>JAPQVY010000155.1:9815000-10392500 GCA_028535165.1 Quercus tomentella
CCCTCTTTAAGGAAATGGTTGCTAGTTAATTGTCAGTTTTAAGCAGAAACTTTCTTTTATTGAGTCCATACCGTTGTTCAGGGTATGCGTGAACTGTGGCAAAGTCGATGCCAGGGATTTGATTATTTGTGACGAAATCTGTCCCTACTTGAATATTAGGATTTGATCGCTGCTTTGATACTCCATAAAACCCTTCTAGACCAACTTCTAGCAAGTGTTTTCCATCTATGGATTTTAGGTAGGGTGCCATCTCTGCAATCCAGCCCTGTCAGAGAAACGCACTATAGTAAAACATTAAAACCACACACACACACGTATATAAATGCTTTCTTTGGCCCATTGAAATTTGATATCTTTTTCTTGTTTGACTCTATTGGCTAGTGTGTGACTGGTATTATATGCATGACAAAATAATAGCCATGTTTCACATTTCCTTGTGCTGAAGGCATTGGTGAAGACTGGAGAGGTCAGCTCATCAGGCCTTTGTGCTATGACAAATGCCTTCCATCAAAAGTAGGGGTGGCAAAATCAACCCAAACCCATTTGTCCACCCAAATCCACCCACTTAAATTAGACCCAAACCCACCCAATTATTAATTGGGTTAAATGGGTATTAACCCAATTAAACCCAATTAACATTAATGTTTATTGGGTTTTAATTGGGTACCTAATTGACCCAATTATGATCCAACTATCATTTCTACAAATCACCTAACTCTAAAATGCCCCAAAACCACTAAAATTACCAACATACCCCCTCAACCTAAAAAATGACCAAAATAACACCTAAACCTAAAAATGACCAAAATACCCCTAAAACCTAAAAAAAGACCAAAATACCCTCGAAACTTAAAAATTACCAAAATACCCCCAAAACCCAAAAAATGACCAAAATACTCCCAAAACCTAAAAATTACCAAAATGCCCCCTCAACCCTAAAAATGACCAAAATACCCCCCCAAAACCTAAAAATTACCAAAATACCCCCAAAACCCAAAAAATGACCAAAATACCCCCCAAAACCTAAAATTATCAAAATACCCCCAAAACCCAAAAAATTACCAAAATACCCCTGAAACCCAAAAAATGACCAAAATACCCTCGACGCCCAAAAAATTACCAAAATACCCCTGAAACCTAAAAATTACCAAAATACCCCTGAAATCCAAAAAATGACTAAAATACCCTTGAAACCCAAAAAATGACCAAAATACCCCCGACACCCAAAAAGTTACCAAAATACCCCCAAAATCCAAAAAATTACCAAAATACCCTTGAAATCCAAAAAATGACCAAAATACCCTTGAAATCCAAAAAATGACCAAAATACCCCTAAAACCTAAAAATGACCAAAATACCCCTAAAACCTAAAAATGACCGAAATACCCCCAAAACCTAAAAAAGGGGCAAAATATCCCCAAAGCCTAAAAAATTACCAAAATAACCCCAAAACCTAAAAAATGACCAAAATATCCCCGAAACCTAAAAAATGACAAAAATACCCTCGAAACCTAAAAAATGGCCAAAATAACCCCGAAACCTAAAAATTGATCAAAATAATCTAGAAACCTAAAAATGACCAAAATACCCCCCTAAAACTATAAAATGACCAAAATACCCCCTAAACCTAAAAAATTACTAAAATACCCATGAAATTTAAAAAATGACCAAAATACCCTCAAACCTATAAAGTGATAAAAATACCCCTAAACCTTTGAAATGACCCAAATAAACCCAAAACCTCTAAAATGGCCACAAACAACCTAAAACCTCTAAAATTACCAAAATATCCTGAAACCCCTAAAACGACCAAAATACATCTAAACCTATAAAACGACCAAAATACCCCTCAAAATATCTAAAATGACCAACATACCACTAATCCTATAAGATGAACAAAATACACCCGAAGCCTCTAAAATTACCAAAATAGGGGTTTGGGGTATTTTGGACGTTTCGAGGGTATTTTCGTTAAATTAAAGGTTCTAAGAGTATTTCAGTCATTTTGTAGGTTTTGAGGGAATGTCACTAATTTTTTAGGTTTTAGGGGTGTTTCGTTAACTTTTAGATTTTGGGGCCAATTTTTTGTAATTTTCTAGGTTTTGGAGGTCGTTTAATAACTTTTTAGGTTTTGGAGATATTTCAATCATTCTTTAGGTTTCCAAGCTATCTTAGTCATTTTTAGGTTTAGGAGGTATTTTGGTCATTTTTTATGTTTAGGGAGTATTTTGGTCACTTTTTAGTTTTAGGAGGGATTTGGGTAATTTTTTTAGATTTAGGGTCTATTTTTATCGACTTATAGGTTTAAGGGGCATTTTTGTCATTTTATAGGTTTCGGGGTATTTTGGTCATTTTTTATATTTCAAGGATATTTTGATCATTTTAAGGTTTAGGGGTTATTTTGGTCATATTTAGGTTTCAGGGGTACTTTGGTCATTTTTTAGGTTTCAAGGGGTATTTCAGTTAATTTTTGGTTTTTGAGGGTATTTCAATCATTTTTTAGGTTTCGAGGGTATTTTGATCATTTTTTGGTTTCTAGGTTATTTTGGTCAATTTTTTGGCTTCGGGGTTATTTTGGCCATTTTTAAGGTTTTGGGGGTATTTTGGTCATTTTTAAGTTTCGGCCTTATTTTGGTTAATTTTTAGACTTCGAGATTATTTTGGTAATTTTTTAGGTTTCGGGGGTATTTTGGACATTTTTTGGGTTTTCGGGATATTTTGGTCATTTTTTGGGTTTTCGGGATATTTTGGTCATTTTTAGGTTTTGGGGGTATTTTGGTCATTTTCTATGTTTCGGGGGGTATTTTGGTAATTTTTTGGTTTCAGACGTATTTTGGTCATCTTATGGGTTTTGGGGGTATTTTAGTAATTTTTAGGTTTCAGGGGTATTTTGGTCATTTTTTGGATTCCTGGGGGGTATTTGGTCATTTTTTAGGTTTTGTGATTATTTTGGTAATTTTTAGGTTTTAGGGGTATTTTGGTCATTTTTTAGGTTCTGGGGGTATTTTGGTTATTTTTAGGTTTTTAGGGTATTTTGGTCATTTTTTGGGTTTCGGGGGTATTTTGGTAATTTTTGGGTTTTGGGTGTATTTTGGTCGTTTTTTTAGGTTTTTGGAGTATTTTGGTAATTTTTAGGTTTCGGGGGTACGATGGTCATTTTTTGGGTTTCGGGGGTATTTTGGTAGTTTTATGGGTTTCAGGAGTATTTTGGTCATTTTTTGGGTTTCGGGGGTATTTTGGTCTTTTTTTGGGTTTTGGGGGTATTTTGGTCATTTTTTTGGTTTCGGGAGTATCTTGGTCATTTTTTGTGTTTTGGGGGTATTTTTAGGTTTCGAGGGTATTTTGGTAATTTTTTGGGTTTCAGGAGTATTTTGGTCATTTTTTAGGTTTCGGGGATATTTTTGTCATTTTTTGGATTTTGGGGGTATTTTGGTCATTTTCTGGGTTTTTGGGGTATTTTGGTCATTTTTTGGATTTCTGGGGTATCTTAGTCATTTTTAGATTTTTTTGGTATTTTGGTTATTTTTAGGTTTTGGGGGTATTTTGGTCATTTTTTGGGTTTTAGGGGGTGTTTTGGTCATTTTTGAAGATTTTAGAGTACTTTGGTCATTTTCACTTTAGTGGCATTTTGGTAATTTTGATAATTGGGTAATTGGGTGGGTTGGGGTTTACCCATAATAATTGGGTTGGGTTGGACTTAGGTTAGAAGCAATTAGTTAAATGAGATTTAAATGGGTAAATAGGTTTTATATGTCCAACCCAATTATGCCTAGCCCAAACCCACCCATTTGCCACCCCTAATCAAAAGTGATAAGTCGTGGTTCAAGTCCAGAGATGAATCTCTCAAAAAAAAAAAAAAAAACTTATTTACTAATCACTTATTCACTTCTCTTAGACCCTGCAAAAATTGGAGTTAAATATATTGGATACGACCTTTTTTTTTTAGGCATTGATGAAACTAACTGTTTCTTAACCGATGCTAATGCAAGTACAGAGTCATTGTCACTTTCTTTTCTTTTCTTTTTTTTTTTTTTTTTTTTTTTTTTTTTTTTTTTTTTTTTTCTGATTCTAAACTTTATATAATCAACCTGTCCAAATTCTAGTTAATAGGTTTGGTTCGATTACGATTACTGCCCCTTCCTGCTTCAAGCAGCTAACCAAAGAAAATCTATTCCATTAGTTTCTCTTGGGGTCAGTTGAAGGGTTGGACACTTACGTAATAACTAATAAGTTCAAGATTAAGGTGGGCTAAGCACAAGATGATTTTTTTTTGGGGTGATACAAAGCACCAGTTGAATTCAACAAAACACTAACTCCACTTTAAAAACATGAGGATGAGTTCTCTCTAGGGAAAAAACACAAAATATAGTGACCTTGGCCACAGTGAAACGGTATACAAGAAAAACACATTTTATCGATCGCTGAAGTGCCAATAAGGGAAAGAGATATGATCCAGTAAAAAAAAAAATGTACAACACAGAAATCTTATGCATAAATTGAAAGGAAAAATGCTCCATTAAAAAAAACAAAGTACCCCTTAGATTTTAAGTAGCATAAATGCAAAAGAGTCCAGTGTGGGAGGTTTTGCTAACCTGAATGGTCTTTCCTGATATATCCGAAGCGCACCTGGGCTCATTCATAAGCTCCCATGCCATTATGGTTGGATCATCTTTGTAAGCAATTCCAGTCAAGCTATTATGTCTAGTAAGAACAGTCTGTTACGTACGCAAGACAATAAAATAGTTAAATTACACAGAACAAGGAAAATACTAGTTTACATGTCATAATATGTGTAAAAGTATAGTTTACCGCCATTTGCCAAACTACTAGCAAATTAATGTACACTCTGATCACATTACCAAAAAATCAGCAGAGGAAATAATACAGCTAATTCTGCACGATTCATCATTCACTTACTACTAATTTCAACTTTCTATTTATGGTCGACCCCACCATCCAATTACTTAGCCAAAAAAAAGGAAAATGAAAAAAATATTCAAAGAGCAAGTTTATAACATGAAACATTTAATATACAGCTAGCTCAAAAGAGAGGGTTTACAGTATAATCTACCTTGATATTGTTCTTGTAGTATCCCTTCACAACAGAATTGGTGAAGAAATCTATTGAAGAAATACCAGTACAAGCTGCAAGTCATTTAAATGCCACTGCTGTGCTACATGTAGTTTTATGTTTACTGTTATTGCTATTTAAGTCATCACGTGCTGATCATGTGATATTTGAGTTAGTTATTAGTAGACTGGTTTGTTAAGTTTGTTAATGTGTTAGTGACTCAATGTATATAAACTAATCAGGTTTTCAATAATAATCAAGCAGAGCATTTATTCATTCTGTTTCCTCTCTTCTAATTTCTCTCTTCTAATTTCAATATGGTATCAGAGCGAGTTGGCTTGGTGCATTCCATCTATTCCTAACTCATCCTCCATTGTTGAGTTTTCTTGAAGCTTTCTTTTCACTCTGTATTTCTTTTTCTTTCGTTGATCCCTCTTGCAAAGTTTCTTTAATTCTTTGCTCACATTTTCTCTGATTCTTGAAACTAAGTTCACTGTAAAACCTAGTTCAAGCATCTCCAATGGCTTCCGCATCTACCAATACAAATTCCGTATCATCTACTTCTCAAACCTCTGTGCCTGCTTGGGAAAAACCATCCAGTCCCTATTTTTTGCATAGCAATGAGAATCCTGGCTTGATTCTGGTTAATCAGCCTCTTACTGAAGAGAACTATGCTACTTGGAGCCGATCTATCATTTATGCTCTTGATTCCAAGAACAAGACAGATTTCATTGATGGCACCATTAAAGCTCCAACAAGTTCTTCAGATCCAATTTTCCCTGCTTAGAAGAAATGTAACAGAATGGTTCTCTCTTGGTTGATCAATTCGATGTCTAAGGATCTGATTTCAAGTGTGATTTACTTGAATACTGCGCAAGAATTTTGGACAGATCTTAAGAATCGATTCTCTCAGAGCAATGGCCCTAGGGTTTTTGAACTTTGAAGAATGGTGAGTACTCTCTCTCAGGATAATCTCTTTGTGAGTAGTTATTACACAAGGTTCAAGGTAATCTGGGATGAATTGTTCAATTATAAGCCAATTCCCTCATGTTCTTGTGGTATTTGCACCTGTGGTTCAATAGTTGCTCAGGTTGAGTATCAAGAAGAGGAGTGTACTATGAACTTCTTGATGGGGCTTAATGAATCTTTTGCAACTGTTAAGGGACAGATCCTACTGATGAAGCCCTTGCCTTCACTGAATCAAGTCTTCTCTCTCATCACTCAAGAAGAGAAGCAAAAAAGAGTTGGTTCCAATGCCATTGCAGTTGAATCTGCTGCTCTCTTCTCTAGAGGTTCTAATACCTCATCTAACAAGGGTAACTATACCAACAAGCCTAATGGAAAAAGGGAAAGGCCAATTTGTTCACATTGTGGAATACTTGGGCATGTGGTGGACAAATGCTATAAGATTCATGGTTACCCTCCTGGGTATAAAAACAAAGGAAAGGGGCACTCAGCCAATCAGGTTTCACAAGGTTCCAATATGGACAATGCAGATTGTATGGAGGAGTTGACTACAGTGGCTCTTACTTCTTCTTAGTGCCACCAACTCATGTCCATATTACAGGCCCATACTTTGGGATCACAAGGCAATCAAGATTCTTCTCTTGGAACTTAACAAGCTGCCACACTCATCAGTCAAACTGCTCCTGTCACCAAATCCTTGCCACCTAGTATTTTTCACACTACAGGTACTTTACCTATATCTAATATTGACAGTTTAGATAAACCTAAATGCCTAGACTCTATTACTTCCATGCCTCTTTGCTTGCATTCTTCCACCAACTTAGATCACTCAGTTTTTTCTTCTAATCTTGTCATTCCACCTGCCCTTTTACCTAATGAATGGATTATTGATAGTGGTGCTACTGACCACATGGTTCATTCCATTTCATATCTTACCAAAATTACTTTTGTAGCTCACATCTTTGTTAAACTTCCTAATGGTCTTAGTCACTCATGTTGGTCAAGTGCAGTTATCATGTGATTTGATTCTTGACAATGTGTTGTGTGTTCCTTCCTTTTCATTCAATCTTATCTCCATTGGGAAGTTAACACATTATTTGAGGTGTTGCTGCATTTTTCTATCTCAATTCTGTTTTATACAAGACTTACTCCAGTGGAAGACAATTGGTTTGGGTAGAAAGCATGGTGGCCTGTACATTCTACAGCAAACCAACTCTGCAAAGCTTTCTGTCCCAATTCAATTTTTGAATTTCATGCCCACTGTCCTCTCACATCCTGGTGTTTACTCTCCTTCCTCTGTTGCTGCTGATTGTAGTCTTATCTCATGTAATAGCTCCACTGTTTCAAACTCTATTTTGTGGCATAATAGAATGGGTCATCCTTCTTCATCTAGGTTGCACTTGATTAGCTCAATAATTCCTGATGTAACATTTTGTGATAAAGAGTTTCCTGTTTGCATTGTTTGTCCTTTAGCCAAACAAAAAAGGCTTCCTTTTCCTAATGAGAATAACATTTGTTCTTCCATTTTTGATCTTGATCATTGTGATATCTGGGGACCTTTTTTTGTTCCTTCTATTAATGGTTTTAAGTACTTTCTAACCATTGTTGATGATTGTAGTAGATGTACTTGGGTATATTTGCTGAAATTCAAATCTGATGCTAGAACTGTTATTTAGTCTCAGTCGTTGAAAGGAAACACCAACATATACTGAGTGTTGCTCGAGCCCTTAGGTTTCAAGCTAATCTACCTCTGAAGTTCTGGGGAGATTGCATCCTTACAGCAGTCTATCTTATTAATAGATTGCCTAGCCCTTTGTTGAATAACAAAACTCCCTATGAAATCCTTTTGGGTACTGTCCCTTCTTACTCTCACCTTAAGGTCCTAGGTTGTCTGTGTTTTGCATCTACTCTCTCTAGGAATAGATCTAAATTTGATCCTAGAGCCTTTCCCTGTGTCTTTCTTGGTTATCCATATGGTGTCAAGGGATATAAATTGTTCAATCTTGAAACCAAGTCCATTTTCTTGTCCAGATATGTTGTCTTCTATGAGCATATTTTTCCTTTTCATTCCATGGATTTTTATCTTAAAAATGCTTCTAATTCTCCTCCACTTTCTGCTGGTTCTTTATTTCCACCTCCCACTTTTACTATTGATGATTCACCAATGGAAGTTTCTGAACCAGTGATTGACACCCATACACCTCACATACCTGATTCCACTATCCATTCTCCACATGCTATAACTGACCAACATGTCAATCCTGATCCTAATCCAGTCACACTTGACCCTGTCCCTGACCAACCTGTCCAACCTATCCATGAGCCTATTAATCCTGCTCCACAGCACCCAGAAAATCCTCCAGACCTCACAAAGCACCTGCTTACCTTTAGGATTTCCACTATCAGCTTGCCTTAGCCAACCCCCTACCCTTACCTACTACTCCTTTTCCTATTGAATATGTCCTTTCCTATGATAGGCTATGTACCCCTCATAGAGCTTTCACTATTGCTCTTTCTGTTTGTGCTGAGGCTGCAAGAGATCCTAGGTGGCAAGCAGCAATGTCTGATGAGATACATGCACAACAATACTTGGCAGCTTACACCTTTGCCAGCTGGTAAGGTTCTTATAGGTTGCAAATGGGTGTATAAAGTCAAGCATAGAGCTGATGGGAGTGTTGAGAGATTCAAGGCTAGACTGGTGGCAAAAGGGTACACTCAACAGGAGGGTTTGGACTACTATGAAACTTTTAGTCCAGTTGTGAAGTTTGTCACTGTTAGGACTCTCCTAGTTGTTGCAGCTGCTCTTGATTGGCATTTGGTTCAGTTGGATGTCAATAATGCTTTTCTGCATGGAGACCTTGATGAGGAAGTATATATGCTACCTCCACCTAGTTTTGGTAGCAAGGGGGAACCTGATTTAGTCTGCAAACTCACCAAGTCCTTGTATGGACTGAAGCAGGCCAACAGACAATGGTTTTTGAAGATCTCAACCACAATCATCAACCATGGATTCACTTAGTCCAAATATGACTACTCCATGTTTACAAGAGTCCATAATGATGTCATCATTGTTATCTTAGTGTATGTTGATGATATTTTGGTGGCTAGCAACAATCTTGAAGCTGTTTCAAAGTTCAAGCAGTTTCTTCATGATGAGTTTAGGCTAAAGGATCTTGGTCCTTTGAAATACTTTCTGGGATTAGAGGTGGCTCAGTCCTCCAAAGACATAAGTGTTTGCCAAAGAAAGTATGTTCTAGAGCTTCTAGCAGAGATTGGACAGCTAGCAGCCAAGCCAATTAAATCTCCTATGGAGCAACACACCAAGCTATCAAACTATCATGGAGAATTGTTAACAGATCCTTCTCAGTATAGGAGACTTGTTGGGAAGATGCTATATTTGACACTGACCAGACCAGATATTGCTTACAGTGTCCATCAACTTAGTTAGTTTCTTGCACAGCCTAGACAGCCACACCTCCAAGCAACCAACAGGATCCTTAAGTATCTAAAAGGGACACCTGGACAAGGTCTCTTTTTCTCAGCAACTTTAGATTTGCATTTGAAAGGTTACTATGATGCGGATTCGGCCAGCTGTCCTGATACAAGGAGATCTATCACTGGCTTTTGTGTTTTTTTGGGTGAGTCCTTAATTGCCTGGAAGTCCAAGAAGCAGCACACTATGTCCAGGTCTTCTGCTGAATTGGAGTACAGGTCTATGGCTGCTGTTGTCAATGAGTTTGTATGGTTAAAAGGCTTGCTTAAAGACTTGTCAATCAGTCATGATCAACCTACTCTTCTGTACTGTGATAGTAAAGCTACAATCCACGTTGCAACTAACCCTGTCTATCATGAGAGGACTAAGCATATAGAGCTTGACTGCCATTTTGTGAGGGAGAAGATACAAGATGGTCTAGTCAAAACCTTCCATGTCTCAACTAAGCATCAATTGGCAGACTTGCTTACAAAGCCTCTGGGGCACCAACAGTTTAGCAACTTACTCTACAAGATGGGCATGAGTAACATATATGCTCCATCTTGAGGGGGAGTATTGAAGAAATACCAGTACAAGCTGTAAGTCGTTTAAATGCCACTGCTGTGCTACATGTAGTTTTATGTTTACTGTTATTGTTGTTTGAGTCATCATGTGCGGATCATGTGATATTTGAGTTAATTATTAGTAGACTGGTTTGTTAAGTTTGTTAATGTGTTAGTGACTCAATGCATATAAACTAATCAGGTTTTCAATAATAATCAAGCAGAGCATTTATTCATTCTGTTTCCTATCTTCTAATTTCTCTCTTCTAATTTAATAAAATCATCATCAGATGTTACAGACTGACCCTGACCTCTTGCCCAGTCCACATACTATTTCTTTCCTCCAAAATCCGCATAGTTATTAACCAAACTCAACACTATCTTAATCCCATATTTTTTAGCTTCAGATATGTCAAAATCCAACCCCTACAAAAACAAGAAAAAGAAAATGGTTAAAAAATAAAAAAGGGGTAATTACAAGTAACCACCTTGAACTTTCAAAATAACATTAAACACAATATCGCATCTACAAGTTAAAAATTGTTGCATAAAAAATAGTAACTTATTGTTGTTTACAATAACTTATAATTTTCAGTTGCAATACATATTTTAATACCTCATTGCATTAGGAAATTTTTTTTCTATAATAACTTAAAATGAAGAAATCATTACAATAGTTTGATACAAATTATTTTGGCAATTTATTGCAACAAAAATAAAAAATAATAGCTAATTGCAATGAAATTATCATTGTAATATATTGTTATAATTAATTTTACAATCAATTACAATGACAAATATGAAATAATTATTTATTACAAGAATATATATATGTGTTATTGCATCAAAAAGTTGTCATTAAAGTATTTGAAATTTATTGTAACGGATTCTCAAAAAAAAAAAAAAATTTATTGTAACGAAATTTTTTATTGTGCAAATCTATTATTTTAGATTTTATTGTAACACATTGCATCAATTATTGCAATAACTCTGATGTTATTGCAACAATTTTTTTCATTATAAACATTTTTTTTTTCTGGTAGTGATAATTAGTGGTTAGATTAAATGAACCAAAAGAAAAATAATAACTAATTAACCTGGAACATTTGCTCATTGTAGGATCCGGGAGAGGACTGCAGAGGTCTAACCCCTCCATCACTAAAAGCCTAAGTTCGTGCAATTGTAAGGCCATGCTTTGTAGCATCTTGGAAGGTAGTTGAAACTTTGTCTCTCTGAGATGGGTCAAAGGCCACGTACATCATCCAGTAGGCATTAAACCCATTTGCATGGTAGGGTTTCCCATTCAACATAAGTTGCACTCCTTTGGTTGTCACATACCCATCATTTGGGTCTGCATGTAGCAAAATCCCATAGTTTTGAATCAAAAAAAGAGCAAAGAAAGCTACACTCAATTGCTTCATCTTCTTTGTCCCTTCCTCTTCTTCTTCCACTTTATAAGGATTTCGTGGTCGTGTACATGGAAGTATTTATAGATGGATTTGCTAAAAATGTACATGTGGTTGGGCCCTCAATGTGCACAATTAATTTCACTTAATATCTCTCTAAAATTCGGCTTCATCTTTGTGTGTAAATTTGGACATATTAGCATATCTTTTCTTGACACAAAATCGCCAATTTAATGTGGACAATTGATTTGGGTTACAAAAGCCATGTATCATTGTTGGAGCTTCCATGGCTTGACATGGGGTTAAATTTTGTATTTATTAATAATGATTTGGACAATTGATTCCAATTAGCACAAATTGATTTGTCCATCTCAACCTTATTGCTTACTATATAGTGTCTATGTATTATTAACAAATGTTATCCATAAATTTCTTAATAAATATATCTTTAAGTGTACACTATTAGTTTCATCAAATATTCCATTAATGTTTTCCTTTTTGGTTATGAAAACCTTTATTATTATTCGGTTGAACTTCCTTATACTTAAAAAAAAAAGAAAAAGAAAAAAGAAAAGAAAAAGAAAGTATTGTTATTAGTGTTTGTTTGGTTGTGGGTGAAAAAAAAAGAGAGAATAGAAAATGGGAAAGAAGTACTACGGGGCACCCTTGGCGTGATGGTCACATCACAAGTATAAAGATCTTGTGGGGTGGGGGGCAAGGGCCAAGTTCAATTTTTCAGGAGTGAGCTTTATGTACATATACACTTAGGAGTGTGCGATTAGGTCAGTGCGTTGTTTTCCCAAATTTATTACCGAACCAATAAGGATCAGTTTCCCCATAACCGCAACTAATGCACACCGCCAAGGATCGGTTTTCCTAACTACAATAGTGCGGTTTTTTGCGGTTGATTCATTGGTTTTATAGGTTTGAAATAATTTTTTTTTTAAACGTTAATCATTACTCAATCACAATTAGGTCCAACAATGACAATAACTTAATAATTTTTTTGACAAAATAAATGCTTTACAATGAATAATAAATCTTATCATAAATTTTATTTATATTTTATATTATCAATATCTTAAGTTAAATTAGTATTAGTGCTTTTGCGGGGAAAAAAAGGTTAGCACTAGTGCAAGCCAACTATAAACCATGTAAACCACAAAAGCTAATAGGAACTTAGATATTTTTTGTCAACTTCGATAAAATATACTTAGGATCCATTTGGGATCCGCTTATTTTGTTGAAACTAAAATTTTTTTGCTGAAAGTACTGTAGATGAAGGTAAAAATTAGCTGAAATAGTACAGTGAAACCTTTATCATTATTCAGTTGAACTTCCTTACACTTAAAAAAAAAGAAGTCTTGTTATTAGTGTTTGTTTGGTTGTGGGTGAAAAAAAAAAAGAGAGAATAGAAAATGAGAAAGAGGTACTTCTGGGCGCCCTTAGTGTGATGATCACACCACAAGTACAAAGATCTTGAGGGGTGGGGTGGGGGGGGGGGGGGGGGAGGAAGGAGCTTTGTACACATATATACACTAGGGGTGTGTGCGGTTAGGTCAGTGCGGTGTTTTCCCAAATTTATTACCAAACCGATAAGAATCAGCTTCCCCATAACCGGAACTGATGCACACCGCCAAAGGTCGATTTTTCGACCTACAACGGTGCAGTTTTTTGCAATCAATTCATCGATTTTATAGGTTTGAAATATATATTTAAAAAAAAAAAAAAAAAAAAACAATGTTAGTCATTACTCAATCACAATTAGGTCCAACAATAACAATAACATAATAATTTTTTTTACCAAATAAATACTTTACAATGAATAAATCTTATCATAAATATTTTTTATATTTTATATTATCAATATCTTAAGTTAAATTAGTATTAGTGCTTTTGTGGGAAAAAAAAGTCAGCACTAGTGCAAGCCAACTACAAACCATGTAAACCATAAAAGCTAATAGGAACTTAGATATTTTCGTCAACTTCAATAAAATATACTTAGGGTTCGTTTGGAATCCGCTTATTTTACTAAAACTGAAAACTTTTTACTGAAAGTACTGTAGATAAAAGTAAAAGTTAGCTGAAATAGTATAGTGAGACCTATGAATAGTACCAAAAAGTGTAGTGGGACTCATGAATAGTAGTAAAAATAAGTTGAAAAGTAAAATAAGTTGGAAAAAATAATTTTTGCCAAACGGACACTTAGTAAACATAGTACTCAAAATCACAAGACACTATTATGCAGACAAAAAAAAATACATAGAGATAACTGCACAGTCACAGAGAGAGTGAGAGATCTGTACCACTTAGAGCTATGCAGACAGCAAGAGCAAGAGACAGATTTGCACAAAATAGGGGTAGATTTAAGCAGACGACTAAAGACTTAGGCAAAAAAATAGATGTGGTTGCAGCATAGTTTCGGTGGCGTAAGGAGGATTTTTTTCTAGTAATTTTCTAAGAATGTTTTTCTCTCTCTCTTTTTTTCCCCCATATTTCTATCTCTATATATGAATCGGTTGGTACAGTTCGTGGGTTGGTTTTGAAAATCAACTCTGACTGTGTCATTGCACCGGCGTCGAAAGGGTCACCAAGTTCCGTTTGCTGGCATCAGCTCCTTTGGTCGGCCCAAAGTTCAGTGTGATTTAGTCGATGAGGTTTGGTCATTACTCATCTTTATATACACTTAGATTAAGTTAGAGTAGAATTTCTATCTTGTATCAAAAAGAAAATGAGAAAGAGATTGAAAAGTAGGGGATAAAAGAGATTTTAGTTTTTTCTTATGGTGTTTGATTAGGGGTGAAAAAGTGAAGGAATGAAAAACTTTTTTGTTTAGTTAAGAAAAAAAAAAGATTGAAAATATAATTTGTATAAATTTGCTCTAATGCCCTGAAAAAGACAATAATCAAAGAAAAAAAAACTCAAAACAATCAAACAAATGAGTACTAGAAAATGACAAAATTCAAAGAAAGAAAGAAAAACAAAATAAAACAAAACTCATTTGAATGTTGCCCAAGGCAATTTTGGTCCAACACACTCGAAAATTTTGTTCAATCTTTCTCTTCACTTTTCTCTCCAATTTAAGGAGATTACATTTTGGTAGGCTTAGAAGAAAACACTCAGCCCCACCAAAATTTTCTCTAAAAATCACCCCAATGATACCCAAAAGAATATTGTTCTCTCCACTTTCTCTCCTCTCTTTTCCACCCCAAAAATTACCCCCAACAGGACTTTGTTCTAAAAGGTAGATGCCCCTCAATGTGCACAATTAATTCCACTTAATATCCCCCTATGATGATGGGTGCAAACTACTACCAAACGGAATCTGAAATTGCATGATAGGGAATAATGAGAAGTGATTAATGTTTCAATTCACAACTGTCTCAGCCAAAAAAAAAAAAAAAAAAGTAAGTTTCACAACTAAATGCTGTCTTAGAAGTTCATAATGAAATGCCTTAGTCTATTAACTAATTTCTAATGTCTACTATCTTGAAGGAATTACATAATTGATAAGAATGCTAGGATTGGAAGAGATGTGGTCAGTGCAAATGGTGATGTAAGAATGGCTTTCCGCACTCTTTAAATTTTGAATTGTTTTGCACTTCAAGCTTATCCAAGTTATTGAAGAATGGTGTATTACTGTTCATTTACACTCTACTTAAGGAAATTTTTTTGACTTCTCAGGGTGTTGAGGAAGCAGAAAGGCCAAACGAAGGGTTTTACATTCGGTCAGGGATTGCGGTCATACTGAAGAATGCAACAATTAAAGATGGAACGGTCATTTAGATCTTTAACACTTGCAAAGACTTCATTTCCAGATTGAGCCAGTGTTGCAAGCATTAGCCAGCTAGTTTTTGGTTTTAAATTGCATGCAGCAATAAACACAAGCAGGAATGCCCCTATATATGTAATTCACTAGTTCCTTAGACATCTATAGGAAGGCCTCCTAGTTCCTGAATAAAAAGAACTGTTGCTTGATTCAATTTAGTAGATCAAACCGCATTCTTAGTCTCTCTGTACATTAGTCACACTTCAATTTTGCCTAAATAATTTTAGTCTCTGCACATTTGTCATAGTTTCAAATTTCTCTTTATACATTTAATTGTATTTAGCTCAACCTTCAACTTTCAATATGAGATCCCTCAAAATTAAATGTGTTAATTTTATCCTTTAATTTTCAAAATGAAGTCAATGTCACCCATCAATTTTCAAAGTTGTGTTTCTCTCAAAAAAAAAAAAAATTCAAAATTATGTCAATTTTATTCTTATAAGTGGATTTTATTAAAAATAAAATCGGTTTGATTTGGAAAATTAAATGACATAATTAAAAGTTTTTTTTTTTTTTTGAGAAACCAGACTAAACTTTGATTAAAAGGAGTCGGCTAAATCAGCTTGAAGTACAACTAAAAATTGTGGTGGAACATCCTCCATCCACATTGTCAAAAGCATATCTTGCTAAACAATGAGCAACAGAATTACATTCTCTCTTTACATAAGAGTAAAGCAATTGATCAAAATTACCTGCACTAAACTTAGCGACAGCAATCATCAACCCAAAAGAAGATAAAGACCTGTGATCACTTGATAAGGCTTTCATGATTGTGAGGGAATCACCTTCCAACACAGCTTTGGTAATGCCAATCTCTGCCGCGAAAGACACCGCCTTAGTTGCTGCCAAAGCCTCCACTTCGTTGCTGCTGTAAACTTGAGGTAAACGCTGGGAACAAGATGCAATGACTTGACCCAAGTTATTTCTAATTACCACACCAATGCCTGATGCATTAACACTAGAAAAAACAACTCCGTCGAAATTAATTTTCATTAAATCCGCCGGAGGGGGTTGCCATCTAGTTCTGGGATTGACCTGTCTTACCAACAACGGTGTTGCAGATGGTTGACAAGCCATGAACTCAGCAAGCTTCTCTTTAGAAATCTGGAAAATCTGATGGAGTGAGGCAGCAACATGGTTAAGCCAAGCTTGATTATGTTGATTCCATATCCCCCACACTATCATTGCAAAAAGTTCCACTTCGCTTGACTATGTGAGTATCCATGAGAGTAACTCCTTGAAATTTAGGAAGTTGGCATCTTGGCGTGCTTGACAGTGGGCAGTCCTCTCCCAGACCGTGTCTAATTCCTTGCAAAGCCAAAGAGCATGCAACAGTGTCTTATGCGTTGCATGGCAGCGGTCACAGAGTGGATCCTTGATGATTGTATGTCGGACTAAGGCCTCTTTAGTTGGCATCGCACCTCGGCATGCCCTCCATAGCAGATTTTTAACTTTGTTAAGAATTTGGAGAGATCAAATCCCTTTCCACAAGTTTGTGTTCGTACCTGAATCCTCTTGCGTGTAACCCAGCTCGGCTTCTTCCTTGAGGAACCTATAACCTGTTTTACATGTGTACTGCCCATCCTGCGTATGTGGCCATATCAAGACATCCTCAGCAACTCTATGACTCAGTGGGATTTTTTTAATAATTGCTACTTCCTCGTGGGAGAAAATCCCATCAATCAATTCATTCCACTTCTGTGCACTTTCATCAATCAACACTGCCACAAGACAATCGACCATTGACTCGATTGGATATGAAGCCATTAGGGATGAGAGTTTCCTTGGAATTCATCTGTGCTGCCATATATTAATTGATTTCCCATCCCCAACTCTCCATCTAGCCCCTCTTTGTATAACATCTCTCCCTTTAAGTATGCTCCTCCAAGCATACGATCCTCCCCTCGAATTCGTGGCCTCCATAATTGAACAATTTGGAAAAAAACTTGCTTTGAACACCTTATAAAATAGAGATGATCTATTATGTAATAGACGCCAAGCTTGCTTTGCCAACAAAGAGTCATTATAGAGAGCCAAATCCCAAAATCCCATTCCACCCACCATTTTTTATTTTGTCAACTCATCCCACTTTACCTAATGAATTTTCCTACGGTCACCTCGTTGCCCCCACTAGAATTTTTTAATCAGTGCTTCAATATCATGGCACAAACCCAAAGGAATTTTGAAGCATCCCATAGTGTAGGTTGGGATTACCTGGATCATTGATTTTATTAAGACTTCCCTTCCAGCTTGTGATAGTAGTTTACCTTCCCAACCTTGAAGCTTTCTCCACACCCTCTCTTTAATATAATTGAAACTTGATTTCTTTCCTTTCCCCACCAATGAAGGAAGCCCCAAATACTTCTCATATTGTAAAATATCTTGCACACCTAGGGTTTGTTTAATACTTGATTTAATATCATCCAAATAGATCTGCTAAAGAAGAGAGCTGTTTTATCCCTATTAACCTGTTGGCCTAAAGCCCCTTCATAACCCTCCAAAATTTTTAGAACATTGGCACACTCTTCCATTGTTGCCTTGCAAAATAGGAGATTATCGTCTGCAAATAAGAGATGAGTTAGTTTTGGACCCCTCCTCCAAAGAGAGAAGCCATGAATATCTCCATTCAATTCTCCATTTTTTATCAACCCATTCAACCCTTTAGTACACAGCAAGAAAAGGAAGGGGGATAGTGGGTCACCTTGTCTAATACCTCTAGATGGGCGAATAAGGCCTCTCGGTTCCCCATTCACTAAAACAAAATATGTCACTGTTTTAACACAAGTCATGGTCAAGTTAATCCATCTTTCGTTGAATCCCATCTTCCTCATGATTTCCTCAAGGAAAATCCACTTAACCCGATCATATGCCTTACTCATATCCAATTTAAGTGCCATGAATCCCGAGGAGCTGGAATTATATTTTTGCAAACAGTGTAATGTTTCAAAGGCAACTAAGATATTATCAAAAATTAACCTATCTTTGGTAAAAGCTGACTGGTGCTCTGTGACAATGGTGGGAAGGATAGTTTTTAGTCGATTGGCTAAAACTTTATACAACACATTACAAAGACTAATAGGGCGAAATTGAGTGACATATTCAGGATTTTCAATCTTTGGAATTAGTGTGATAAAAGTGTGATTTATAGGGTGGGGTATGGTACCTGTGTTTAGCAAAGATAAAATGGAGGAAGTCACATCCTTGTCCACTGTCCCCCAAAAGTGCTAGTAGAAGAGAGGTGGCATTCCATCCGAACCCGATGCCTTAAGTGGAGTTATCTATTTCAAAGCTACTAAAACTTCACACTCCATGAACTCACGTGATAGGTATGAATTCATCTCATCCGTAATTAATTGAGGGACATACGCTAACACATTATTGGAATTTTTAGGAGTAGAAGTTGTAAAAAGATTCTGATACTAACCTATCAACACAGCAACAATCTCATCAAGGTGAGTATTCCAGTCATCCATCTCATCTCTAATTCCCCTAATCTGATTTTTTTAGAATCTTTTCCTTGCCTGACTATGGAAATACTTCGTATTCTTGTCACCTTAGCTAGCCCATAGTAGTCGTGACCTTTGAGCCCACATCCTCGCTTCCCTATCCATGAGTACCCCAATTTCGGCTTTTTATTCCCTTACTCGATGATTAGCTCCACTGACTTGTGCTTCAATTTCAGCCCTGCTCAACAACTCTCTCTTTTTTATCAATTCTTGTCTCACATTACCAAATACATTGCGATTCCACCAAAGTAAGTCCATACCACACTTCTCAATTTTTGCCAAAATTCTATTGCCCAAATCTGACCCAACTGTAGATCCCCAGGCTGCCTGTATAGTTTCTCCACAACTTGGGTTGGACAACCACATTTCCTCAAATCGAAATGGTTTTTTTCGTTGGGGAATCTCTAGAGGTGCAAGAACAATAAGAAGCGGACAATGGTCTAAAGAGTCACATTGTAGATGATGAACCCGAGACCCTGGGAATTTCAAAAACCACCCATTATTGGCTAATCCTCTATCAAGCCTCTCCCATATAGATCTTCCATTCTCAAAGTGTCTAGCCCATGTGAATTTCGGACCTACATACCCAAGATCCATGAAGCTACACTCGTCAATAACATCTCGGAACAATTGCATTTGGTTGTGAGGCCTCCACACACCTCCCAACTTCTTATCTTGTCTTGTAATCTCATTGAAGTCCCCCACACATAACCATGGAATAACCGGATCAGAATTAAGAAGTCTCAATTTATTCCAAGCCTCACTTCTTTTTGTTGTCTTTGGTTTGTCGTAAAATCCTGTGAAGCACCATTGATTACTTGTATTTTTGTCGATGGTTGCATCAATGTAATACTGATGCGAACCCTCTAACTTCAAATTTACTACTGATTTCCAAAAAAGAACCAAACCACCTCCTCTCCCTTCTCATTGAACCACCCACCGATGGTCAAACTCAATGTTTCATTGTACCATATCTAGCCTTGCTTCATTTGTCAGTGTTTCGGCTAAAAAAAGGATAGAGGGATCTTTTGCTCGTATAATCTCTACAAGCCCAAGCCCACGACAGTTCCATGCTAGGCAACTCATTGCTCCTGGCAGGGCTAATGATTAGCCTACGCCACTTCAAAAAATCCTTCAACATCGCTCTGATAAACCTGTTGTCTTTTGGAAGGTAAATCA
This sequence comes from Quercus tomentella, assembly GCA_028535165.1. Taxonomy (NCBI): domain Eukaryota; kingdom Viridiplantae; phylum Streptophyta; class Magnoliopsida; order Fagales; family Fagaceae; genus Quercus; species Quercus tomentella. The sequence goes on from JAPQVY010000155.1 coordinate 9,834,993, forward strand.
TAGCAAATAACCATATCTGATGTAGCCCTTTTTTGACCTGAGAGTGATTCAGTTGCTAACCTTGCCGTGGGGTTTGCTTCTCTCACTCTGTGATACCACTTAGGAAGAACACGCAATTGGACAGAGGGTGTGGGAGCCCTAGCCGAATCATGAAGGTCATGTGCTTCATTATTCTGAGCTTGGGCTGAAGGGCACTTAGGTGCACGTGAGTCAGAGTCAACATGATTAATTGAATTAAAATCGTAATGATCAGACTTGGCCAACTCAGCATCGATCTCTTTCAATTGCGTATCAAAATCCTTGACTTGCTCTTCGGTAACAGTTTTGGGCATATAGTCCCAATTTATCACGTTATGAAGTCTATGCGCGTGAAATTAGGCCCCATGTTCTGGTGATTAAATGTAGTTTTAACGTTGCCAGCTAGCCCATGGACTTCCCCCTCCTGTGGTAAACCTCCTTCCCTGCCGTTACAACCGCCTAAACCCTCCAATGGTCCTTGACTCACCGTGGATTTTCCCGTGGACTCGACAACCAGCGTGGGACTAGGATTGATCGTTCCTGATTTTTTCTTCGCTGAGTAAAATCCAGGCACCGTGAGTACACTCTTCCTTGACGGCACAAAAGTAGGTGCGCGTATACTTGGACCAAATTGACGATCTTCTGGTTGGAGTGTCCCCTCGCTTTCTATCCAGATAGCACAATCCTTGTCAACATGAGTTAGGCGACCACACCAGTAGCACAGGTTCGGAAGTCTTTTGTACTTAAAACTCACCCACACTTGCTTATCATTCTCCAGAGAAACCAAACGTCCACGGCACAAAGGTAAAGATAGGTCGATAGAAATTTTAAGACGTAACAAACTCCCACCATCTGCATCTTTTAGGTCCTTTGGTCAAGAGACATCTCCAATGACCTCACAATTTTTTTCAACAGCAGCCACTGTCATATACCGTAATGGAACACCGTGGATTTGAACCCAAAAACTCGTCTTCTCAAACTTGAGCTCATGTAGAGGGGTCTCTTTCTCATATCGTTCCATCGCAACTAGGTGCTTGTCAAAGCTCCACAGTTCACTCATAAGGATTCTGTCAACATCATTCTTATCATCAAAAGTAAAAAAGATTTTATGATCACCCAGAGACTTAATCTTAAAACCATTGCGAGACCTCCACAATGGAGTGAAGGTTCTAGCGATAACATCGATACTTAAAGTTCTCTTAGTAAAAAACTTGGCTGCGATGGAGAATTCTGGGACTCCATCATCTTTTGTCAGCTACAACCAGGACCCTTCCTCTCTGACAGAGAAAGTCTGCTCCAATTCTGTGCGAGATCATCCTTAGTAATGATTGAAAAAAATCACTCTCCTCACTCCTATTTCCCAATCCCCTGAAAGAGACAACCCATTAGCCGAGGATTAACGTAGTTAATCCACGAAGACAATCAACACCTTCTTAAAGAAGGGACAAAAAGTTCTACTGCACTTGAGAAGCTAGAGCTCAAGTTGAGAGATGAAATTGACACAATTAAATGAATAGGGAAGAATTTGAAATTACCCCATTGTTGAAGGACTAAAAGTATAATTTGTCTTCTATTTATTTTTACTAGAAGCCCATGACTCCACGGAAAGCAAAAAATATTAGTCACTTAACAGATAATTCACCTCTTAAAAGTCATACATTTCCAGTACACAGCTTATAATGCTGGTAATCTGTAACTACTCTTATAATTGTTGTTACTCAATTTTCATTCTTACTGTCCTTGCTTTCTTCCACTTCTCAATGTTTCTCAGCCTAGCATACAACTATCAAATTCTACTAAGCTTTTGAGACTCTTGAGCAATCAAAATAGCTGTTGAGGAATTCTCACTAAGGATTACTTCATACCCATCACGGGTAGCGTCCATTCCTGCAGCTAGAAGTTGCCAGAACAAGCTGCCAACGGCTGCACCTCCACAACTAGCAGATAAATAGATTGTTGAGTAAACTGTTTTGAAAAGCTGGTCCCTTTGTGCAATACCAGATGACTTCAAAGATTTTCCAAACTCAGCAAAGAGAACTGGCTTGTGAATGATATTCTGTGCATCTTGAATATGATCATTAAGCCAACTGGTCAAAAATGAGAGTTGGCTTTCATCACTTGAGCCAGGCAACCTGTTCACCAAACAAAAGAACCCTCTTTAAGGAAATGGTTGCTAGTTAATTGTTAGTTTTAAGCAGAAACTTGAATCCATACCATTGATCAGGGTATGCGTGAACTGTAGCAAAGTCAATGCCAGGGATTTGATTATTTGTGATGAAATCTGTCCCTACTTGAATATTATTAGGATTCGATCGCTGCTTTGATGCTCCATAAAACCCTTCCAAACCAACTTCTAGCAAGTGTTTTCCATCTATGGATTTCAGGTAGGGTGCCATCTCTGTAATCCAGGCCTGTCAAAGAAACGCATTATAGTAAAACATTAAAACCCCACACACACACGCACATATATATATGCTTTCTTTTGCCCATTGCAATTTGATATCTTTTTCTTGTTCGACTCTATTGGCTAGTGTGTGACTGGTATTATATGCATGACATAATAATAGCATGTTTCACATTTCCTTATGCTTAAGGCATTAGTGAAGACTGAAGAGGTCAGCTCAGCAGGCCTTTGTGCCATGACAAATGCCTTCCATTCAAAATGATAAGTCATGGTTCAAGTCCAAGAATCAATCTCTCCAAAATAAAAAGAAAAAAGTTATTTACTAATCACTTATTCACTTCTCTTGGACCCTGCAAAAATTGGAGTTAAATATATTGGATACGACCTTTATTTTTAAAAAAAGGCATTGATGAAACTAACTGTTTCTTAACTGATGCTAAAAGTTATATAATCAACTTGTCCAAATTCTAGTAAAAAAAATTTACAACACAAAAATCTTGTGCACAAATGGAAAAGAAAAATGTTCCCTTAAAAAAAAAGTACTCCTTAGATTTTAAGTAGCAAAAATGCAAGAGAGTCCTGTGTGCTAACCTGAATGGTCTTTCCTGATATATCCGAAGGGCACTTGGGCTCATTGATAAGCTCCCAGGCCATTATGGTTGGATCATCTTTGTAAGCAATTCCAGTCAGACTATTACGTCTTGTAAGAACAGTCTGTTACACAAAACAATAAAATAATTAAATTACATAGAACAAGGAAAATACTAGTTTTACATGTGTCATAAAATGTGTAAAGCCCGCCTTTCCCAAAATAAAATTACCAAATTCTTGAATTTACAAAGAAGCAATTTTCAGGGCAACTTTTATTTCCTTTGGTCCAAAGTTGTTAAAAGTGGTCTAACACAATTTGCCAAACTACTAGCAAATTAGTGCAAACTCTTATCAGATTACCAAAAAAACGGTAGAGGAAATAATATAGCTAATGCTTCATGATTTATCATTTATATACCACTAATTTCAACTTCCTATTTATGGTCGACCCAACCATCCAATTACTTAGCCAAAAAAAAAATATCGAAGAGCAAGTTTATAATATGAAACATTTTAATATACAGCTAGCTCAAAAGAGAGAGTTTACAGTGTAATCTACCTTGATATTATTCTTGTAGTATCCCTTCACAACAGAATTGGTGAAGAAATCATCATCAGATGTTACAGATTGGCCCTGACCCCTTGCCCAGTCCACATACTGTTTCTTTCCTCCAAAATCCGCATGGTTATTAACCAAACTCAACACTAACTTAATCCCATATTTTTTAGCTTCAGATATGACAAAATCCAACCCCTACAAAACAAAACCAAAACAGAAAAAGAAATGTCTAAAAAAAACATTAAAGGAATAATTACGTGTTACTGTCCTAAACTATACCCTCAGTTGCACTTATCATGTTAAACTTTCAAAATGTAACTTGTATTTCACTTTATACTCTACCATCAATGGGGCTATTAACTTGAATAGAAAAAAAAAAAAAAAAAAAAAAAAGTGTCACCTGCGACTCATGTGACAACTACATACATGGCATCACTTGAAAAGATGAAATTGCCCCCTTGAAACAAATGTTACGTAGCATCACAAGGATTAAATTTGTTAAACAGTTTTCTTTTAAGGAATTGAAGAGGGGTAAATTGGTCTTTTCATGTGCTACCACGTATTTAGAGATCATTTAAGTCACATGTGACATGTTTTTTTGTCCAAGTTAACCGTTCAATTGATGATAGGGTACAAAGTAAAACACGAGTTATAGTTTAGGTGGTAATTATGCATTTTGAAAGTTTAGGGGTGGTAACTGGTAAGTGTAAAATGTGGGGTGTAATTTTCAATAATAAAAAAAGTTCAAAAGAAAATAATAATAATAATAATTTTGCTTATTAATACACTACACCAAAATAAATCTTTGGCATTAAGTACTAATAAAACAAAATTAGTATAATAGTATTAAATACAATATCGCATCTACAAATAGAAAATTGTTGCAATAGTAACTTAAAAATGGTAAGCTACTACATCAACAATAATTAGTTACAATAACTTCTATTTTTCAATTACAATATATATTTTAATACCTTATTGCATTGGAAAAATTTGTTGAAATAACTTAAAATGAAGAAATCGTTGCAAAAATTTGATACAAATTATTTTGCAATCTACTGCAAAAAAAAAAAAAAAAAAAAAAAAAAAAAAAAATGACAACGAAGTTATCATTGTAATAACTTTATATAAATTATTTTATAATCTATTGTAATGACAAACGTGAAGTTAGAACGAAGATATCATTGTAATAACCTAATATCAATTATTTTACAATCTATTATAATGAAAAACATAAAATAATTATTTATTAAAACGAATATATTGTAGCAATAATTTGATTCGAATTCTTTTTCTCAATTATTTGCAATTTATTGTAAATTTGTAATAAAATTCATGAAGTAATAGTCTATTGTTACAAGATATTTGAAGTTGTAAATTATAGCATCGAAGTTGTTGTTAAAATATTTGAAATTTATTGTAACAAAATTTTTTATTGCACAAATTTATTATCTCAGATTTTATTGCAACACGTCGCATCAACTATTACAACAAACTCTGATATTATTGTAACAATTTTTTTCATTGTAAACATTTTTTCTTATAGTGATAATTATTTTTTGGATTAATTAAATGAACCAAAAGAAAAATAAAAACTAATTAACCTGGAACATTTGCTCATTGTAGGAGCCGGGAGAGGACTGTAGGGATCTAACTCCTCCATCACTAAAAGCCCAAGTTCTTGCAATTGTAAGGCCGTTCTTTTTAGCATCTTGGAAGGCAGTTGAAACTTTGTCTCTCTGAGATGGGTCAAAGGCCACGTACATCATCCAGTAGGCATTAAACCCATTTGCATGGTAGGGTCTCCCATTCAACATAAGCTGCATTCCTTTGGTTGTCACAAACCCATCATTTGGGTTTGCATGTAGCAAAATCCCATAGTTTTGAATCAAAAGAAGAACAAAGAAAGCTACACTCAATTGCTTCATCTTCTTTGTCCCTTCCTCTTCTTCTTCCACTCTATAAGGATTTCATGGTCGTGTTCATGGAAGTATTTATAGATGGATTTGCTAAAAATGTACACATGGTTGGGCCCTTCAATGTGCAAAATTAATTTCACTTAGGTATGTTTGGTAAACTATAATAGGTACTTAATGTAATAGTTATTCCTATAATTTAACAATTCAGTAATTTGATTATATTTTTATTACAAGGAATAGTCATCCTTATGAATAGTTATTTTTTAAAATAAAGAATAACTATTCATCTCTAAAAGGGTTGTAATAACTATTCCTTAGTAAATGTATTAATTTCTAAAATTAATATAATTCCAAATAAAAAAACTTTCCATATGCATATAACGGCTATGAAAATAAAAAATCATAAAAAATTAACTAATCTCTCTCTCAAATTTAAAAAAATATATATTATTTTTTAGGAAATATAATTATATGAGTAAGATATTTCCTAAAATATATCTTAAGTTTAATTTAAAATGCTTTCATTCCATAGTCTTTAGAATTCTATTATTGTGTTGTCACCAAACAAATAGTAATAAGTATTACTACCTCCGTCCATGTTTGTTTGTCCTCTATTCCATTCTGGGATGTCCCAAAATATTGTCCTGTTTCTAAAAATAAAAATTATTAGTTTACTAATGTTCCTATTATACCCCTACTTTATTTTCAAAACTATTTGAAAAGAAAACTAACTAATATTTTAAAAAATCAATTTAATTGGGGCACCTTTTTAGTTGCCTCGTTAAGAATAACTCTTTTTAAAAAAGTTAATAAATTTATTTAAAGGTAGTTTTGTAAACTTATACATTCTCATAAGGCAGACAAGACAATAAATGATATTCCATTAAAAAGTTTGACTTTTCAAACAGGACAAACAAATTGGGACAGAGGGAGTACATTACAACATCTTGTATTCCTTGTAATACTTATTCTTATTCTTATGCAATTACCGTTACAACTTACCAAACGTGCCCTTAATATATCTCTAAAATTCGGATTCATCATTGTGTGTAAATTTGGACATATTAACATGATGTACAAAGCCTAAGATAAGGTTCTGCCATGTATTATTGCTGGAGCTACCATGGCTTGACATGGGGTTAAATTTTGTATTTATTGATAATGATTTAGACAATTGATTCCAATTGGTACAATTTTTGAGAAAGCCAATTGGCACAATTTGATTTGTCTATCTCAAACTTATTGCTTACTATATGGTTTCTATGTATCATTAACAAATGTTATCCATAAATTCCTTAAAAAATATCATTAAATGTACATTATTAGTCTCATCAAATATTCCTTTTTTTTTTTTTTTTCTTTTTTGGCTAAAAGAAAACTTTTCTATTTTTGGTTAAACTTTCTTATAATAGGAATAGTAATCTTTATTACTGGGAATAAAATGTGTTTTAACGGAATAACTAAATATAATCATTAGCTTGGTTGTGAGTTGTAACATTAGAATAAAACTTAAGATCTATTTTAGGAAATATCTCACTCATACAATTATATTTTCTAGGAAATAATATATTTTAAATTTGAGAGAGATGAGTTATTTTTGATGATTTTTTATTTCCATAATTGTTACATGGATATGGAAAGTTTTTTATTGGGAAATATATTAGAACATGTTTAGTAAACTGTAATAGACAAATGTTATCCATAAATTCCTAATAAAATATCATTAAATGTACACTATTAATTAGTCTCATCAAATATTCCATTAATTTATTCATTTTTTGGCTAAAAAAAAAAACTTTTTTTATTTTCTGTAATAAATATTACCATTCCTGTTGTAATCCAAATTTAGTGTGCCAAATGTGTCCTTAAGGCACGTTTGGTAGATTGTAACTAGGGATGGCAATGGGGCGGGGCGGGGCCGAAGGATGAGATCTTCGCCCCCGTCCCGCATGGATTTTTCTTGCCCCATCCCTGCCCCGCCCCGCATGATGGGGAAAATTTCTTGCCCCATCCCCGCCCCTTAAGGCCCCACGAAGACCCGCAAAGCCCCGTCCTACACCATAAAACTTTATTTCTTGTTAATTTTCCCTACAACTATTACCATTTTTTCAAATAAAATGACATGTTTCAATAATAAAAATATACTTGAAATTATAAATAAATTTATCCTATCAAATTAAACTAATTTTTAGCAAAAACTAAAATAATATTATCTAAATGTTTAACAAGACAATATCACAACAAAAATCTCATAGTATGACACAATAAAAAAATCCAAACTCCTAATACATAACAAAATAAAAATTGCCTAGTTCTTCAAAAAGAATCTCCTCCCATCTTGTGACTATTTCATAGAGAATGGGACAAAGTCTCAAACCTGTACCTTATATTTTTTAATAAAAATACAGAAAACAAAATTAAATTGTATATAATTTTTGTGTGGAGAACGAGAACAAACAACTAGAGCTAGTACATGATTGATGCCATCATATCGGCAATCAAACCAATAGGGAAACATATTCCTCATCATCTCGTTCTCCAAAAATTAAAAAACAAAAACCCAGCTTGTAAAATAGATATGGATTTTGACAAGCATAAAGAAGCAGTGTTGTTAAGCAGCCAAATGCCCACACAAAATTACAAAAACAATGACACGGACACAAATATTTAGAGCCTTGGACCCATACCTTATTAAAAAAAAATTATATTATGTTCATGATGAAAAGTAAGTTGAGAAATACGTATGAATCATGAATGAAATCAGTAATTCAATAGTATATAAATTTGTTTCTAATAAAGACAAAAAAAAAAAAATGTTAAAATTGGTACCTTATTTCCAACTTTGCTAGAGAGAAAAAAAAGGTAGAGCCACGTTAGGTAGAATAAAATAAGTTGATGATATTTTTGTTTAAATAGTAGGGTTTTAGGGTATGAAAAAATTACAATTTAACCCTTATTAATGCGAGGTAGGGCGGGGCGGGGCGGGGCGGGTCTAAAAAGTGTAAACCCATCCCCGCCCCGTCCCGTGGTGCGGGTCTAAAATCTCACCCCATCCCCGCCCCACCAACTTTGCAGGGCGGGGAAAACCCGCACAGGGCGAAGCGGGGAGGGGCGGGTCAAGCGGAGCGGGGCAAAATTGTCATCCCTAATTGTAACGGTAATCACAAAAGAATAGGAATAGATATTACAATGAATACAGAATGCTGTAATGTAATGCTTATTATTATTCATTTATTTGGTGATAACACAATAATAGAATCCTGAACACAGTAGAATGAAAGCATTTTAAATTAAACTTAAGATATATTTTAGGAATATCTTACTCATATAATTATATTTCCTAAAATATAATATTTTTAAAATTTGAAAGAGAAATTATTTATTTTTTATGATTTTTTATTTTCATAATTGTTATGTGCATATGGAAAGTTTGTTTATTTAGAAATATATTAACGGTAGAAATTAATACACCTACTAAGAAATAGTTATTACATCCCTTCTAGAGAAAAATAGTTATTCCTCATTTTAAAGAATAGCTATTCATAAGGAATGGCTATTCCGTGTGATAAAAACATAATCAAACTACTGAATAGCTAAACTATAGGAATAATTATTACATTACAGTACCTATTACAGTCTACCAAACATTCTCTTAATGTTAGAAATTATTACACCTATTAAGGAATAGCTATTACAACACTTTTAGAGATGAATAATTATTCCTCATTTTAAAAAATAACTATTCATAATTTCATAAAGAATGACTATTCGCTGTAATAAAAACATAACCAAACTATTGTATAGTTAAACCATAGGAATAGCTATTACATTACAGTGTCTATTACAGTCTATCAAACATGACCTAAGTCTTTTCATTAGTGTTTGTTTGGTTGTGGGGTGGAAAAGTAGGAGAATAGAAAATGAGAAAGAAATGGAAAAATGGGGGATAGAAAAGATTTTAGTTTTTTCCTATGGTGTTTGGTTGGGGGTGGAAAAGTGAAGGAATGAAAAACTTTTTTGTTTGTAAGGGGAAAAAAAAAATGAAAAATGTAATTTGTATAAATTTACTTTCATGCTCCCGTTAGATTAAAAAAAAAAAAAAAGTAACAAATTTGGGGGAGGGGGTAAACAATTGAATGAGAAGTACCAGAAAAAGACAACTCAAAACTAATGAGTGACAAAAAATGACAAAATCAAAGGAAAAAACAAAAAAAAAAAAAAAAACACGCAGAACTCGTTTGAATGTTCGACAAGGGAATTTTGGTCAAACACACCTGGAAATTTTATTCCATTTTTCTCTTTAGTTTTCTTTCCAATTTAGAAAAATTACATTTTCGTAGATCTAGGGAGAAAATACTTGGGGTCTCACTAATTTTCCATCCAAAAATCACCCCAACGACACCTAAAAGAATATTTTCGGCAAAACTACGTCATTGGTCTCTAATGTTTATCCTATAAACGCAATTGGTCCCTTAAGTTTACACTATTAGTCCCTCAAGTTTTTTTTTTTTTTTTTTTGAGAACTTAGTCCCCCAAGTTTTAAAAATGAACATAATTAGTTATTTTGCTAACTCTCATTAGTAGTATTACATTACATACATGACTAACCGAATGGTGTCATGACTTTTTTTTTAATGATGTGGCAACTATTTAATGAAAAAATTATTTTTAACATTACTATTTAAACTTATTCTTCCTAAACCGGTTGTCAAAATTTTGTTCCTTTGAACTCGAAATCAGATGATGGGGCGATTATTCTCGCTAGAAGCTAGCCGAGCTTCCTTCACGAGAAATTAGAGGAACCTGGTTGAACTTGAGACTTGACAGCCTCTGGAGTCTTTGGGACTATGGGCCTTTGATCTTAAAAAGGAAATGGGAAATTGCCCAAGACTGTGTAGATGGACTTCGGCTGGGACTTAGGCTGGGAAATTGCCCAAGATTGTGTAGTTGGGCTTTGGCTGGGAAATACGGATGCTTAGGTGTTCAAACTAATTTGTTGATGGATTTTTTTATTTTTTATTTCAAAAAATTGTTCAGTTTTGGCAGTTTATTTGTCAACTGCAATGGGTACAAGAAGATTTGCGGCAATCTTAGATTGGTATTTGGTTTTTCGTATGGACGCCAGGCCGATGATGGTTGAAGCGATTTGGATTGTTTGGGGTTTGGCCCGTTAGGGATAAGTATAATTTGATAAAATTTGAAAGTGTTTGACAAGTGAGACTGTGAGTTGGCTTTGATGTGTAATTTTTTAATAGACGTAAATGCATTTTTAGTTCCTACATTTTGGTTTTTTTTTATTTTAGTCCCCACATTTTAATTTTACCATTTTTAGTCCCTAAACCAATTAACGCGTGTTATTTTGGTCATTTCCATCAGTCAATAGCCGGAAATATCTGACATGGCAAACGGAGTGCACTATTGACACAGTAAATGCTGACTTGGCGAATAAAATAATAAAAAAAAAATTATTTGTTATTTAATAAATGTCAAATCAGCATAAAATAATAATAAAAAAGACATTTTCATGTTTTTTTCTAAATTCATTTAAAATAAAATAAGATAATTAAATTAAAAAAATTTATTTCTTTCATTATTTTTTCTAAAAAACATGTTCATGTTCCTTGGCTTCATCCCCAAAACATGAGTTAAACTTTATTACAAACCTAGAAAAAATTCACACAATTAGAATAAAAACTTCAACCCAAAACTTCTACCTACTCGAGCTCTAGCAAACCCAGAAATTTTCTTGAGAAAAAACACACAAAAAATCCAAAAAATTCAGCTCAAAAACGATATCATAAATCTCAAATCCCTCATTTTCAACCCCAGCAAAATCATCAAATCCCAAGCCATAAGCCCAGAAAGTTCAAAACCAGAAAATCATCAAATCCCAGAAGCCACAACCCACACTGACTTGCTGTTCATACCAAAAGTCTCAGACTCACAACCATGTGCACTTTAGAGAAACGTGGCAACCTCTTCATCCTAACACTCATTGGCGACGATCACGAGCACCGTCTCGGCCCATACCTCATCGACTCTCTCCTCTCTGCTCTCTCCCAAGTCAACACCCAATCCATCAATGGTGGCTCCGCTCTCATCATCGTCGCTCGCGGAAAGTTCTTCTGCAATGGTGGACTCGTCCTCGCTCTCGTTGCAAGTGGTGGGTAGATTTGGGTTTTCCAGGTCTGGATCGGCTAGGTCCATTGATGTGAAACCCATAGACCAAGCCCAGGAAGGACTCATTGCCATTTGTGGCTGTCATGGTCAACAACGAAGGATTGAAGCTTGAGAAGCTTCGACCTGGGTTCCTTGCAATGAAACAGAGGTAGAGATCAGAGGTGGTGGATCTAGTGGGTTTGGAGGTTTCGGATCGGTGGTTTGAGTTGAGTTTCAGATCGATGGGTCATTGATCGTTGGGTTTCAGATCGTTGAGTTTTGTATTGGTTTCTCGGAAAGATAAGAGAATCATACTCTTTCTTTTCTTCTATTTTCTTTGGTGTCGGAAATTTTGGGTTTAGAGTTTAGTGTTTTTGTGTTTAGGGGCCAGAATTTTTGGGTTTGAGTTTTGTGTTTGATGCTTTGGTGGTGTGGGGGTTTGATTTTTCGGATTTGTTCATGTTTAATTTTGTGTTGATTTTCTGGATTTGACTTCTCAGTGTTTTGAGAGTAAATAGTTTATGTTTGTTATTGTGTTCTTTGTGTTTTTAAATTTGAGTTTGTGTTTGGTTCTGGGTTTGTGCTCTTATGTTCTTGTGTTGATGTTTAAATCTATGATCATGTTCTTGTGTGTTCTTGTTCAAAATGAATTAGATCTAAATTGGTGTATTTTATTGTTTTTAATTCTGTTTTTTTTTTTCTTTTTTTATTTAGTTAAAATTGATAAATTATTTTTTTTTAAAAGATGCTGATGTGGCATTTTTTTATAATATTTTAATTTCTTCGTTTGTCACGTCAAATATTTCCGGCTATTGACTGACAAAAAGGACCAAAATAACACCCGTTAATTGGTTTAGGGACTAAAAGTGGTAAAATTAAAATGTAGGGACCAAAATGGAAAAAAAGCCAAAATGTAGGGACTAAAAGTACATTTACGCCTTTTTAATAATAAAAAGTTGTCATATTACTTAAAAAGTTGACACATCAATCTTTCATCAGACATATAGCCAAAAAAACACATCAGAAGTTAACAAAGAAATCAATAAAGTTCATTTTTTAAACTTTAAGGACTAATATCAATGCTCACTTGAAACTTTGAAACTTTAAGAATTAATTGCGCTCATAAAGTAAATTTTAAGAACTAATAGTATAATTTCGCTTATGACAAAATTTAACTACAAGATTAGTGTTATAGCCTAAAACTACAACCTTACTTAATAAAATAAACATTACTACATATTTTGAAAATTTAACTGTTAAATTGCATATTCTTACGCTCTTAATACACATGTCAAATTTTGTGTCAATTGAATATTATTTACTATATGATCTGTAAGCTTATATTTTATGCATAATTTGAAAATCTAACTGTTAAATTGCATATTCTTTACGCTCTTAATACCCATGTCAAATTTTGTGTCAATCGGATATTATTTACTATATGATCAATAAGTTTATATTTTATGCATAATTTTAAACTTCAAAAACTTGCAATTTAAACAATTTATTGATGACATAGCTATTGATCTTTAATTTTCTAGAAATTTTGCAAGTATGAAGGATATAAAAAAAAAATTTAATCCAATAGTGGATTTGTCAAAATTCATATCCATTAAAAAGATATTAAGTAAAATTGTAAGCTTATAACCTCAGACTATAACTAATTTTGTAGCTAAACTTTGTTCTTTCTTCTATATTTTTCTCTCCTCCCTCGTTGTGTACAATTAATTCCACTTGCGTTAATTCCGTACCGTACAGTCAGAATTTTTCGTGCCGTGGTTGGATCGGTACAGAAATTAGGCTGATTCGTACTGTCCTAATTACCAGGGTTTTTCGGCCTGTATCGGCTATTCGGCGGATTCCGATGCTTTTCGTCGGTAACTTCATTCCGGATCGGTATAAATTGAAATGGGTTTCTAGAAATTTTTTGCTACTTACAGCACCTCTTTGCCACTGTTAAACCTTCATTCACCGGTGAGATATTGAGGCTTGAGCTCGTCGTCATTGCGTCATAGCTTCTTCATTTTTCTTCTCTCCCTCATTGTCTCTCTTTTTCTTTCAGCATTTCTTCTAGTCTGGGTTTCTAAAGAGAATGTTAACATAGAAACTCAAAATGACTTCTTCACTATTTCACTCCTACCTACTTTTGATTTAACCAAAGTTATTAATGGGCGGAGAAACCGAAGTGGTTTGCCTGCCACTTCTTTACTTTTTATTTTTTAATTTCATAGAAAACCGTCTAGAGTTATTTTCATTTAGATTTTTAATTTTTTTACCACTCCTATTTAGTTTTAATTTTTTATTGGATAGTAAAATGGGCTAGACGTTAGCTTAAAATAATTTGAACATGCATTAAAAAGAGTAAAAAATTTAAGTATAATTAAATATATTAATTTATACAATATAAGTTTTTTTGAGTAAAAAAAAAAGAATATATATATAATTGTGAAATTGTGATAATCCTGAAACGGTACACCGGTATTGATCGGTACCGAAATATTTCATTCCTTTAAACAAACCGAAACAGCTTTCGGTACGGTATTAACTGTCTTGCTTAATATCTCTCTAAAATTTGGCTTCATCATTGTGTATTTTGGGGGTGGGAGGGTGGGGGGGGGGGGGGGGTGGGGAATACAAGGTCAACCTGCTGACCTTGTATTCCGAGACTACACAATAATTTTCCGTGTAATTGTGTGTATAATTGAATATATTAGTATGATTATGACCCTTTATTTACCCAAGAATTGCAAAATTTAATGTGACAATTAATTTGGTCATTTCACCCTAAGTATTTATAATGCTTACTCAGCCATGAAACAAATAAAAACTAATAAAGATAAAGATAAAAACCTTCCAAACACAAATTACTTGGATCATTAAGCAACATATGTAATATGTTAGTAATTGGTGAATCGAATTCCAAAAGAGAAACCAATCAATGTCCTGAACGGCTTGCCAAATCCAGAGCTAAGTTAGAACAAGATTTTGTTGTTTATGGTTCTCCTCCTTTGGACATCAGTTTGTTGTTGTTTTACGATTTTTCTGGCATATACTTTGAGAGGCTTATGCCTTACTCTTTTCCTTTTGTTTCGTTTATATTAATTCCTGATTTACCCAAAAAAAATTTGGCAAATCAAAAAAGAAATGTCAGTAATTGGAAACAATTTTCTTTAATTAAGATTCTTGCCTTCTATACGGCACCTAACACCCAGGTCCATTTGGGCCTTGGGCCATGTGTTAATGATATGGGCCGGGGGCCCAACCTCTGCACCTTAAAGAGCCCCGTCCCAAGCCCATAATAACTACTAGTCTAAACTGGGTGTTGTCCGGAGACTTGAAAAGAGGACGGCGGATGCCCCGCTCGCACACTTCCTGGGAAACCTTTCTCGGGCTATATATACATGCTCAGTCGTATCGCCATTTGAGCGCTCGGCAGAGCCCTAGGAAACTCCGCTGCCGAACACATTTTCTGCAGTGGGAACCATTTCCAAAGCCACCCGTACCTAAACATCCACTTAAATTTATCAACATTGGACCTCTCTTTGCACTAGTTAAAGACATAATAATGATCACCCCATTAATGATGAGTTATAAATAGGAGAAACGAATGAAGGAAAGGGGATGCAAATTTTGGGAAAGAAAGAGAGAAAGAAAAAGAGAGCTTGAGAGGAAGAAACACAGAAAGAAGAGAGAAGAGTCGTCCCATCGGGCCTTTAAACCTAGAACAACCCAAAGTAGGAAACCCAGACCCACCATATAAATAAGTTGTGAGCCCAAATAACGATTTGGCCTAGTAAACCCGTCTTTGGTGCGCACAATTGGCACCCACCGTGGGGCTCTCCTACGACGTCGTAGTTCTAGAGGGACTCGAGTTCAGGAAAAATGTCTGAAAGGCATTCGGGGGGTCACGCGGATAGTGGATCCATAGGGTCTTCTCAGGAGTCTAGCTGGCAAAAGCGCAGACAGAAGGAACGAGAGGATAGGGAGCACGACCAACGAGAAGAAATGTCTGGCACGGGAGAAGGATCGTACCAAACCCAACGAATAGTCTCGGGTGCTACGGGACATAGACAGAGGGAGGAACAAGATGAAGAGTTTGAACGGCTACGCAGACTAGTCAGGGATTTGGAGCTAGATGTAAGGGGTGGACATCGGAGAAGAGATAGGGATGACCAACAATGGGGGGTCGGCATCGAGAGAAATAGATATGGGGAGGGATCTAATCAGTCCGGATCTCAACTATGGCGAAGTCGTTCACATTCCCGAGAATCCCATCAGTACCGAGACTGTTCACATTCGCAGGAATCTCGACGATATAGGAACCGGTCTCTATCCCTGGAATCGGGGCAACGTCAAGACCGCTCACGTTCTCGAGAAAATCATGATAGGAACTCAGTCTCCCCGAGGAGAGGCGGCCACAAAATACTGCCATGGATGCTATGAGTCGCACTTTACGAAAAGCAGCTCGGTCCCCGTTCTCGGACGAAATCGAGCGGGCCGAAATGCCAAACAGGTTTACCTGCCCACCGTTCAATTGCTATGACGGAAAAACTGATCCAGTAGAGCACGTCAGTCATTATATTCAGATGATGTCTTTGCATACTCGTAACGATGCGCTGATGTGCAAGGTGTTTCCTTCGAGTCTGGGACCAACCGCTTTGAGGTGGTTTAACGGGTTACGGAAAGGGTCCATTCGTAGTTTTTCCGAGCTGATTCAGGAGTTTGGCGTACGGTTTATGACCTGCAGCCGAGTACCTCAACCGGTAGATACGCTTCTGTCCATGAAAATGAAGGAGAGAGAGACCCTCCGTAGTTACGCCAACCGATATTGGGAGCTCTACAACGAAATTGGTGGGGATAACGAAAAAGTCGCGGCAAGCACTTTTAGGATGGGGTTGCCCGAGGACTCCGGGCTACGATAATCATTGACCAAGAAGCCTCCCGAAGGCATAAGGCAGCTTATGAGATGCATTGAGAAGTATAAACGATTGGAGGATGACTGGCTGCAGAGCAAAGGTAAAGCACCAATGACGAATCGTCCCCGGCAAACTGGTTTTCCGTTCAGAGCTCGGGGGGGTCTGACGATTCAAGAGCCGACTGCACAGATGGGAGAAGTGAATGTGACGTTAAGGAACCGGTACACAGGATTCTTGACCGGATCAGGCACGAGTCGTACTTTCAATGGCCGAACAAGATGGGGGGAGACCCATCCAGGAGGAATCAGAATCTGTATTGCACTTATCACCAGGACAAAGGTCACACTACCGAACAGTGCCGGGTGTTGAAGGATCACCTCGGGCAACTAGTCAAAGCTGGGCATTTAAAAGACTTTGTGCTGGACTCAAGGGACAGGATCGCAGGACAAGATACTCGACAAAGGGGAAACCCTCTCCCACCCCCTGTAGGGGTGATTGAAGTTATCCATGCCTCCCCGGAAAAGCCTAGTGCAGGAAGAAGGAAAGGAGTGTTGACGTTAGTACCAGTAGATGGTAACCCGGACCTACAGTCGCTGGATAAGAAGATGAAGTTTGTACGGGAACCTATCTCATTCGACAACGACGATTTGGAGGGGACGATCCAACCACATGATGACGCATTAGTGGTCACGGCCCTTATAAATGGCTTCTTAGTAAAAAGGGTGATGGTAGACCAAGGAAGCGGGGCTGACGTAATGTACCCGGATTTGTTCAGGGGACTCAAACTGAGGAAAAAAGACCTGGTTAAGCACACTTTGCCCTTGGTTGGGTTCGACGGTAAAGTAGTGATTCCTGAAGGGCAAATTTCACTTCCTGTGATCATGGGAGGGAAGGAGGTGGCAGTGACGTTTACAATAGTAAGTTCATTTTCCCCATATACGGCCATCCTGGGGAGACCGTGGATCCATTCAATGAGGGCTGTCCCGTCTACCCTTCATGTAAAGATCAACTTCCCAACCGAGCAGGGTATCGCCATGATAAGAGGAGATCAGCAAGCGGCCAGACAGTGTCTTATTGCCGTAGTGAATTGGAGGCGAGGGAATCAAGTTAATCAAGGAGAAACATCCGGACAACTGGTAATAGACGAGGGTAATGGGCGGTCCAAATAAGAGCAAGTTGAGCGGGAAGATGCATCCCAAAAGGTCCCTTTATAGCAATTACAGGGGCCCCGAGAATGAATGGGGGCTGGCTGCACCGAGGAGCTAGTAAAGGTAAAAATATTACCGGACACTAATAAATATTTTCAGGTTGGAGCAAGCATGAAAAACGAGGAAAAGGTTCAAGTATTGTTGTTTCTGATTCAAAATGTAGATGTCTTCGCTTGGGATCCCTATGAAGTTCCCGGGGTTGATCCCAGGTTTATCGACCACAAGCTCAACGTAGACCCCTCGTATCCCCCGAAGAAGCAGAAGCTGAGAAGATCAGCTTAAGACCACGTTGAGGCAGTAAGGCAGAAGGTAGAGAAATTGAAGGAGACCGGAGCAATAAAGGAGGCCTTCTTCCCGGAGTGGCTGGCAAACACCGTGGTCGTCAGGAAGAAGAACGGCAAGTGGAGGGTTTGTGTGGATTTCACAGACTTGAACCGAGCATGCCCAAAGGACCCGTTTCCCATGCCAAAAATTGATCAATTGGTAGACGCCACTTACGGGTACCCGAGGATGAGTTTCCTAGATGCCTTTCAGGGATACCATCAGATTGCCCTAGCCGCCGAAGGTCAGGAGAAAACGGCATTCATATCCCCCGATGCTAATTATCATTACACCATGATGCCCTTCGGACTGAAAAATGCCGGGGCGATGTACCAGCGGATGATGACGAGGATGTTTTAGGATAAAATTGGGCGTTCGGTTGAGGTGTATATTGACGACATGGTGGTAAAGAGCAAGCAAGATGCGCGGCATGTAGAGGACCTTCAGGGGGTGTTTGAGGTATTGCGGAAACATAAATTGCGCCTTAACGCGGAAAAGTGTGCCTTTGGAGTGGGGGCTGGCAAATTTTTGGGGTACTTGATCACCAACCGTGGGATAGAGGTTAATCCTGATCAGATAGAGGCCGTGAAGCGTCTCAGGTCGCCGAGCAGTCTGAAAGAAGTACAAGTGTTAACTGGGATGTTGGCTGCTTTTAATCGGTTCGTCTCAAAATTCTCAGATCGCTGCCGTCCATTTTATCAGCTTTTAAAGAAGTGGAAGGGATTCCAGTGGGATGATGAATGTGAAAAGGCTTTCCGGGATCTCAAGGAGTACTTAACGCAGGCGCCAATGTTGACTGCGCCAGAGCCCGGAGAGTAGCTATTTATGTACCTCTCAGTATCCGACCATGCTGTAAGTGTCGTACTTTTAAGTGACCAGGGAGTACAACAGCCCGTGTATTATATTAGCAAGACCTTAGTCGACGCAGAAACCCGATATCTTCCCTTAGAGAAATTGGTGTTGGCACTAGTACATGCCTCCAGGAAGTTGCCTCAGTACTTTCAGGCTCATACTGTGTATGTGTTGACCGAATACCCCCTACAGTCATTATTGAAAAGATCTGATTTTATGGGGCGGATAGCCAAGTGAGGGACACGGCTCGGAGCATTCAACGTAAGGTACAAGCCAAGAAGTTCACTAAAAGGGTAGGTATTGGCTGATTTTGTGGCAGAGTTCTCTCCCAAAGGGGAAATGGTCTGTCAGATGGAACATCGCCCGTGGAAGGTGCTTCTAGTGCCAAAGGGGCTGGAGCCGGGATTGTCATAATTACCCCGGAGGGTATTCTCTTAGAGCATTCGTTCAGGTTGGGGTTTAAGGCCTCCAACAACGAGGCAAAGTATGAAGCTTTGCTTGCCGGATTGAGGGAAGTTTCAAGATTAGAAGCCCGAGATGTGGAAATTTATTTGGATTCACGGCTCGTAGTCAACCAACTGCAGGGAAGTTTTAAGGCTCGAGATCCTCGGATGAAAGAATACCTAGAATTGGTAAAGCGGGCCATAAGTAACTTCTGTACGATGAAGGTGATTCAAGTGGCCCGAGCACAGAACAGACATGCTGATTCCCTCGCCACACTGGCATCATCAATTGCCGAGGAGATTCCCCGACTAATCAGAGTGGAACTTGTCCCCGTGCCTAGCATTAATGTGGCGGGAGATAAGGGGGCTGCACGGGTTGAAGTAACAATGGTCACAACACTTGGGCCGAGTTGGATGAATCCCATCATTGACTACTTGGCCGACGATTGAATCCCGGACGATGAGAAGGAAGCTAACAAGATCCGCAGGGTAGCCGCCCGGTATTGGTTGTCCCAAGACCAGAAGCTTTATCGTAGGTCATTTGGGGGACCGTATCTTTTGTGCTTGCACCCAGAGAAAGTAGGCCAGCTCTTAGCCGAGTTACATGAAGGGGTATGCGGAAGCCATGTAGGAGGACGATCATTGGCGCATCGGGCAATGACTCAGGGGTTCTGGTGGCCCCAAATGTAGAAGGATGCCGCGGAATACGTCCGAAAGTATGAGCAATGTCAGAAGCATGCACCTCTGATTCACCAGCCTGCCGGCCAGTTGAACCCAATTAGTAGTCCTTGGCCTTTCGCACAATGGAGGCTGGATATACTCGGACCATTTCCCCGAGCAACGGGCAATCGAAGGTTCGTTTTGGTAGCCGTGGATTACTTCACCAAATGGGCGGAAGCAGAAGCTCTGGCTAATATCTGGGACGTAGATGTGAAGAAATTCGTATGGAAAAATATAATCACCAGGTTTGGGGTTCCAGACTCCCTTATATCAGATAATGGACTGCAGTTCGACAGCCGAGCTTTTCGCAAGTTTTGCAGCAGCCTCGGTATCCGGAACAGATATTCCTCTCCAGCGTATCCCCAAGGTAATGGCCAAGCTGAGGCCGTAAATAACGTAATCGTGAACGGCTTGAAGAGAAGATTGGAAGGGGCAAAGGGTAACTGGGCCGAGGAACTACCCAATGTTTTGTGGGCTTACCGGACAACATCTCGGAGGTCTACAGGGGAGACCCCATTCTCACTCACGTATGGGGCGGAGGCCGTGATACCAGCCGAGGTCAATTTGTGTAGTGCGCGAGTTTTAGAATTCAACCCGTCCCGGAATGACGGTCAGCTGGTGGAGCGTCTCAATTTACTTGAAGAATACCGGGAAACAGCGACTATACGACTGGCTGAATATCAGCAAAAGCTTGCCCGACGTTATAACCAAGATGTAAGGGTGAGGGAATTCAATGCTGAAGACCTGGTGCTGAGGAAAGCAATAGGAAGCATGTGAGATACAAACGCCGGAAAGCTGGCCCAAACTTGGGAAGGACCGTACAGAATTATAGCCATAGCAGGTGTAGGAACGTATTATCTGGAAGACATGAACGAGATGCCATTGCCCCGGCCTTGGAATGCTTATAATCTTAAGAAGTTTTATCAATGACCGTCCATGGACGGAAAAATGTACGTTGTACTAACTCATATGATAACGAGGTAACTAGTTCGTACAGGCCCAACCAATTCTACCTTTTTAGTACAACTGGTTGATAAACACGGAGGGAGCCGGGGAGATTCAAGCAATCAAAAAATTTCTAAGGACTGAAGCCTGCTACTCGGTTCGATTCCTATCACCGAGCAGGTGGAAACCTTATTCACAAATTTCTAAAGACAGAAGCCTACTTTTCGGTTCGATCCCTATCACCGAGCAGGTGGAAACCTCATTCAAAATTTTCTAAGGACAGAAGCCTGCTTCTTGGTTCGATCCCTATCACCGAGCAGATGGAAACCTTATTCGAAAATTCCTAAGGACAGAAGCCTGCTTCTCGGTTCGATCCCTATCACCGAGCAGGTGGAAACCTTATTCAAAATTTTCTAAGGACAGAAACCTGCTTCCTGATTCGATCCCTATCACCGAGCAGGTAGAAACCTTATTCGAAATTTTCTAAGGACAGAAGCCTGCTTCTCGGTTCGATCCCTATCACCGAGCAGGTGGAAACCTTATTCAAAATTTCCTAAGGACAGAAGCCTGCTTCTCGGTTCGATCCCTATCACCGAGCAGGTGGAAACCTTATTCAAAAATTCCGAAACCTTATTCAAAATTTCCTAAGGACAAAAGCCTGCTTCCCGCTTCGATCCCTATCACCGAGCAGGTGGAAACCTTATTCAAAAATTCCTAAGGACAGAAGCCCACCTCTCGGTTAGATCCCCATCACCGGGCAGGAGGGGACTTTATTCAAAAAATTTTAAGGACAGAGGCCTGCTTCTTGGTTCGATCCCCATCACCGAGCAGGTGGAAACCCTATTCAAAATTTTCTAAGGACAGAAGCCTGCTTCTCGATTCGATCCCTATCACCGAGCAGATGGAAACCTTATTCAAAAATTCCTAAGGATAGAAGCCCACCTCTCGGTTCGATCCCCATCACCAGGCAGGAGGGGACTTTATTCAAAACGATCTAAGGGCAGAAGTATTGCAAAAGAAAATATTATATATTTCAAGGCGGAAACATGCATGGAAACTCTGAAGTATTTACAAAGAGGCTAAAATATAGATGCATAATCACAAAAACGATTATGGTACTGACCGGCGAATAATCTTTAGTCAAAACCAAGTACGAAAAATCAATTACTTCATCACCAAAACCCGGTGACATCAAGATTAAACTCGGAAATTAAGTTACTGTCTAGTAAAAAACCGGAAGTCAACTGTTTAGTCGCCACAACCTGGCGACATGGGCAAACCAACTTAAAATAAAAAGTTATTAAATGAAAGCAAATAAAAGGTAAAGTAAAATAGGTTCGGCAATCAGGGAGTCAGATCCACGGGCTGCGCCTCAGAGGCGATCTCGGCGGAATGATGCTTGGATACAGGGGGCTGGAGATGAGCATTTTCACCAGAAGGGCCGGCAGTAGGGGGATTGCTGGTGGCTTCCGTCCCGATCATCTCCACATGAGCATCAATCTGCTCCACCAGCTCCCTCAAGCTATCTGTCTCATCCTCATCATTTGCTCCTACAGGGTTCTGTGCGGCCGGGGTAGGGTCTGGAAAAGGGATCCGGCCAGAGTCCCTAAGAGGGGAGTCCTTGGGTACCCCTAAGGCCTGTAGAGCAGCCATCCAACCCTCCTAGAAAGACAGCTGCCGAGCTTGCATCACCACAGGCTCCACACCCTTCTCTGCGTCAACAAAACCCTCATCATACCACTTACTCTCACAGGCTTCCAAGGCCGCCTACAAATCAGCAACTTCCTCAGATAGGGCAGCATTTAAGCTTGCTGCTTTGACTAGCTTCACTTCCTTTTCATTCTGCTGCGTCACCAGCTCCGCCGACTTTTTCTCTGCCGACGCCCGGGATTTCTACGCGGCAGCGGCCCTTTTCTCGACTGCTAAGTTTTCATTTTCTCCTCAGCCATTTTTACGGCCTCTTCCCTGCCAACTTTTTCCCGGTCAACCTCCTCGGTAAGGTCCTTCACCCTCTCGTTCAGGATATGGGCTAGTTGAGCGGCCTATTAGAGAAAATATTATTCGGACAAGATAACTTAAAGGAGCAACGAATACGGCAATAATAAGAATATGTGTAAGAAGTAAGTGTTCAAAGGAGGAGAAGTTACCACGACAGTGTGCCATTGGAGTCTTCTCCCTATGGACTCATCGGTCCCATCGGCAAAAGCGCTCACGTCCTCGGGTAAAAGGAGACCGTGTACCAAGCTTTGGGCAACACGGCCCCCTTCTCCTTTCCCCATGGCACCTGCCGGGAGTGGCATCCCATCCATCTCGAATGTGGGTTGCCATAACTGCGTCGGTCTAGAGGATGAGGCCACATTCGTCCCGACATTGGCCGGGGGCTCCCGAATAGTGATACCCCGGGACGGTTGGTGGGGGGTTTGAACCTGAGCCTCTCCCGGGCCAGTAGAGGATAGGTCAGCGACCCGTTGTCTCTTACGAGTCCGTCCGGAAGGAGGGGGAGGTGTAGGATGAGTAGGAGGAGCTAGGACACGCCCTTGGGGCAGCTGCTGCTGAACGGCCTAGCTTGCCCCAGGAATAAAACGGCTGACGATCAAGGTCCTACGGGTCACCATGTCTTCGGGAATAGAATGTGTCCTGGAAGAGTCACTGGATTCTACAACTTCTTGTTCGGCTACTTGAACAGGAGCCTCGGGTTTTGCAGGTACAACTTCACGCTGAACGGCCTCGTGAGCACGTTCCCGGAGATATCTGGAGGCTGTTTCTGCTGATTCGTCCCTTATAGGCGCGAGTTCGTCCGAACAGGTATATCGCGGGCCGAGGTCTCGGGCTTCGCCTACGGTAAAATTGGGAGGAAGAAAGTTCGTATGCCGAATGTCTATGTAAGAGAGGAGAGGACTATCAACAATAAGGGCTTGGCCGAAAGGTTGCCAAGTGGAGTATACCGGATCTACGCCGAGGATGAGGTGAGACGCACGGAGTTGCCCGTCCCGGTGCACAAAAATTTCAGACCTGAATGCAAAGTTCAAGTCCCAAACGTGAACCGTTCTGACGTCCTGGGTAAACACCGAACCGTCTGCAGCAAAAAAGGACGGGTCAGAGTTAGGGTAAACAAAATAGTCATGAATGGAAGGGATATAAATAAATTAAAGGCTAGAACAAACCAACTTCGCGCCGTGACAAAGGGGGAGGTACATCACCGGCAAACCAATTGCCACGCACCCGGATATATTCCCCGGCAGAGTTCCTATTAGAGTCCGGCAAACATGAAATCAGTCATACCCTGGTGTCTCTAGTCTTTAAGTAGTAATTTGATTTCTTCTTTCCACATAGGCTGTACATGTGGTTTATGTCGTGATGGTCTAATTGCAAACCAAACGTTTGGTTTAACCTACTCACACAACTCACTACCCGGTAAAAGTTGGGGGGAAGTTGGTCGGGACTCAATCCATAGTACCTAAGGGTATTAAGTAAAAGTGGGTCTATAGGAAACCTAACCCCGCCTTCCAGAACAGACATCAACGGGAAAAAGGCCGTGCCTACCCCTTTGTGGAGGGCAATCTTGCTTTCATGGCAATACGCCATCTCCACATCATCAGGAACGTTAAAGTTTTGCCTAAAAGCGGCTAAGGGCGCTCCGACATTCAAAAGATAAGCAAAACCCATCCTAAAGCCTAAAAATTAGAAAGAGCTTGGTTCCGGGAAGGAAATAAAAGCAAAGGAGAGGGGAAGAAGACTTACTTCTGGCTCTAAGGGAGAAGAGGATTCTGGGTTAGTGGACTGGAACGCGGGTGAATGCTCGGCAAAGAGAAATTTCAGAGGAGCAAAGAATGAAAAGTGAGAAGATGGATTATGATGAACTATTTATAGGAACTAAGGAAAATGAGCAACGGTTAATAAGCAGTAATTAACATTAATTAGCAATGATGAAGTAAAAAGGAGTGACCTTTGAAATACCCAGAGCAATCAACACGCATGCCTCGATTATGAACCGACAGGTAATAATGACGGCAGAACCAGAAGGTCTGAAGCAACGCGCCTTTTAAGAAACGCATTAATGAACCGCTGTAACCGCCCAAAACACACCCGTTGGATTTCTTTGGGCAAATTGTGCCTCTTTGACTCCTTGATTCGTCCCCGGGAGCCACGAACAAATCAAGGGGGGGCTATTGTACGGCACCTAACACCCAGGTCCATTTGGGCCTTGGGCCATGTGTTAATGATATGGGCCGGGGGCCCAACCTCTGCACCTTAAAGAGCCCCGTCCCAAGCCCATAATAACTACTAGTCTAAACTGGGTGTTGTCCGGAGACTTGAAAAGAGGACGGCAGATGCCCCGCTCGCACACTTCCCGGGAAACCTTTCTCGGGCTATATATACATGCTCAATCGTATCGCCATTTGAGCGCTTGGCAGAGCTCTAGGAAACTCCACTGCTGAACACATTTGATGCAGTGGGAACCATTTCCAAAGCCACTCGTACCTAAACATCCACTTAAATTTATCAACATTGGACCTCTCTCTACACTAGTTAAAGACATAATGATGATCACCCCATTAACGATGAGCTGTAAATAGGAGAAACGAATGAAGGAAAGGGGTTACAAATTTTGGGAAAGAAAGAGAGAGAGAAAAAGAGAGCTTGAGAGGAAGAAACACAGAAAGAAGAGAGAAGAGTCGTCCCATCGGGCCTCTAAACCTAGAACAACCCAAAGTAGGAAACACAGACCCACCATATAAATAAATTGTGAGCCCAAATAACGGTTTGGCCCAGTAAACCTGTCTTTGGTGCGCACACCTTCCATAAACAAATTCAGCATTATTTACTACTATTCCCTACCAAAAAAATATCCCAAAACTACGTAGTGTAATTTGTGTTTCAAACAGACAAGAACAAAAGTCTCCCTATCAACGTTAATTCTAATCTGAGAATACTAAAGGTCACATGGCATCTCACAAGAGTAACTTCAAGGCTCTTCAGTTAGTATATATATGATGTGCATTACTTTAAATTTTTTTTTTTTAGAAAACAGTAATACTTATTAGAACACACAAACATGAAAGTAGTATATAGAGTTTTTTTATAAGAATTGAAACTTTAACTCACAACCAATGTGGGATAAACATCCCTATTTTTTTTTTTGAGGAAACAATAATACTTATTAGAACACACAAACACAAAAGTAGTATATAGAGTTTTTTAAACAGGGTTATAATATATTACATAACCAGAGTACCACTACTAAATGGCCTAAGCTTTGTAGTAGTAGTCTGAGGTTATAAGTAGGGATGGCAATTTTTCCCCGCCCCGCTTGACCTGCACCTCCCCGCTTCGCCCCGTGCGGGTTTTCCCCGCCCCGCAAAGGTGGTGGGGCGGGGATGGGGCGAGATTTTAGACCCGCACCACGGGGCGGGGCGGGTAGGGCTGTCCATCTCACCCGCTGACCCGTCCAACCCGCCCAACCCGCCCGTAACCGACCCGCTACAACCCGATCCGACAGCTCCGGTGGTCGGACGCGGGTCCCGAGCTTCAAAACCCGAAGCCGGCGGTTCGGTTTCGGTTCCCTTCCTTCAAAACCCGTTCAACCCGACCCGCCCGAAGAGAGAACGACGAGCTGCGATTTCAAGCTTTCCGGCGAGTTTTCCAGCACGATTTGGCAGATTTGGGCGACTAAAACACCAGATCCGGCGATTCTCAGCACGATTTGGAGGAAAAGCCATCGGATTTGGCTAGATCTCTGCCAAATCCGGCTAGATCGCACCGAATCTTGGACGGATCGGGAGAGATCTCGCCGATTGTCTACGTTTTTCGTCCTCTCCGGCGGGTTTCGGCCTCACCCGAAACCGCCGCTCACCCGACGGGAAACCGACCCGTAAAACCCGACCCTAATACGGGTCGGTTGCGGGTCCGGCACTTCCCTACCCGATCTCCGGCGGGTCGGTTGCGGGTTGGGCACAAACCCGACCCGCCCGACCCATGGACAGCCCTAGGGGCGGGGATGGGTTTACGCTTTTTAAACCCACCCCGCCCCACCCCATCCCCACCCCGCCCCGCATTAAGAAGGGTTAAATTGTAATTTTATTGTACCCTAAAACCCTACTATTTAAACAAAAATATCATCAGCTTATTGAAGAACTAGGCAATTTTTATTTTGTTATGTATTACGAGTTTGGATTATTTTATTGTGTCATACTATGAGATTTTTGTTGTGATACTGTCTTGTTAAACATTTAGATAATATTATTTAGTTTTTGCTAAAAATTAGTTTGATTTGATAGGATAAATTTATTTATAATTTCAAGTATATTTTTATTATTGAAACATGTCATTTTATTTGAAAAAATGGTAATAGTTGTAGGGAAAATTAACAAGAAATAAAGTTTTACGGTGTAGGGCGGGGCTTCGCGGTCTTCGCGGGGCCTTAAGAGGCGGGGATGGGGCAAGAAATTTTCCCCGTCATGCGGGGCGGGGATGGGGCAAGAAAAATCCATGCGGGGCGGGGGCGAAGATCTCATCCTTCGGCCCCGCCCCTCCCCATTGCCATCCCTAGTTATAAGGACTGAAACTCACACACAACCAATGCGGAATAAACATCTTTATTTTGTTTTTGAGAAAACAGTAATACTTATTAGAATACATAAACATGAAAGTAATATATAGTTTTTTACACGAAAGTAGTACTTTACATTGATTGTTAAAATCATTGCTTCGTTGGTTTGTTCTTCAAATGCTCTCCCTAGATTTGCTAGTCTGTTTTATTGTCTATTTTATTAATGCTTTTCGATTTGTCATTTTGTTTATGTAGTTGTGACCACTAGATGTTTAATGTTTCGTAGGAAAATTAAGGGAAGTCGAACCTTGCAAAAAACTATAAACTACATAATATATATTTGTTGTGTACTTGCTTGTTTCGTTGGAAAATTGAGAGAATAAAAATAGAAGATTGACTTTTTTTTTGGTTTGGCAATAGTAACCACATGGATTGAGGCTTTAGGTCCCTTCCCATATGACCATATCTATAAGATTTGTCTGTGTGAAAATATAACGAGAAGGGTTGAAATTTGAATGCCTTTTTTGGTTACGGAATTCTACAGATCTTGGAAAATTGTTGTGATTGAGAAGGTAGGTAGCCAATAGGTTTGGACCCATCTTTTTGCAGTTGTTATGGTTCTGATTATTTATATCTTCTTTTAAATCAACCCCTCTCCTGTTTCCTAAAATAGAAATACTTTGTAGACTAATGCTTTTATTTATTTATTATATTAGTCTAGTCAGGGATTGCGGCCATGCTGAAGAGTGAAGAATGCAACGACTATGGTTTGTTTGGATTAAAGGGCGAGGGAGGGGGGAGCAAGGGGAGTAGAGTAGAGTTAGCCGGAATACTCCTCCTTAATCCAAATGGACCATTAAAGATGGAATGGTCATTTAGATGATTAGATCTTTGATACTTGCAAAGACTTCTTGTCAAGATTGAGCCAGTGCTGCAAGCATTTTTGCAGCTAGTTTCTGGTTTTAAATTGCAAGCAGTAATGAACACTGGCAGGAATGCCCCTATATATGTAAATCACTAATTCCTTAGATATCTGTAAGAAGGCCTCCTAGTTCCTGAATAAAAAGAACTGTTGTTTGTTTCCATTTAGGCCAAACTACAATCTTGATCTCTGTACGTTAGTCACACTTCCAATTTTGCCTAAATAATTTTAGTCTCTGTACATTTGTCATAGTTTCAATTTAGTCTTTATACATTTAGTTGTATTAAGTTCATCCTTCAAAATTCAATATGAAGACCCATAAACAATTAAATGTGTTAATTTCATCCTTTAATTTTCAAAATGAATTCAATGTCACCCATCAATTTTTAAATTTATGATAATTTTATTCTCATAAGTTGATTTTATTGAAATTAAAATTGACTTGATTTTGAAAATTAAATGACATAATTGACATAATTAATAGTTGAGAGATGAAATTGACACAATTAAATATATAGGGATGAAGTTGAAACTACCCCATTGTTGGATGACTCAGACCAAAAGTAGAGTTTGCCTTTTATTTATTTTTACTGGAAATCCACAACTCCAGTCCTGGGTGATGTTAAAACTAAAAATATTAGACACTCAGCTTAATACATTGGTGTAAATCTCTTTACTCTTTTTTCAATCCTACTCTCCTGGATGAAAAAATATCATCTGTAACATATAATTCACCTCCTAAAAGTCATACATTTCCAGTACACAGCTTATAATGTGGGTAATCTGTAACTACTCTTAATATTGTTGGGATTCTCTTCGCTCAATTTCCATTATTTTTGCCCCTGCTTTTAATCTCTCTTGCTCTCTTCCACTTCTCAATGTTTCTCAGCCTAGCATACATCTTTCTAATCCTACCAAGCTTTTGAGACTCCTGAGCAATCACACTAGCTATTGAGGGGTTCTCACTGAGGATTATTTCATACCCATCTCGGAAATTGTCCAGTCCTGCAGCAAGAAGTTGCCAGAACAAGCCGCCAACGGCTGCACCTCCACCACTTGCAGATGAATAGATTGTTGAGTAAACTGTCTTGAAAAGCTCAGTCCTTTGTGTATTATTAGATAACTTCAAAGACTTTCCAAACTCTGCAAATAGAACTGGTTTGTGAAGGATTTTCTGTGCATCTTGTATATGATCATTAAGCCAACTATTCAAAAATGAGAGTTGGTCTTCATCACTAGAGCCAGGCAACCTGCTCATCAAACAAAATAAACCTCTTAAGGAAATGATTGTTAGTTAAATGTTAGCAGAAACTTTATTTGATTTAATCCATACCATTGATCAGGGTATGCGTGAACTGTGGCAAAGTCGATGCCAGGGATTTGATTATTTGTGATGAAATCTGTTCCTACTTGAAAATTAGGATTTGATGGCTGCTTTGATGCTCCATAAAACCCTTCCAGACCAA
Organism: Quercus tomentella; assembly: GCA_028535165.1. Classification (NCBI taxonomy): domain Eukaryota; kingdom Viridiplantae; phylum Streptophyta; class Magnoliopsida; order Fagales; family Fagaceae; genus Quercus; species Quercus tomentella. The sequence continues at coordinate 9,864,986 of JAPQVY010000155.1, forward strand.
CTTCTAGTAAGTGATTTCTATCTATGGATTTCAGGTAGGATGCCATCTCTGTAATCCAGGCCTGTCAGAGAAACTCATTATACTAACTTGCAATTTGATATATTTTTCTTGTTCAGGGTGTGTGACTGGTATTATATGCATGATATAATAATAGCCATGTTTCACATTTTCTTATGCTTAACGCATTAGTGAAGAGGTTAGCTCATGAGGCCTTGTGCAGTTACCAATGCCTTCTATCCAAATTCAAATCCAAGAATTGTCTCTCAAAGAAAAAATAAGAATAAGGTTATTTAATAATCACTTGTCTCAGTCTCTCAACCCCGCAAAAGTCGAAGTTATATATGCTGAGTATGACCTTTTTTTTTCCAAGGCAATGGTGAAATTGGTGAAACTAACTGTTTCTTAACTGATGCTAATGCAAGAACAAAGTCATGGACAATTTTTTTCTTTTTCTTTTTCTAAAATTTATATAATCAACCTGTCCAAAGCCTAGTTAATACTTACTAGGTTAGGTTCAATTCCTGCCCCTTCCTGCTTCAGGCAGGTAACCAAAGAAAATCTATTCCATCAATTTCTCTTGGGGCAGTTGAAGTGTTGGACATTTACGACTTAAGTGCATGATAAGGACCACTACGGCGCTAAGTACTAGGTGAATTTAATTTTTATATATAAAGCACTGGTTGAATTTAACATAATACCAACTCCAATTTAAAAACATGAGGAGGAGGTCTCTCTCTCTATGGAAAAAGCACAAAATATTGCTGCAAAATACTGTTATCAAAAGTGACTTTGGTCAAAGTAAAAAGTATACATGGGAAACACATTTTTAGATTTTAAGAGTCTGATTTGGGAGGTTTTTGCTAACCTGAATGGTCTTTCCTGATTTATCTGAAGGGCACCTGGGTTCATTCATAAGCTCCCATGCCATTATGGTTGGATCATCTTTGTAAGCAATTCCAGTAAGGCTATTACGCCTTGTAAGAACAGTCTGTTACACAATACCAAAAAAAAAAAAAAAAAAAAAGGTTAAATTACATAGAGCAAGGAAAATACTAATTTTACCTGTGTCATAACTTCTCAAAATTAAAATTTTCAGGAACAATGGTAATATTACTAATATATTTGTTCGTCTCTAATGTGTAAAGCACTAAATCCAGCCTTTCCCAAAATGAAATAAACCAAATCTTGAATTTACAAAGAAGCATTTAATCTTAGGGAGACTTTTATTTCCTTGTGGGCCAAAGTTGGTAAAAGTAGTCTACCACCATTTTCCAAACTACTAGCAAATTAATGCAAACTCTTACCACATTACCCAAAACACAGCAGAGGAGGAGGAGAATAAGACAGCTAATGTTGGACGATTCATCATTCATTTACCACTAATTTCAACTTCCTAGTTTTGTTCGACCCAACCACCCAATTACTTGGCCAAAAAAAAAAAAAAAAAAAGGAAATGAAAATGAAAAAAAAAAAAAAAAATCATACAGAACCAGTTTATAATATGAAACACTTGGTAAATTAATATACAGCTAGCTCAAAAGAGAGAGAGAGAGAGAGGAGGAGAGAGTTACAGTGTAATATACCTTGATATGGTTCTTGTAGTACCCCTTCACTAAAGAGTTGGTGAAGAAATCATCCTCAGATGTTACAGATTGGCCCTGACCTTTTGCCCAGTCCACATACTGTTTCTTTCCTCCAAAGTTCTCATAGTTATTCACCAAACTCAATACTACCTTAATATCATATTTTTTAGCTTCAGATATTACAAAATCCAACCCCTACAAACCAAACCAAAAAAATAAAAAAGAACGTAAAAAAAAAGTGCAAAAGAAAAGCAATAACAATTCTAATCAAAACTAACCTGGAACATTTGTTCATTGTAGGAGCCAGGAGAGTACTGCAGAGGTCTATATCCTCCATCACTGAAAGCCCATGTTCTTGCAATTCTAAGACCATGTTTTGTAGCGTCTTGAAAGGCAGATGAAATTTTGTCTCTCTGAGATGAGTCGGAGGCCACATACATCATCCAGTAGGCATTAAATCCATTTGCATAGTAGGGGCTCCCATTCAATATAAGCTGCACTCCTTTGGTTTTCACAAACCCATTATCTGCTTCTACATGTAGGAAAATCCCATAGTTTTGAATCAAAAGAAGAACAAAGAAAGCTACACCCAAATGCTTCATACTCTTTCTCTCTCCCTCTCTTCTTCCTCTCTCTCTCTCTTTCTCAATGCAGTTTTAAAAGGAAGCGGCTAAATAAAGTCATAAATCCAATAAAGGTTTCGTGGCCGTGTATATGAAAGTATTTATGGATGGATTTGCTAAAAATGTACACGTTCTTTTTTTGGTATATTTTGATAAATACAATGTCGAGAGGGTTTATTTGCTTATTTTGAGAAGAAGAAAGCTAGGGGATTTAAATAAAGTAAATATAAGAGGTACTAATGGAATTATAAGCAGCTTGACTTAGTTAACCTTTAATTTATGAGCAATGTTATGAACCTTGCATTTATCTTTTTAATCGGTTACATAATATGACCAAATTTAGAAAAGACGCGTTATTACTTAAAATTTGTTAAGGATTCAATACCATCATTTAAGTTGTTACGATAAGAATCTTTTTTTTTTCCCTTTCTAAATAAATAAATTTATTTAAACAACACAAAAGGCAATCAAAGGGCCTGGCTCATTGAGAAGGTATTTGGTATTAAATGATACTATGTCAGCGGGTATCAAATAACTACCCCACTAATAAATGAAAGACATGTGTTAGTGGGTAATTATTTTTATACACATATCTCTCATTTATTGAGTTTTGATATGAATGATATGGAATCATCTGATACAAAATACTTTTTTCATGCTCATCTCTCCTTCAGTTGAAATTTTTTCCTTCAGTTGAAATTTTTTTTTTTTTTTGAAACAAACACACACACAAAGGAGAGAGAAATGAGTTCCAATACAAAGGCACACTACAAACTCCACTCAAAAATATGGTAACTTTTAAGGGAGAGTGGGGCAAGTTATACTACACAAAAGAGAGAGGAAAATGGGTTCTCTCAGTTGAAAAGATTCAACAAGGAAGAAGGGAGATGAAAATAGGTCCAAATGAATTACAATATGAAGTTGTTAAGGAATAAAAATATCACTTTAAATTTCAAGAATTAATCAATTCATGGTTCAAGTTTGAGGTCCAAGGCAAGAGCCTTGAAGTTAATTGTTTGGTACCTCATGATATTTCAAATGCAAACATCCATAATTCAAATCCTCCAACCTATTGTGAAAGTTTAAGATCCAAGCATTTCCTCTATTTTAGCGTAATAACCTATTTTTTCTATTTTACATAACTACTTTTTAAAACACAGACATCATATTATTTATTTTATACTAAATTTCATTAAAATATCTTAAAATCCAAGCATTTCTTCTATTTTAGCTTAAAATAACTTATTTTTTCTATTTTATATAATCACTTTTTAAAAATACAGATATCAGATTATTTATTTTACACTATATTTTATTAAAATATTATTTTTTATCAATTTAAATAGTTTTTTTATATATAATTTGGTAATTAAGAGTAGAGATTTGAACTTAGATATTTTTATTAGAAATGCCAAAGCAGTATCCATTTGTTTAGTTACTTTTTTTTCTTTTCTTTTTTGAAGAATCTGTTACATGGCTCTTGACACTTGAGAGTTTTGATAGACAAAAAGTCAATCTAGTACAAGCATACCGTGTTATAAACACAAGGAAAACGAAGTCGTTTATGCAATTTGACATGACTTAAATATATTGTAGGCTCTGTATCTGTCCTGAAAACAATACTTTTTCTTCGGTTAAAATCTTCAATTAATGGGACAGCTGCCTTTGCTTTCGGTTGTGTCAGTTCATGAGGAAGAAACAACTTTCCAGAACATTAAAAGATGAACCTTACATTACATGTGTCATGTAGGCATGGCACATATTAGATTCTTTCCAATCGCTGTGCCAAATGCTATTTTACCACGTCAGAACATATTTTATCAATTTTACTACATCATTTTACAATTTTACAATACGTTATGTATAAGGTATTCTATTTTTTGAAGCCATATAAGGTATTCTATTTAAACATTACACTACATTAAAATGATAATTAATAAAACCCAACTATTGTACTGTAGCATTAAAAAATTATACCGTAGCAATATTACAGTACAATTCTATCGGTACAAATTATTATTTAATTTGAAACACCTCATGCTACAGTAGAATTGTTATTTAATAGATAATTAAAAAATTGTTATTTAATTATACAACATGTTACAGTACAATTCTATCACTATAATCCTCAAGGGCAAAAACCCCCAATACCACACTCGGGGTCGAAGACAAAACCGTGCGGGCCTGGCTCCCCAAAGCGAACAAACGCCTCGCGGTGTGGAGTATTCCGGTACCCACATTATGTAGTAGTGGTACACTCATAGTCGCTCCAGAAGCTTATAAACCATGAGTGGGAGGGTTCTCCAACCGATGTGGGACTAAGGTGAGCCTAGGTGTCAATCACCTCAAGGGCAAAAACCCCCAATACCACACTCGGGGCCGAGGACAAAACCGTGCGGGCCTGGCTCCCCAAAGCGGACAAACGCCTCGCGGTGTGGAGTATTCCGGTACCCACAACGTTGTTTGTATTTTTTAGAAATATGTGTGGATGAAAAAGTATATGAAAATACGTAAAATGTTGTTTAAACACTAAAAACTGTTACTCAAAACATCCTATCAGATAGGTCCTAAAACTTAAACACCTCATGAATCTTGTTTTTTGGTGTTTGGTGTACTAAATGCCAAATATTTTAAATTTGGCACACTTGATGGGCCAATAATTGTAAGTAGACCAAAATATAAAACTCATTCTTTATTTTGCCGAAGACCAAAATAATTGTTTTTTTTTGGGGGCGGGGGGGCGGGGCTAATAGACCAAAATAATTGTTAGTAGTCAAACAATATCTCATATATATAAAATCAATAATGACTCTTCAGAAAACTAAAAAACAGCACCAATTAGACTATTGTAGGTATTTTAATTTCTTACCTTTGCAAATGCTAGATGGGTTTTTTTATACAACAATTTTTATTTTTTATTTTTTTTATCATTGTTAAGATGATCTTGGTATATGTGATGAGTAAAAGTAATAATAGTCTAATCATAGCCTAAGTAAAAATTTCTTGAAATTCAGTTATCTTAATTAATAAAAAGTTTATTGATTTGATTTCATCCTTCTTATATTAAACTTAATTAATGTCTTAATCTGATAATAAAAAATGATTATCACAAAGCAAATATAATAAATTAAAATTAAATGGCATCTTAAAAAAGTTACAAAAAATGTAATGGTACTAAAAGCACTCACATTAGTTAGTGTATAATAGAATAAGGTGTAAAATTTACATAGTTTTATTTAAAAATGATTTATATCAGTTAGTGTATAATTATATAAATTTACAAGTTTGCTACAGTAATCATGTAAATTTATACTGACACTATTCATTTTGCATTTAATTTTTTATTCTTTCTTTAGGATAAAAGAAGAGAGTGGATAGTAATTATTGTGTGTGAAGAAAGATAAACAATTAAAAAAAATAAGACAATTTGATAATTTAACAAAATGTAGTATAAAATAAATAATCATGTGTGGTGTTTTAAAAAATGAGTATGAAAAAAAAAAGTAAGTTCTTATACTTAAATAGACAAAAAATTTCGCACAAATTGATGCTAATACACTTTTTTTATTATTGATGCTCTACTCTATTTTGATGAAAAACATTGTGTAGAGATAGTTTTTCATATTTTTCAATGTTTGATAGCATAAAAAAAAATGAGTAAAAAGAAAACTATCTTTAGTTAACATAAAAAGTATGACTTATTTTTAGAAATCGTTTTCCACTTCTTCTTTTTTTGGAAAACAACTCTATCTCACAGCAAACTAAATAAAGAAATTTATAATATTGTTTTTCAACTTATTTTAAGGTTGCTACTAAACATAGGAAAATGAAATAGTTTTATAAAAAAAAAAAAAATTGGAAAATTGCTCATTTTCTAGAAAGGATAAAACTTATATACAATACCTTATGTATTGTTCTTTAGGTTTCCCTTTTAAGATTCTGTCATGTGGCTACCTAATTAAAAAATACATTTTCATTTCATCAGAAAAAAACCACATGACAGAATTTTAAAAAGGAAACCTAAGGTACAGCACCTAAATACTATACCTAAATCAAGGACGGACCCACGTTGGGGCAGAGGGGGGCCATTGCCCCCCCCCCCCCTTTTTCCCTTTTGGAAAAAATAATGAGATAAAAAAATAAATATAAAAATAAAAAGAATAAAAAAACTAGAAATTGGCAATCAAAAAGTAAAGTCTGTGGGACTGGGAAATATGAATCAAATGTGTGCAGTGATTAGTAATAAATGTTATTAATTGATAACGCTTGTTTGTTGGTTTATTTTATGAATTATCAACTATTTTTAGAAAATAATATATTAACATTAATGTTGTTGTAGCGGGGTATGTTTGTTTGGTTTATTTTTTGGACTAAATTTTGAAACAATAGAGCTATATAATATGGAAATAATGAAACTTTTATTTGAATGGTTGATGATGGGAAAATTATCTATAATATTTGATTTTTTTAAAGAGAAAAATTACAAATAATTTGAAGTTGATAATGCAGCATTGCCTCTATTGTTGATGTCCCAATTCATGAAAATTTTCAAACAAAATTCCAAAAAATTACCACCAATTAAATCAGTATCAATCCAAATTGTGAAAATATGAGATTATAATGTTAATAAATGTGATGGAATTCGACAAAGCTTAAGTAGATGTTAGTTTTGATTTTCTTAAACTTTTTTGTTTTTATACTTTGCCCCCCCTAACTTCGAATCCTGGTTCCGTCCCTGACCTAAATATTGTTCTTCTAAAAAACATCATCGCTAAAACAAACATACTAAAACAAACATAGGTCACAAATTTACTAGTTTTTGGGACATGGTCCACAGTCCCTTTCAGACGCCGGGCAATATGGTTAACAGTAATTACAAATTTGAGCGCACATCACGGCGACAATTTTAGTTAGTAGTTAGTTCATTCATTCAGCTACGAGGTCATCGCTTTTAAACAATGCCGCGTAGCTGAGGAAAAGTAGAACTATGAAGTACAAGACGGTTTATCTTTGACTTTTGTAATTTTGTGACCACACTAGTGGTCTACGATCGATGGTCCTACCCTAAGGATAGTGTAAATCCTACAAAGAAGAAGATTAGATTACAGCAACTTGTGCAAATGGGAACAAAAGCTCTTTGGTTTAGGCACGTAAATGGAGACAAGCCGAAGATTCAAAAGCACAATTGAATGGAGAACCACGCGAAGTAAAGAATAAGTGGAAACAAAGTTATCATCATTCACGGAAGAAATTTGTTTCAGTATTGCTTTTTTATTTATTTAATTGGTGCTGGTTATTTGGTGGGTCGATGTCACTTTTTCCTTTCCATTCATGGATTAGTTTATATTTTTTAAAGATATGTTGTTTTTTTTTACCATAAGATATGTTGTTTTCCAATAAATAATTATCAAATTGAACATTTTTGGCGACATCCTCACATCAACGTTGTTCGACAACCTTAATCTCATCACTGCCCACTTAAAGACGAATTTTGTGACTTTTTTTGAACGTTGGGCTACGTCATCTTAGATTCTGCCAATAAATGGTGGAGTTTCCTTCAACAGTGACTTTTTATAAATTAAAATAAAATTTCTGGAAAATATCAAATTGTTGCAATGATTAGAGTCTTAGTTTTTCATTAAAAAAAATTTCATTAAAAAAAAAAAGAGTTGATCTTATTTCTTTTTCTTTTAGGGGTAGAAATTCAATATTTATTCAATGAATAATAATAGTATTCACTGGGGTAAAAATCATGAGTGAAACTCTCAGTCATTTCACAGGAGATATGGGTCTTTTTGCATGACCCATGGCATGGGCCCACAATCCTTGTGAGAGGATTAGAGGAATGGGGACTACTCCAGTGAATAGCATCTTGTACTTGTCCCATGCTTGAGATGACGTTGCCGTCTGATTTAGGTACAATCAAGAGAATATATTAGTTCAGGAAAAAACAAATTTAAGAGAATATATTAGATTATCAAAAAACAATTTAAGAGAATATATTAATAGAGACGTATTATGTCCACAATATTTTTATAATATTTTTACAACAAATCATAAGTGGTTAGTTGTTATTGGTTCAAATTTGAACCTAACACTAAAATTACTTTTTTACGCCAACAATAACAACCAGTAACAACTTAACACTTAGAATTTGTTGTAAAAATGTTATGAAAATGTTGTAAACATATCATTTCTCATATTAACATTATTGTGTTTTGGTGAGTCTGAAATGTGTCTTATGAAAACTTGAGAAGTGTTTCCTTTACAATATTTTAATAACAATTTTGCAACAAATCTTAGTGACAAATTGTTATTAGTTATTATTGGTTGATAAAAGGTAATTTCGGTTATGGGTCTAGATTAGAACTAATAACAACATATCATTTATAAATTGTTGTAAAAATATTGTGGATGTAAATCATAGGTGAAATCAGTACTTCTGACTTCCTTTTATAGGGGATTTGTTTGGGTCTTTTGTAGGAGCTATGGTGTGGACCCATAATTCTTGTGAGTGGATTAGAGGAATGAGGACTCCTCAGTGAATAATATCTCGAACTTGTACTATAGTGGAGATGACATTGTAGTGTGATTTAGGTAATATATTAATAGTCTTGTGTTTTAGTGACTATGAAATGTGTGCTACAAAAACTTAGGTTCAAAAGTTCTAAGGTCCAAAATATGGAAGAAAGAGGTGCTTTTATGACTCCACCACCCATTCAATTCTATTCTGTTTAATCCCTATTTCATAGCCACATATCTTTCCAACTAAGGAATGGTAAAATTTTATGTTGTTACATGAATCCAATTTTTGTTTCATTCAGGCAAAGCCATCTCTTTTTAACAATGTTTTTGTGATATGATCCAAGCATTCCATTAGATAGGAACAGACTTGATAAATATTGATAACTCTTGGATGGAATATTAGAGAGATATTTGAACCATGATTTTAATTTCCAAGTAATCTCATCAATTTTGTATAAATGAATGATGTTCCTATAGAAATTATTGATGAGGTGGCATCCATGTTAGTATATCTATATCCTTAAGTATAAGTATTTGTGGGGTGTTGAGAGCAATGGTCAGGGTTTAAGTCTCTAGGAAGGAACTTCACACACATATACACTTAAATTAGGTTAGAGTATAATTTCTATCTTTAAAAAAAGAAAGGAAGGGGAGGGGGGGGGGGGTGGCGGGAAATGCTAATGGGATCAAGCACTTCTTCACATCATTAGTCTCTTTATTAAAAATAGACATTTACTCACATTAAATCATAATGGCCATTCCATTTGCAATCATAAATTCAAGATTCAATTTAATGATTATTAATTAAATTAAAAATCAGGAACTTAAACACAATGTCATTGGCTAATCTAAATTTCATTTCAGAAGATGATTTTTTTGTTGGTACAATCACAATATGGTTATACAGCAAAATTGATTAGGAATATCAATATAATTTCTATACAAAAATTAACCCAACCTGATGGGACTGACGAACTCACCTTGCTTGGACGATCTCAACATATACTCATTGATGGACTGACGAACTAAACCTCCCTGAACGATCCCATCGAGACCGACGAGGCTGTCCTCTAAGACGAGCTAACCACATGTCCGTATCACTGACGAAAGTAACGAAGCCATTCAATGTAGCCAATAATGTTCCGAGCGGTTACAAGACCAGCTGTACAGACCGTTGTATTCCTCATTAAGGCACACATTATTGAGCATGAAGCGTTACCAAGAGAGACATTAAAGCCACATTAACTACCACAACGGCTAGGGGCTGTGGAAGCATATATAAAGCCCTCACAGCACCAATACAAGGTACGGAGACACACCTCAAAGCATTACTAGTTATTCTGATACTTTGTTATTCCTTTAAAATTCTCTTATACTGACTTTGGCATCGGAGATGTTGTGGCAGGCACCACACCGGTGTCCACCTTAAGGGAGCTATCTTACCATTTTCACAGTGACACTAACGAAGATACGGCTCCATCTGGACGAACCTACAAGACTGACGATTTGCACTTCATCACAACCCATATGGATTTCAGCAATAAAACTCTATTGCAGGTCGCTTGCATGCATAGAACTCAGTCACTCACATCATATGATCATGCCCAGAAAGTTTCCTATCCAATCCACGTGAGAAGCTGTCCCCACTCCCCACTTACATGTTTGCCATAAATTTTTTGTTAGCAATGCATGTGAACCTAAATCTACCAATGTGATCTGAAGCCTCTGTCCTCTTTAACTTTTATGATAATCTGAAAATGACATTTTTTTTTCCTTTTAAGGGAAAAAGTAAATTTCTTTCTCACACGATAAGTAATATATGTCTTGTTGAAAATAGCTAGCAACGGACTCAGTGAGTCACGACGCACTTAATAAATGGTTCGAAAATGGAGGCATTGTCTGCTCACCCGTGAAGCCATTTATATAGCCAAAGAGTTTAGGATCTCGTAGAATCTTCATACGCTTTTTGTGTTTTCCAAATTCTCTTAGTATGTTTGGATTGAAGGGGCAGGGAGAGTATAGTAGATTTGACTCAAAATAAGTCTATTTTCAGTAAACTTTACTCTACTCTACTCTACTTCTCTTCACTCCCTCTCCTTCTCCCCTCAATTGAAACAGCTCATGTTAACACTAGGTCTCATCACACGTGCGTGCAATAAGGTTTTTTTTTTTTTTTTGTCTAGTGTCACAATTTCCCCATTAAAAAAAAAAAAAAGGATAAGTTTGTTTTGAAAACATGAATTAGTAAGAGAGTGTCCTATTTTGTAGGCATTTAAGTAGAGTTGGAGATATACTTTTACGAAGTTGTCCTCAAGTTTTTTCTCTGTTAAATGTAAGGTTTAGGAGTTTTTCTAAACCACATAAAAGTCTAGTTCAAAAAGATGAATCATCTTATAAATAGTATAGATAAACAATAACAAGAAGCCCCGGAAGATTAGCAACTGTTAGGTCGAGCAAATCTGAATAATGACCGCACGGTTTTAAGTTCCATGCGTAAAATCCCAAAATATACATACATCTAAAAAATGGGCTAGCTTGGGAGGTATTTTTCAACCCAAGTCGACCGGGGAAAATGGCCCATTAGCATCAATTTTTGAAATATTTAGCAATAAAGCACTGTTTCGGAAATAATTGGGAAAATACCACTTTTTGTGGTACTCGAGCTTGGTGAGCTCGAGTACCCCATTTTTCTGTTCCAACGTGGCCTGCAACAGAATGACGTTGGAACAGAAAAATTTAAAAAATAAACTTGGTACCCGAGCTCCTGAGGCTCGAGTACTGCGCCCACATTGTCTCCCTATTACCCCACAGTTAAACCATATGTTCCCAGAGCTTACACCATCTGTTACCCAGAGCAAAACATACCCACAAACCGAACCTCTCAATCTCGCTATCTCCCTCTCTCAATCTCGCTATCTCCCTCTCAATCTAAATCTATTTCCACACAAATACTCTCATTCTGCCTCTCAATCTCGCAAATACTCTCATTCTCCCTCTCAATCTCGCAAATACTCTCATTCTCCCTCTCAATCTCACGATCTGCTTCATTCTCCGTCTCCGTCTCGCTCTCGGTCTCCCTCTCACAAGGTATGTCTCGCTCAGCTTGCATGTTCAGCTTGTGGGTATTTTTGTTTGTAAATTTGTTATTTTTATGCATAGTTTGATTCTGGGTTTTGATCAATTTAGTTAGTTAGTTAATTTATATTTTTCGGTGATTACTAGAATGTTGGTCTGGTTGTGCTTGTCTTTTGGGTTCAATTCTGGATTCACTCATGAAAGGTTCTGTCCATGAAAGTCAGCAAATAATGAGGCCTACGGATTGAAACCCCAAATTCTACCTCAATAATTTAAAGATATAGGAATGATACCAATCTAGATATCGACATGGATGTTTCATTTAGATATGGACCAAACATAAAATTAAAAATTAAAAAGGATATTTTAATTTGGGACAAAATTTAGGCAAAAATAAGTTTTGTACATTAGGTTCCCCAAATAAATACAAACACATGGTTGCATTGACCAATGAAACACAAACAATATTATATTTCCAAAGACAAGTAACTTCAATGCAGCTGTGTTTGAACATAATTGGGAAACATATATTGCACCTAAGCACCTAAGATATTGTGCATAAACTTTACCCTTTTATTTGATTTAGTTTAACCACACATGAAATATAGAAGAAGAACAACAACAAAAACAAGAAATAAAAATCATAAGAATTTAGGTCTCCAAAGTTGTGCTGAGAATCGTCAAGCTGCCAATGTTGATAGGAGGAAGTGCCTTTCACGTTATAGTAGATAGATCACACTAATTTGAAGAAAAGCAGATCTTTGATCTTTATCGTGACCCTGTTAATGATTCTTAAACAAAAAGAGAAGTTTCATATCAAGATGATTTGATACATAGCTTCATAATCTAAAAGGAAAATTTCAGTTTGAAATAATATATAAAACATCATTATACCATTAATTTTTCTATATATTGGTAATTTACACACACACCTTGTATGGGTCTTGAACCCACAACCACACCCCCTACCTTGCTCTTACAAGGGAAGAAGCCATTCGAGGCAGAGCTCATTAGCTCTAATATCATTATATCATCACTGATATCTAGAAGCCTTTTACTGAACAATCGAACATAAAAACTATCCTAAAACCAGATAAAGTGCGAGCCCACAACAAAAATAGAATTAAACATAGTCCTCTTTACAAGAATGTATAATAAGCACCTTCTTCATGCGGGTCTTGATTTCAGATTTGCGGGGTTTGTTGTAGATGCGCCTTTTCTCAGCTTGACGAGCCCTCTTTGTAGCTGAGTCTGCTTTCTTAGTTGGAGCCGCCTCACACACTGCTTTCTTGAAAAATTCACAAAACCCAGAATTTCAAATCGTCCTAAAATTTCATTACCAGAACTTGGGGTTCTGAGAAAAGAAATGAACAAGGAATTGTCATTCATTGGAACTTGAAAAGGCCAAGACATAAAATTAAAATAAAAAAAACTTTATTCAACTGTACTTTAGCAGCTGGGTTATTTTCAATTTTTGAAAGTAACAACATGAATCATAAAAATCTAGTCTGCTGTGCAGCCAGTGATTTATTTTGGCAGCTGGAATTGTTTTGAGACTGAAGTTCAGTTTGTCCTGAATCTTCTGGACCAGTGATTGAAATTTCAGTCTCTTTCATTGATTTAGTACTGAAGCCACCATTAGTCATGAAGTAAGGCTGTTGTTTAATAGAATTCATTTTCTCACATATTCTTCGCTGCTTTGCACCCAAACTAAGGTAGGCATGCTCATTTTATTCCAATGGCCTTTTCCGAAATGATTCTTGACACATCACACCCTCTAATTCTCTCACATCAAGTAGAAGAACCAGTGTATTTAACTCTACTTGATTGCAGTAAAAAGAAACAAGATGGCTGTAAGTCATTTAAGACAACTCCTTTAGAGTGTGCAAAATCCACTAACTCCACAATCTGCCTGAATATAAGCACACTTTCAGCTTTGTTTAGTTTACTATGCCCAGGTTTAAGCCAATCCCTTAGGCTGATCCCATCATTGAACCGTTCAGGACCAGACCTATCAATTCTATGTGTGCAAGACTGACCATTGTTGGCACTTAATTTTATAATGAGAAATATATAATACAAATCCATAAAACATATTTTGTAGCATTGCTGGTTCCAACTTCCAAACATTTTTTTTTTTTCAAAAATTCTTGCAGTTGGATTTGAAGTTTAGACTTAAAATATGGGTTTCTTCAAGTTTCTGTAAGACTTCTTCCATGTTTGGTCTTTCTTGTTCATTTGGAGTAGTACATTGAACAGCTATCGATAATACATTTTGAAATTCAGTTACAATATAAGCCCCACTTAAGCATGGATCTGCCATGGCACTTATGCTTCCTCCTTTCATTATTGCATTCCCTTGCCTGTATCAGTGACAATTGACAATAGAAATATATTCAGCTAATCCGCTGGAATTTACCATCTTAGGTGAAAAAACTACTTATAAAATAGTAACATGCTAAACTATATGGGAGACAACATGTTAAATAGAGCATACCTCTTTAAACAGAGATTCTGGCTTTCTTCCTGTCAAAAGTTGAAGTAGCACAACCCCAAAATTGAAAACATCATTTGTAGTGGTTTCCATCCTTTCAGTCTTTAACTTGTAGTTTGATAAGATGGGTCTGAAATCTTAGGCTCTAGTTTCTCAGTCAGTAATATGTTTGCTAACTGAGACATATTGGAGTATTAGTTATTAGCACCATCACACTTAATATTAGCTATAGGTGAAATTAATTAATTTTACCTTTTTGTGACTCTACCTTTTAGGATTACCTTAAGGTATAGTTTTGTTCTTAAATTAGAAATAGATACTCAAACAATTAACATAGTATTGAAGTCATACATGCATGTACTTAGTTCGTTTGTTTTTGTCTTTGTTTTTGTTCCCCTTCTGTTGAGATCTTAGTCCACCATTTGATGTCATAGACTCACAGCCAGACAATATATGCAACTAGAGCTCAAATTTCAAGTTGGAAGAATTTCATAGGTTTTTCTTTCTTTTTGAAACTAACATATGGAAATCTGTTATTCTCTTCTTTATACAACGGTGAACTTCTAATAATCCTTAAAACTTTAGAGTTAATAATCTCAAGTCTCATTCTTTTCAAGTCTAAAGCAGCAAGTTAACCATGTGAAGAGGAAAGCTTGTAACTTGTTGGTTGAATTTGCACTTATAAAAATAAGAAGCAACATTTGTGATCGTTTTGGTCTTGTATGGTTCTCCATGATTTGTACTTTGTAGTTTCCCTCCCCATGTATTGATCTTTCCAACATTGTTCAATACGCATATCATGGAATATGTTATTCTTTCTGCTAAATATAGTTAAGGAAGACAAGGCTCACACCTCAGTCCATACTTTTCACCAAGTATAGACATTTCCTTCACTTCAGATAGACTATTATTTCTGATTTAATTTCTTGGTTCTTTTTTTTTAGGCAGGGAAAAAAACTTCTTAGCGTACGAACGATTCAACATAGTTCTCCAAATTTACCTAAGACATTATACACACCCTGTCCTCTATTCTTTAGTTTATTTCTTTCTTTTTGACCCTTTCCCACAAAAAATAAAAAATTTAGAATGCATAGTAGAAATAAGAACACATATCCATTTCTGAACAAACAATATTAAAAGGAAATTTCTCAAGTGGTACAAACTACTTTCTATTCTTCCCAAATAGCACTTAAATTAACATATCAAGAAATTGGGTTTTATTAAATACTCCACGATATGTAAATAAAAGAAAAATCAAAACTCATTCAATAATTAATTATTTGTATTCATATACCAAAGCAACAATACCTGAATCATCTTCTAAAATATATGCCTTTTCCTGTTCTTCATGAGCAAAATTCCAACAACGCAAAATAACTACCAAAAGTAATAATCTCAGATCGTAACATCAATAGAAAGAGGATAAACCCATAACTATACAGTCTAAACTTTCAGATCTTAAACCATCCAAGTTGAAATTTGGCATATTCATGAATTATTAAGTTTCATACTTGACAGGGAAAACTCAGCAAATCTGAATTTCAACAAAAAATGAAAGGGTAAGAAGGTTTTTTAAAATGGCAGGAAATAATCATACAACCATATTAAATAAATAATCCCTTGATATGAAGTAACACAGTTTTTAACAAAATCTTTGCTATTTCTTTGTTTGTTCCTACTTCCAATTTCACTTTGAAAAAAAAATTGTCAATAAGTCTAAACTCACCTTTGCTGAACCTTGACAAACAAACATTTATCACCATCAAGACTTCTACCAACTTAAGCAAATATGAAGCACACAACTTTTCCCATATATTTTTATTTTAACAGAAAAACACATAAAACTAACAAAGCATATTTGAAAGCAATCCAGTATGTATTCAATCTCTCAACAATCATTTCCTTCTGGCCAAAACAAATTTTTTTTCCCAAACTCTGAACAAATAGAAGTCATGAAAAATAAACATTACCGCTATGCATGATAAAGTGATGCATATATTTACCATTGCAAATAAACATTACCACTATTTGGATTGCATTTGATTCTACCTGGGTTTTACAATTTTTTTGCAAATAATTTTTGAGGCTTTGGGAATGTCTTTTCTATTAATGTACTCCTATTTGTTAAGTGCATTTCTTGTATTCATTTCTCAAAAAATAGTTTTGTTAACTCTCAAAGTTAGTCTCAAATGAGACTCAAAATGCATGGTGCCTAGTCACACCGTACTAAACCACGTCCATTATAGCAAACTAGGCACATAAGGTATATAGAGTCAATCCTATTAAGAGTATGGATAAAACACAGTTGTGGTGCATGATTAGAATACAATTTGATTGCAACATATCATGAATAGAATGCACATCCTGCTCACATAATCATGATGCCACATTTGAAGAGGCATTTTTTTTTTTTCATTTTTGTATGATACCTAAGATTGTACCATGTGTAATAAATTGGGAAAAAATATGAATTCAACAAACTATTAAAAAGGTCATACCCATTGTTTGAAGTTAATACCTGATTCTTCAAAAGAATGATAGATTGAACAAATTGAAAAGCATACCCCAAAGAGATCCATGTTACTTCTTCTAAAAGACCTAGAAAAGGAAAAAACCTAATTATCTATTGCTCTGTTTTGATCTTTAAAGTATCCAAAACAGACTGGAACTCACTTAAGAACTTTCATTCCATCCATCTGAGTTTTAACCGAACACCATAAATAGATACCCACACATCAATTTAACCAAATACCCAAAACAAAACAAAGCAAAAAATAATAATAATAATAATAACTCGGACACCTTAATCAGAAATATAACCCAAAAAGTCAAATTAAAAACAATCCAGCCAAATTATTAAAACCTGATCTAATTTAACCAAATACCCCAAAAAAAAAAAAAAAAAAAATCTAACTCACACCTTAATCAGAAATATAACCCAAAAAGTCAAATAAAAAACAATCCAGCAAAATTATAAAAAAACTTATCTAATTTAATGTATAAACTGAAAAGCAAAGAGAAAAACTAACCGGTAGCAGTTCCGAAAGGACGGTAGACGTTGGGAGGAAGTAGGCCTTTATGTGAATTCTAATCTTGAGAGAAATTGGGACAGACCGAATCTCTCTCTCTCTATTGTTCTCTTTCTCGGTTCTCCTTGTATTTCTGCAAAAAACCTAAAATAAGTATCAATGCAACATTCAATTCTATACCTAAAATAAGTATCAATGCAACATTCAATTCTATACTCTCAGCCACATTGCTAATGGCCACAGCTACAAAAAACCATGTATTTAAAACATAGTATCAGTACAATAAAACTATGTTCAAATCATATTGTATAATATAAACTAGTTCAAAATGCCTTAGAACAAGTAAATTTCATGACTAAAAGCAACAGGATTTTTTTTTCTCAGTCCAAGATAGAGAAACTTCAATTAAACTTAGCTACACTAAGTTCCAAAATGACCAACACAACCTCACAAGTCACAGCACCCACACAATCAAACTAGTTAAGTTCTTCACAACACATTATTCACCAAAAACTAAAACCCAAATAAAAAACTTACAAGAACCACAAATTCAATGAATTCTAACCCATTCCCATTATCATTGACCCTCATGCAAGAAAAGAAAACAGTCTTATCCTGCTCTGCCCTTATTATCCATCTACAGAAACAGATAGAGAACAGCCTCAGAAGAAAATCATAATCAAACGGCCCAAAGAAATTATTGACCTGGACCAGGTCAGTCAGGATGGAAGTCCTAGTTTTAAGTTCCGAAAGACTAAAAGAATAGTTGAATTATCAAATACTGCAAAGCATGGGAGGTTCTTCTGAAGTTGGATGTGTGTGAGGAGGAGATTGCGAAACTGACTAGGTGGCACCGTATTGCTATGATACGCAAACTTTCAAGTGAGCAAGCTGCATCGGGGATACAGATTGATCCCACAACTATCAGCAAGTATGCGCGTGGCCAGCAGATGTCATTTCTTCAACTGCAACAGCAGACAAGGGAGAAGTCTCAGGAGATTTGGGAACGACAAGATCAGAGTCTTTCTGCCTTAGATCCTGAAAATGAGAGTGACTCTGAAGGAAATAGTGATCTTGATTCATTTGCTGGGGATTTAGAGAATCTTCTTGATGCAGAGGAATGTGAGGAAGAAGTAGGTAACTATGAGTCAAAGCATGACAAAGCAGATGGTGTTAAGGGGCTCAAAATGAGAAGGCGCCCATCCATAGCTCAGGCAGAAGAGGAAAACGAAGATGAAGCCACTGAAGCTGCCGAATTATGCAGGTTACTCGTGGAAGATGATGAGGCTGAGAGGAGGAAGAAGAAAAAGACTAGAGTTGTGAGGGAGGAAACAGGGCTGGCTTTGGGCTTGCAACCAAGTTTTGGTTTTGAGAACACAAATCGGATCAAGCAAATTGTCAGTACTGCCCAACCTGATGGGTCCTATTCTTCCAAAGAGATATTTAATAAAGACATTAAGGAGGTAGAAAATGTTATTGCGAAAAAAGGCAAGTATGGAAAGGTGAAAGGTTTGACGAAAAAGAATGATATCACAAGTGTTGGTCTAGTCAGTAAGAAAATCAAAATATCGGGAGATAAAGTCAAGGTTTTTAAGGAGAAGAAATCTGCAAGAGAGAGTTTTGTTTGTGGGGCATGTGGTCAGCTTGGACATATGAGGACAAACAAGACAGGAAACATGAAAAATATGGATTTTAGGGTGAGATGGGCAGGGGATGCGCACCCTCAAAACCTTTTTCTTTTTCCCAGAGAATACACACCCCACAACCTTAATTATGGACTAACCTTTTTTTTGCTGTGAGGTGTACTTATTCTAGTAATGATCTCCTTTTCAATAATAGAATCCTAAACTGAATTTATACATTAAGAGAATCATGAAGCACATGCAGGAAACACAATTCTTGTGTCACCTCAAAGACAATGCATAAGACCATAATTCACAGTAATTTAACATTTAACTTGGTCCACATAAACACAATTATGTGGTCCATCTTATCTTAATTTGGTCCGTACTAACAATGCCCCCCTTCTTTCTTTCTTTTTTTAGTGGAAATCGCCATTTTGTTCAATGATAGATTTGTAGTAGTATCTCTTTTCATTTACAATGAATGCTGGGGGTTTAATAATGTGGATTTGTTTGTCTATAACGTAAGTTTACATTATTAGTGCAATTTAAAGCTATAAAAGTCTTCTATCACTTCTGTAAAAAAAAAAAAAAAAAAAAAAAACCTATAAAACACACTAAGTTCCAAATTCACCAACACAACCTCACAGCACCCACACAATCAAACTAGCTAAGTTCTTCACAACACATTATTCACCAAAAACTAAAACCCAGATAAAAAAATTAGAACTTCTTTCAAAAAAATCAACATGCTAAGTTCTTCACAACACATTATGCACCAAAATTCAAAAAAGTATGAAATTTCTTGAAAATTTAAAACAAAAACCAAGACATGGAATTGCAGCGCCAAAACCAGTTGGATTAGTGAAAATTAAGAGAAAAAGAACTCAAATTTTTCGGAGAGAGAGAGCTTACAAAGCGCCATTGAAGGGGAAATGGTCCGCGTAGCGACTCTGTGAAATGAAATTGAAAACCCTAATTCGTCGGAGACAGGGAGAAGAAAGGGCGAAGAAGAAGATGAGGACGAAGACAACGTCGCACCACTGTCATCCAACGGAAAGTCCATTACCATCGCTCCTCCAACAACCACCACTTTCCCTTCTCCTATTCCCTCAGGCGCGACGGCGACGGAGACCACGATTCCACTCCCCCGGCCATCATCGATACGACGTTTTTAATTTCTGCCGCCGATGGTGTGAGGGTGTGAGGGTTTGAACGTTTAGGTGCAAGTGAGAGTGAGAGTGAGACTGTGTTCTGGTAAGGGTGAAGAGAGACCGAGAGCGAGGCGGCGACGGAGAATGAGGCAGATTGCGAGATTGAGAGGGAGAATGAGAGTATTTGCGAGATTGAGAGGAAGAATGAGAGTATTTGTGTGGAAATAGCTTTAGATTGAGAGAGGGAGATGAGGGAGATAGCGAGATTGAGAGAGGGAGATAGCGAGATTCAGAGGTTTCGTGTTTGTGGGTATGTTTTGCTCTGTTCTTGGTTGGGTATTGTGGGTAACAGATGGTTTAAGTGTGGGGTAATATAGGGAGACATGGCTGAGCAGTACTCGAGCTTCATGAGCTCGGGTACCAAGTTTATTTTTTAAATTCAGATGCCAACGGCAGGTGCCACGCTGGAACAGAAAAAAATGGTACTCGAGCTCGCCAAGCTCGAGTACCACAAAAAGTGGTATTTCCCCAATTATTTCCGAAACAATGCTCTGTTACTAAATATTTCAAAAATCAATGCTAATGGGCCATTTTGCCCCAAGTCGACCACTTTGAATTGAAAAATCTTTAGCCCAACCCAATCCTAAAGGATTTGGCCATTTGTCAAGCTTAATTACAAAAATTATTTTCATTCAACTATTTATGACTTTTAAGTTCATTATTCAATAAATTATTACAATTTACACAATTGGACATGGAATTTCAATTTCAATCAAAATACTAAAATAAATCATACTAATCGAAAACTTTGTCACCTTTGTTACTTTAGACCCAAACTCAACCCTAATACAATTTGATATGTTTTGAGCCTTTTGACACTAGAAAGTGTGAACACATCTTTGACCCCGAACATTATACAATGGGTATAAGTAACACACTAAAACATTTAATTGTGAGACCTATACATGTGGGTATGTATGGAAGTGAGAATAATATTGTATATACCTATTATATAAGAAATCACCTCTGTCACAAAACAATAATCCAATTACTCAATTAGTTTTACACAATTATCAGACGATTAAAAAATTTTGTCAGACAACAAAATAAAAAGTGTCTATAAGCTATAAAGCCTTTCTTTTTTTTCCTTTTTTCTTTTTTCTTTAAAGACATTTTCGGCGGATATTATGCAGAGGCCCATTATTGGACCCCTCTACTCAGATGGAAGAGAGGACCCATTTGTTTCATTTCTGGATCTCTGGCTACTTAGATATCCAAATTAATAGATTATATTGCAAGATCATGTACCCTAGCGACCCAAATTATACAAGAGAAATTAAATGAGAGGGCCTTAGAGACAATGTACACTGCTTACAAATAGGGTCTCAAGCCTCAACTTTAAACAGCATTTTTTTATAATAGAGAAGAAACTCCCAACTCTTGAGGGCCAATCAAGTGACACACTTTCTTCCTATGACCCCCAGCTAGTACCACCCCTACTTGTTAGTGACCTTGTAACTTGTGACAACAATGGTTTCTGATATTTATTTTTTTATTTTTAAATACAAAGATAGAAATATCTTAGATTTCTTATGGGAAAAAGGAAGAGAAGAAGTACCATTAAACTATAAGAGCATTGATGGTTTTAATAATTAAATAACCAAATATTCTCTCACAAAGTTTTAATGAAGAACCTTTAATATCGGAAGAATCATTTGGTCATCCTATAGAAAGATAGCACAAGGCTGTGATTTTGATTAGATTTTAAGGAATTTTTAGGAGAAAATTGAGTTGAAATTAGCATTTCCTTATTGCCATTACACTCCTTTCTACTAAACTCCAAAAAGGAAATTAATTAAACATTTAAAAAAAAAAAAAATCGTTTCAATCTATCTCATTCCTTTCCTTGCCCTTCCCAAATGGACTTAGGCTAATGAATTTGACAGAAGAATGATTATTTAAATAGAATCTTTGAGTCTTTTTCATTATTTTTGCTTTGATTTTTTTTAATCTTCATTTTGGTGAATTTTCATGCAGTTTGAATTCTCCTTTTTTTTTTTCTTTTTTTTCTTTTTTTTTGGGGGGGGGGGGGGGGGGCGGGGGGGGGGGGGGGGAGGGGGTGTTAGGGGAAAATTTTAAACACACAAAAACGAAAAATAGAAGACCAAGAACATCCAAAAAACATTGACAAAGTGGGTTCTAGTTTTTTATGGTTGGATAAAAAATTTAGGGTTTAATTTTCGCTTACATTAAAAACTAATTGATATCATGGTCTAATAATAAATGTGAGGTAGAAAACTTGAGGCCTTTTTTTGGGTGGTGACATACCATAATTAGCCCAATGGGCTGAAATGGTAAATGCACAAATTTGAGCTTAGCCCAATTTTCTAAAAAGTGGAATGTGTCTCTGAAAGTTAAGCCAGACAAGAATTATGGGCCCCGAAGTGGGTTCAGTACTGCAATTGGGCCACGCTTGTGCTGGAAAAAATAAATAATTAGAGAGTTGTCGTTTGGCATTTAGCACAAAGCTTTTTGTTTTTACCCTTTGTTTTTGCCTAGCGTTTAACCAACAATTTAAATAACATATAGTAACAAAATGTTTTTTTTTTTCAATAATTTAACTTTTATATTTTTATCTCACATTTAACAAAATAAATTACTGAAAATTACACCACAAATGACATTTACTAAGCAGATTGCGTACTTCATACATTATCAAATTTATGCCTAATAGGAGCATTCTCATCAGCTCTCTCATAAAAAATGTCATTTTGACACATCAAAAACCTACTTTATCATTTTAGCACATCATTTTACAACATATCATTTATCAGATGTTCTATACTATAATTCTATACATTAAAATAATATTTACTACACATTAAAATAATAAATTAAAATAATAGAGAGAGACATCTGATAGGAAGAGAGAGAAAAAACAAATTAAATAAGCCAAATAGTGTTTTGGCATGGCTGTCCGTACCGTCTCATATTTGAGACGGTACTGTAGCTATGTCTCAAATTTTTTGAGATTTGGAAGAGCTGATGAGGGATAGTTTTTGGTGTTTGGTGTGCCAAATGCCAAATATTTGGCATTTGGCATACCTGATGAGAGTGCTCTAATAAGTTTAACTACACGACAAAATTCAAAACTTTTTAAATAATTTCTCAATTGATATGTTATGATTATTTTAGTCCCATGTGAAATTAATGATATACAAATCACAACAAACCATCTTAATAAATTTAAAATCTTACTAAAAAAAACCATCACATTAAATTGTGATTTTTTTTCTTCTTTTTATGTTACTTTGTTAAATGCATAATTAGCAGCGATTAGAAAAACTTATATATCTTTCTTCTTCTTTTTTTTGTGCCAAGCTTACTTACGTGATCTTGTAACCAACTAAGTCATTAAAGTAGTTGAAAATATGGTGAAATTAGCTTAATTTAGAATTGCATGGTCTTTTGGTCTAGAGTCGACCTTGGCGTACCCCCTTGTCCTTATATTTTAATCAACAAAATCCAAACTTACATATTGAAATCGGGAAAAATTACACTTTACCACCTTAAACTATACACCAAATTACACTTTATACCATAAATCATTCGAATGCACACTTTGCACCCTAAACTATCACACTTTTCACACTTTGCACCCTGGCATTATCTTTACTGTTAACTTAAATAGAAATTAATAGCACATGACTTGCATATGATTTTTGCTTAAGCAGCACACTATTTAAAGACCAAAACACCTTTTTCACACACAATTAAAACAAATGCTTTCTTTTCTTTTCTTTTCTTTCCAGGTCTTTCTCTTTCTCGTCCAACAGCTCTTCTCCTCTTTCTCATTGTCCAGTTGCTCCTTTCCCCAAATCAAACTCACTACTCACAAGTTATCTCTAACCCAACAAAATTGGACCCTTTCTAAGCATAGTAGTTGATGAAACTATATCACCTTCCATGGATGCCTTGCATCTTAATTTCCGCAATGGCCAGATAGTAGCTGAAGCATTATAGATATAGAAAGACCATCCAAAACATAATGTTCAGCAGATTACCAGTCAACCAGGTAGATACCAAAGCTTTAATGAGTTTGGGAACCAAGTTAACCACTGGGATTGTTAATACAACTTGTGTATTCTTTTAATAGTGTAGTGATTCAATCTTCATTCTTCCGTTAATCGGTTCCTACTATTCGTCATGTTGAACTCGTAGTGGCCCAGTTCGTACGTGATCTTGATTTTGCAACTATTCGACCTTTCAAGCATGGCCCAACAACTAAAGACCCAAAACGGAACCATATTGATCTATATTATGGAGCGTTTCTTGTACATCATATTTCGTTTTGGTATCGTTGATGATTTTGTTTTGGACTTAGAGGTAACTTGTATGTTTGATTTGGGGGAAGAGGAGCAACTGAACAATGTGAAAGAGGAGAAGAGTTCATGGGTGAGAGAGAGGGAAGAGTTGTTGGGTGAGAGAGACCTGGAAAAAAAAATAAAGCATTTGTTTTTAATTGTCCGTGAAAAGGGTATTTTGGTCTTTAAACAGTGTGCCACCTAAGTAAAATTTACGTGCAAGTCATGTGCTATTAATTTCTATCTAACTTAATAGTAAAAGTAATGACAAGATGCAAAGTGTGATAGTTTAGGATGCAGAGTGTAATATATTTTCCCTAATGTCACTTTATGTCATATAAAAGAAGGTGAGTCTTAAAATCCATTATTGTGCCAAGGGGCTTTACCTTCTTTGTGCTAAGTGGCTAACTTTAATTAAAGATTTTGATAAATTATATAATTCCCCGATAATTCAGGTACTTTTAAATTAAATTCTAAATTTTAAAAAGGTTTATTTAAATCATTTGTTTTTTCAATTCACGCTTTCAACGAATCACTATTAATTATGACTAAAACTTATCATACACCATAAATATTTTTAATATTTATAATTGTAGGACATTTGATACACTATCAGACTTTTAGTTACTGTCACTAAAATGTTTATAGTAAAACTATTTTTTTTTAATCATTATAGTAAAACTAATTTTATTATTCATTTCAAATCATATACTATATAATAAAAGTTGGGCTTAGAAGTCGTGGTTGTGCCAAGTGACTGCACCATATTGTAGAAATTTTTTTTAATTTTTAGATTTTTAAAAAAATATATAATTTTTCTTCTCCTATAATTTCTAAGTTGATAAATATCTTAATTTAATTACAATTCAAATTCTTCATTTGATTCATCTAATCCTTATTTAAAAGAAAACATTTATATATAAAAAAAGGTAGCACGTGTATTATAAAAAAAAATAACAGCAACGTGTATTATGAAAAAAAAAAAAAAACAAGGTAGTGTAATCTAATCCTTCTCAAATTCTTCATCTTATCCTGATATATATATATATATATATATAAATAGCCATGTGTACTATAAAAATTATATTAAAAAAAAAAACAGCAATGTAGTGTAATCTAATCCTTCTCAAGTTCTTCATCTAATTCATCTAATCTTTATTTATATTCCAAAAAAAAACAAAAGATAGCAAGTTATTTGTTCATACTGATTTACCAAAATTGTTTTTGGATAAAGTAAAAAAAATTGTAAAAAACGCTTCTTTTTTTGTCAAAAGAAGCATTTTTCTCTCTCTTCCCGCAAAACAAATGAATTATAACAAAAATTAGCTAGACAGGGGTAAGACTACACCACCTCTTTTTCTACAATAAATGTTGAATTTAGTTATTTTTTCATGCATATACACAAATGTAGGATTAAGGGCCCAAATTATATATTGGACCTTGGGCCTTGTTCGAGAGTATGGATGGTCCGAGGAGGAACAAATGGTAATGAACAGTTCAGGCTCAGGATTTAATGAGCAAGGTATAAATGGGAAAGTTATCCGAGGAGGAATATCTCCTCGGATACGATAAGCACAGCTCAAATATGTATTCCAATGATCAGAGTGATCTTCCATGAAACTCCAGTGATAGGGACATGCATCATGAACATACGAGAAGGAGGGGAAC
Source organism: Quercus tomentella (assembly GCA_028535165.1). Classification (NCBI taxonomy): domain Eukaryota; kingdom Viridiplantae; phylum Streptophyta; class Magnoliopsida; order Fagales; family Fagaceae; genus Quercus; species Quercus tomentella. The sequence continues at coordinate 9,891,123 of JAPQVY010000155.1, forward strand.
CCAAAAATATCTAAAGGAAAGCTGCTACCACCGCATTGAATGCACTGCAGCTACTTTTCTGGCCGCATTTATGTGGAGAAGACCTCTGAACAATGTTGCCTCGACTATCATGACTCACAGAAAGTTAGAGAGGGTGTCTGATGAGACAGGTACTCAAATAAGGATTTAGATGACCAACAAGTGTAGGATCAAGATAGTCCAAAGGGAGCTATATATTGTAAGAGACCCTCCATGAGGAAGGGATCGAAAAAATAGAGAAAGAATACTGTAGCAATCAAAATTCTACTTGTACTCAATTGTTATTGATTTGTATGACTAAATACCTCCTCGGACAGTGAATTCATTCAGCTCTATTTTCTTTGTTCTTGCTTGATCATCATTTAAATCCATACAAGCCGTTGTCAAATTCATTAGGACCTAGTTCTTCGACCCACTCTCTACAAATTTATTGTACTGGGCTCACTGGACCAAGATCTCATACATCTTGGGCTTGGGTTGCAAAACGTGTCCCTACAACAAACATGTAGCATGATTTTTACTTTTGATTATATAATTGTAATTCATTTAGCTATTATTTTTAAAAAAAAATTATACATTTTATGAGTTTATACTTGTAAGGACTGAAATTGTATTTGGTCTCAAGGTAGATATGGGCTCAAATGTTAACGGTCCCTACAATAAATTTGTAGAGAGTGGGCTAAAAAGCTAACCTTAGCGGGCGGGTGGTTGTTAGTCATGGTGGTCATGGCGGTTATGCGAGGGTGAACTGGACTTACTCAAGGAGATTTTCACTTTGAAGCAGTTTTAGTGATTCCTGTTCTTGGGCTCTGGGAAAGGCTTGTGCGTTGGCACAGGCGGTGGTAGGATGGAGCTCCTGTCAAACAAGGGCTTGAGAAAGTCCCTCCGTCATTTCCAGCAACACGCTATGGTTGTCCTAACATAAAGTTCCGCTAGGGGCTACGCTTCGAAGCGCCAGTGGTACGAGCAGTTCTAGGGGCTTCCAACATCAATTCAACGCCCCACACCTCGGCCGAGGGGCTAGTCCTCGAAACTTAAAGAAAACTTAATTTTTGGACAGAACCAAGGTATTGCATGGTCCTCGGACTCAAACCTATGGGGAAACCAACTATTTGAAGAAAACATAAGTTTTGGACAGAACCAAGGTATTGCATGGTTCTCGGACTCAAACCTATGGGGAAACCAAGTACATCAAAAAGAAAACATAAGTTTTGGACAGAACCAAGGTATTGCATGGTCCTCGGACTCAAACCTATGGGGAAACCAAGTACATCAAAAAAAAAAACATAAGTTTTGGACAGAATCAAGGTATTGCATGGTTCTCGGACTCAAACCTATGGAGAAACCAACTACTTTAAGAAAATCTAGGTACCAGACATGGCCTAAGAGCATGCTCGGCACCTCGGAGGATGCCTTTAGCTCACTAGAAGTCTGTCTAGACACAGATTCAACGCCCCATGGGCGCGAGTAAGTTAGAGTTCTGGGATGTGATCCCAAATATATCATATGCACAACCATTCATACATGTTAAGATAACTAGTTCGAAAACCATGAGATTCGCAGCAATAGTATATATTAGTAATGGCAACAAATATATAATTTAGAAGAAAAAGGAAGAAAGGAATTTCATACATACAGTCAAAGAGTTGAATTACAAGTAAATTCCAAGGTTTTCAGAACAAAAGGGAAATTAATTAACAGCTAAACTAGAAACACATGCAAAAGCTAGTCAGGGCTCCTACTTCTTCAATTTTGTTTTGGCCACTTCCTGAGGGGGCTGAGCAGGATTAGCCTAGGGACCCTGAGAAACATCCCCTTCTTGGGGAGGCCGAACAGGATTAGCCTCAAGACCCTCAGAGACATCAGCAAGGGTAATGGCCTGAAGGGGCTGAACCAAGAGGGCCGGCTTCTCGGCATCAGAGGCCTGAGCACTGACTGTAAACTTGGCAGCCTCCTGAGGCATCTCAGGATTCAGACCTCTAGCTGTTTCTATCGCCTTATGAAGCTCTCCTCCCTTAGTCAACTCGTCAGGCATGGGAATAAGCTGAGCAGTGCCTGGTTGAGCAGTCTCAGTCTCCTCTGGAGCGCTCACAGCCTCAGAGCTGGTGGATGCGGTCTCACGAATGGCTGGAGGATAATACACATTCTCCGCCTTCCATAGGTCGAACGAAGCCTCCACCCCAGTTCGTTTGAGGGCCTCATCCCAGACCTGGGAGTAGTATAGCCTGCATACACCAGGCATTTGAGCCTTAAGTATGGCCTGGGTATCAGCCACCCTCGCCTCGTAAGCCTCCTCATCGACCTTGTCCTTGGTAGTTTCGGTCTCAGTCCTTGCAAACTCAACCTCTATCTTGGCCCTCATGGCCTCGTCCCTGGCCCATTCCGCCACGCCCTTAGCATTGTCTGCCACGATCAGTTTCTTCTTTAAATCACTGATCTGCTCCTTGGCAATCTCCAATTGTTACTCAACAGCAATTAGGCGCCTCATCTGTTCCTCGGCCTGCTTTTGAGCACCAGTCAAACCGGCCTCAGCACTATCCCTGGCTCTGGTTACCTCCTTTAAGTCTTCCTTAGCCTTCGCGAGGTCGGCCTCGGAATTTTTGAGGGTTCGCGCAGCCTCTATGCGTTTATTGCGCTCGAGCTCTGCGGACTTGCTCTGCCCCTTAGCTTCTTCCTCCAGCCTATAGGTGGCCTGGACTGCCTGTCAATTGAAACAAACACATTATGAAAGGGAATCTAAGAGCAGAAATCGACGGAGTTGTGGGTTTTAGGAGCCTTACCATACCCAGGTATCCTATAGTCGGCGATAAACTTTTCCATCGCCTCTTCGGTTTCAACCAACTTTTTCAATTTGACCATCTCTAGGAACTACTAAACAGACTCAGGGGATGGCGGGAGAAGGAGAGGAACAAGATAAAAATAAACCTAGAAGAGAAAAAGCACGAGTTAGTAAGAACAGAAGACTTACAGAAAGGAGGAAAGGTTCCTCGGACAGGCTTTTATGCTGGAGAAAGACTTGAATTTGGATGAAAGTTTGATTGAACCCAGGATACGTGCGCTAGAACTCTTAAATGCGAAAGTGAGGAAACAAATTAGTTCCAAAAATTATTTATACCTCCCATCAAAGGTAACTGCACGAATTTTCCCGCCCATAAAGGTAGGGAAATCTCTACCGTTCGATTACAATCACCCCGTTGAACGTGGGAAGCACAAAGCCGCCCGCATTTAATGAAGACACGTTCCACCTACCAAAGCTCCAAGAACGTGTCTCGGGCAGATGAAGGGTCTCTGGTACTGATAGATGACAAGCTACGACCGAGGTTTGATGTCATCAAAACCCTCCTCTCCGTCCGAGGATCGGGACAGTAGGATTTTGAGGGGCTATTGTGGGGCCAGAGAATTTGTGATCCCGGCCCACTCTCCATTAGGGTCTATGGCTCGCGTCGAGGAGAGTTATTGCCGAGGACATGCCGCGAAAGTCCAAATGGCCTGGAGTTGCATCCGGGGATGGCCCTATCCTCGGCATCCCAAGGCCTAGAAGGGAAGAGCGACACGTCATCAAAGGTAGCCCCCAAAGCGCTCCCAGAAGGAAAAGCGGGTAGGATAGGACTCGCACGGGGGTACCGTGAGGGAGCGGTTCAGGGAAAAAACGTCACCTCCGCATTGAATGCGCCAACAAACGTTCTGGTCACATTAATGTGAAAAGACCCCTAAACAGTGTGGTTTCGGTTATTGCAACTAACGGAAAGTGGGGGAAGGCGGCTGATGGGACAAGCACTCGAGTAGTCACCTACCAGATCAACACATGGAAGGTCAGGATCAACTGAGAAGGGCTATATAATGTAAGAATTCATGCGCCAAAAAAGGGGGGGACCTCCCCCCAGAGCCCAAGAACAGGAATCACTAAAACTGCTTCAAAGTGAAAATCTCCTTGAGTAAGTTCAGTTCACCCTCGCATAACCGCCATGACCACCATGACTAACAACCACCCGTCCGCTAAGGCTTAGCTTTTTAGCCCACTCTCTACAAATTTATTGTGGGGACCGTCAACATTTGAGCCCATATCTACCTTGGGACCAAATACAATTTCAGTCCTTACAATACTCACGGGACTTAAACTTCAAGTTTCAGTGTCTTCTCTCATACCTTCAAGGACAAAAATTAAATTCTCATGTGAGTCTCTCTACTTCAAAAATTTAAATGTTTAGTAATTTAGATTGTTCTTAATTATTGAATTGAGGTTTCCACTTAAATATGGTTTCAATTGTTATTTTTGATAGTTTTTAATTATTAAATTTAAGGTTTATCCATTTAAATACATGTGATTAATTGAGCCTTAAAGTTCAATGTATTATTGAAAATCATTTTATATATTTTTTTAGGTATTTCTACCATCTTCCATTCAATTTATATATATATATATATATATATATATGTGTGTGTGTGTGTGTGTGTGTGTGTGTGTGTATTTTATGATACCTTAGTCTCACACAATATGCATTCATTATATAACTTAAGAGTAAAATATTCATTTATTTTAAGTAAATTAATAAAAAATTTATTTACATATGAATTTTGATTAAACCGTGCATCGCACGGGCATAATGCTAGTTATTTTATAATCTTTTTTTTTTTTTTTATTACACCTATATGAACTGTGTGATCGTGAATCTCATGATGTAGCTTATAAAGTAAATTGTATTCTTTTATTTTTTACTATCTATTTTATTAATCAATTTTAATTATATATATTTTTGCCGATTTACATTATAGTAGTGGCGGAGCCAGGATCTGACTTGAGGAGGGGGAAAAATTACATTTGACATCACATTTACGCACGTGCAAGTGAACACACACACACACACACACATATAGTATTTGAGATCAATTTCCAAAATAACAATTCATTCATGTGTATATTAAGCAATATTTGAATGCAAGAAAATTCAAAATGAAATAGCATATTCATTATATTATTTATCTATTAGGGGTTTATTTACATAAAAAAATCATTTGAAAATTGTAATTATAAAAAATATTATATCAAGAGGGCTTTGGTTTTGGTTTTAAAAACCATCCTATTTATTAACCATTTATTTATATAATTTTTAAATGCATTTATTATGTTATAATAATAATAATAATAATAGGTGAAGCTGAGAGAAACTCAAATTAGAATTCCAAATTAGAGTTCCAATTTTGTGCCATGTGTCCTAAATTATTTATTCTTAAAGAGTTTTATTTTTTAATTTTAGAATCAAATGTGGGACTACATTATAAATATTTATCCAAGTGAGTTATTAAGTAAAAAAACCAAAGAGTCTAGAATAAATGAATCTTAAAATAAAAAAATTAAAATTAAAAAAAAGGTGCTTCACAATATTTTTTTTTTTTTTAAAACATGGATAATTTAAAATTTATACCTAATAATATCCTTACGAATTTTTTTAAAGAGTTAACAAAATATAAAAATGACTATCAATAGTATTTAAATTATATATATATATATATGAATTATATTATGCATCTTATTGTATATTTTTAAGTGTTTCTATGCATATGCATGAGATTACAAATTAGTATAATATAATAGAATAAATATTAATAGATTTTTTGGATGGGGAAGGGGGGCAAGTGCCGCCCTCGACCCCCTGGCCCTGCCAAACTGCCACACATGTTACATATTTGCAGGAAAACAACAAAGTGGTAGGCGTCACGCCCTCACCACCAACAGGTTAAGTGATCATGTGTGGGAAGCTACTTCTAACATATTTATCTGTATAAAAGTAACCATTCATCCCCAGCACAATGCATTAGTAGGACTGAGCAATGGACCTGGCCCACCCGAAAACCCGACCCGGCCAGACAGGTTTTGGGCGGGTCTGAGAATATTCGGGTCGGTTTTCGGGTCTTATTTTCGGGTTATTTTCGGGTTCGGGTCGGTATCGGGTCGGCGTAGGGTCATATATATATTCTAGTCTGAACCCGATTTTTTTTTTTTTTAATGAAAAAAACCCTACTTCAACAAAGGTCTCTCCGCCTCCCTCAGCTACCTCCCAAGTCTCAATCTCTCAAAACATCACAACCCACCATCAGTGTCGACCTTAGACAACTCACCATAGCCATCAACCACGTACCGTAGAGAAAACTTTGCTCAGTCCTAACCGTAGAGACAACTTTGCAAAGACGAAACGGAACTGCGATCTTCATTTCAAACAAACCAAAACCCACGAAATAAAACCCATTCAGATCTCCACTGAAACAGAACTGAGATCTTCATTTCAAACAAACCAAAATGCACAGCAAGAAAGCCCAATAAGCCCAGCCCAGAAGAATATTCTCATCATAAACCGGTCCATCTCTCTCCAAACCAGAAACGCTGACTGCGACAATTACAAAATCAACCTCCCAAATTCCCAATTCTCCATTTCATTCATCGAATCAAGGCCGAGCAAGCTAGAGCTCTCACTGAACCCTAGTGAACAAGATCAAAGATTAAGAAGCGAGAGCAAAAGAGAGAGACCCACCAAGCCAAAATCGCCATGGATTCAGCTGCTAGAAGAAGCACCGCTAAAAGAGAGAGACCCACCGAGCGAGCTAGAGCTCTCACTGAACCCTAGTGAACAAGATCAAAGATTAAGAAGCGAGAGCAAAAGAGAGAGACCCACCAAGCCAAAATCGCCATGGATTCATCGAAGGGCTTTACAATGAGTGGCTTTCTTTTTCTGTGCGAGATGGGTTAAGAGAGAAGGGAGAGAGAGCTGACAAACCTTAGAGGATGAGTGGCTCGGTGGGCTCAATGGGTCTGGTTTGTAGAAACTGGGAAGTGAGGAATTTAATGGGTTGCAAGTTGTGAAAAAAAAAAAAAAAAACAAGGTGGGTTGGGTTCGCTCAGCAAGACCCAACCCGAGACCCGACCCGAGACCCGGAAAACCGATCCAATTACAGACCCGATTTTTCGGGTCGGGTCGGGTCGGGTTTCAGGCAACCAAACCCGATTTATATTGGGTCGGGTTTCGGGTAACAGTAAACCCGACCCAACCCGACCCAATATCAGTCCTATGCATTAGTCTTTCCCATCAAATTATATTTCTGATTTCTCTTCTAGCTTGTCTTTCCCATCAAATTATATATATATATATTGCTTTTGTTTTGATCAGAATTATTATGGGTTCAACTTCTGAAACAGTCTGCGTTACTGGAGCAGCTAGTTTTATTGGATCATGGCTTGTCATGAGACTTCTAGAGCACAATTATACGGTCAGAGCTACTGTGCGCGATCCAGGTTCATTTCTTTTCAAACCTTTAAAAAATAAAATAAAATAAAATTTTTTTGGTAACCCTACGACCACATGTACATTATCCACATGCACAATTATACAATTCAAGCCACCGACACAATACTTTATTTTCATTTTTTATTAATAGTTTTCATTTTTTATTAATAGACGTGAGGTTCATTCTATGATAATTTGATATTTGTCATCTTATTAAGACATTAATTGATGTAGGTTTCAATTAACTCAACTGGTAAAGTCTTTGATGGTTGAGAGCTATCGTCAGGAATAGATGTCATAAGTTGAAACTCTCTCAAAAAAAAAAAAAAAAAAAAAGACATCAATTGATTTTTAGATGTGGGTTCTAGTTAGCTGAATAAAAGATTAGGGTTAGGGTTCAATCCTCGCCTATACCAAAAACCGATTAATATTTTGATCTAAAGATAAAAGAGCTATCATAGGAGTGGAAGATATAGGTTGAAACTTTCTTTAAAAAAAAAAAAGAAGGTTTTTGGTGTATCTTCTCAAAAATAAAAATAAAGATTGGTTTTTGGTGTAAAATATGTTCAAACTCTAGATTTTTTATTCAACAACAAATTTTTTTTACAAGTTGAGTTAATCGAAACCCACCAGACACAATACATTCTAAGGCTTAAGACAATAATTTAAATGGAGTTTTCTATAATACTTAAATATTAATTAATATTATAAATATATATATATATATTATAGAAACCATTCGTCTTTTATTTATATATGTAATAATACTAATTAAGGTTTTGTGTTTCGGTTTAATTAATTTTTTTTCAATTATCTTTAAAAATTTTATAATTCAACAGTTACAATGGATAGGAGAGGATTTGAATCCTAAATGTCTCCATTGGAAATACAAAGAGGTGCCAACCAATTATACTGTAAGGACTCAAGTTGTAACGATCCCAACTGATATGGGTTTCGCACGTTAAAGGCTCTTGCAATAAAATTTGTAGAATGTGAGCTGAAAGGCTAGGCCTTAGTCACTGGACAGTGGTTAGTCATGGTGTTCATAGTAGTAGCGTATCTAATAAGACCTTTCATCCGGCACGGCCTGAGCGGCTCCGGTCCTTAGACCTTGTCTGAGGGGATTGGTATTCTTATAACTCTCCATTGTTTAGGGCTCAAGGGACTGGGAGACGATTTGTCCCCCCCTTTCTACAGTTGCTTCTCTTTCCTTTTTATACTAGCCTTTTTCCTTCCTTCCTACGTCCACGTGTAGGTTCAACTTTCTAGGGCTGATACTTGTCCCATCAGCCCATACCCAAAGTGGTTGGGGGTGGTTGTAAAAGCTGAAAAGCATTGCTCTGTCAGGCGCAGAGTACTTCATTGCAGTATGGTTGTTTTTCCCTTGTCCTTTGTCGCCATCCTATTCAAGGGTCTTTTCCACGTTAATGCGGAGGAGTTTAGCTTTTCCATGAACTGTTCCTATACCGTATTTGCCCTTTCCTCCAGGGGCGTTTTGGGATGCCGAGGACAGAATCGTCCTTGGCTATGTCCCTAGGCCATTTGGGCTCTCATTGTATGTTCTCGGCGATATCCCTCCTCGGCTCGAGCCTTAGGCCCCAAAATGAAGTGGGTCGGGGTCACAAATTCTTTGGCCCCCACATATACTATTATCTATAATTACAATTTTTGTAAAAAAACATCTATAATTACAATTAACAATAAACTAAAGTATCAAGTTGTTAGGAAAATAGATTGTCAATGATTAGTAGGCACACACATAATTTTTTAATTAAATTGTTTAGGGTTTTAATTGAGTTGAGTTTCTATTGACAAAATATTTCGAGGATCTTCTTGGAGGTGGGGAAAATAATGCAAAATATACCTATTTATTGTTTTCTTTTTTTAAAAAAAAATGATCATTTTTCAAATTTTGGGACTTTTTTTGTACACAATTAAGGACCTTTTATTTATGTAATTGGGATCTTAAAAAAAAAAAAAAAAGGGGAGAGGGGCCTTAGGCCTAGACCTTGAGTGGGTCTCGAACTTATATATTATGTAATTTATTGTGAATGCTTTGGTAATAAAAACTTAATGATTGATAATTATCACAGATTTCATATATTATATTAGAGGTCTTATAATTTTGCATGGAAGTGTTTTTTTAGATGGTTTTTTGTTGCAACTTATTTTTATTTCTTTTAATTTTTTTTGAGAAACTATTTCTTTTAATTAATAGTGACTCATTGATGACGTGAATTGAATGATATAAATAGCTCATGATGTTAATTGAAGTTTTTTAAAAACTTAGGATCTAATTTGAAACAAATAGAAACTATAGGGGAATTACGTAATTTACCAAAATATGTAATAAAGGATAGTCACTTAACACCAAAAGAGTATAATCATTGTGAAAAAGAAAAAATAACCACTCTACATAACTATGACTTATGAGATGTAACTTTTATCATATAGTATTTGATTAATTAACTTTCTCTATTTAATTAATTGCATGTATTTTTTTATTATAAATTTATTTGTGTGGAAAATTTTGCTCTATTTTAAGGGTTTAACGTATAAGAAACTATGCAAAAAGAATTTTTCTAAAAAAAATTAATTAATTGTTGATAAAGGTCAAAATAATTATTTTTTACTTAAAAATATTTAAAAAGAACTCCTTGTAAATATTTTGATGTTTTATATTCATTCTTTTTATAATGATTTTAGTCACCAAATTACTTTTCTATGGAATTAATTAAGTCATGTATGTAATAAGCTTATTTTCAATAAATTCTTAGCATTGAATCACTTGTTTAAGAATTATAAACTGTGTATCCATAATTCTTTCGCGAAATTAAATTTATCTTCGTTTATTGTTGATTTTTAATTCATTACTTGTTAAAGTTAGCACCAAATATGCTCAAATTTTTAGTTAATATTTATTTCTTTAGGCACCATGAATCATATTAACACAACCAAATCATATTGTATTTTTGTTTTGTTTTTAATAGAAATCATATTTTGGTTTACCAAATTGGGAGGTCTTAGCTGATTGGCATCTCTTGGTAAGTTCATGACATCCAAGGTTCAAAACCATCATCTCCTAGCGTAACTATATATCTAATTATAAAATAATAAAAATAAACTAAGAGGTCTCAAGTTCAATCCATCAAACTATTTGCCTATGGGTTTCTAAGATGTATCATGAACAAAAAATAAAATAATATGGCCAAAGACCTAATCATTTAAAGAAATTATATATTTTAAATGATTTATGAATATCCTTGAACAATACTAATTTAAAGAAATTTTTTACTTTAAATAATGAATGAGGTTGTAATTCAATCAATGTCTAAATGGATTCCAATCAATACAAAATGAGCAAACTATTGATATAAGATGAGTAGTGAAAAGTACAGTTCTTTTATATACTAATTAATTGAAATTTTATTTAATTATTAAAATACTTTATTAATTCATACTTGGTTTTGCTCCTTAAAATAAAATTATAACTTTATTGCTGCATAGAAATGCATATTCTATAATGAGAAAAACCTTAAATTAGTATGTTAACTTAACCTTAGGTTCTAGTTAGCTCAATAGATTAAGTTTCTTATTGTTAAACAAAAAATCTAGAAAATTTTATTATATATATATATATATATATATATAAAGCATGTTAACTTAAACGCATACATGGTGACTTAAATCCATAATCAAGTTCAACTGATAAAGGTTCTGATGATTGAATAAGAGATCTAGAGTTCAATCCCCGCTTACACCAAAAAACTAATTGGTGTCTTAGTTTGATGATAAAGAATTATTAGTAGGAGTGGACGCCATAGCTTATTCAATGGGAACGACATTATGACATTATACGTGTAGCAAAGAAAACAAATGAAATGACCTTTTTTTTTTTTTTTGAGAAAGAAAATGACCAAATCTCATTTCTAAAAGACTATCTGAATGTTCTACTTGTTTTTTCTTATGTTCTTATATTTATATATATATATATATATATATATATATATATATTTTTTTTTTTTTTTTTTTTTTTTTTTTTCAGTTCAAATTTGATTTTAGGAAGTTAGTAGTAATAACTTAAAATATAGTGCTTAAGATTATTGAATTGGGTAATAAAAGAAAAGAAAAAAGGAACAAACCCGATTAAAATCATGTTGTTTTGACTTGAACTTAAACCATACACAACCTAATACATTGTGAGAAGGCTACTATATATCGAATTATATACCTAGAAATTTCTATTGATGCATAAATTCTGATTTTTTTTTTTTTTTTCCTTTTTGGGGGCGTTTTTTGTGTATTGATTTTAGAGAATATGAAGAAGGTGAAGCATTTGTTGGAATTGCCTAAGGCATCGACACACCTGACACTGTGGAAGGCAGACCTGAATGAAGAGGGAAGCTTTGATGAAGCAATCAAAGGGTGCAATGGTGTTTTCCATGTGGCCACACCCATGGACTTCGAGTCCAAGGACCCTGAGGTCTGATTTTGAGTTTTCATCTCAAAAATGGATGCCAAACTCGTTTATTATATCGTGCTAAGTGTGAATAAGAGGATTTGGTTCACCACCCCCCCCCCCCCCCTCCCCCAAAAGAAAAATTCTAAAACTACAAACTTTTTTAGAAACAGTTGTCAGTAAAAAAATTATGTCAACAGTGGGCCATGATAAAAACTAGTAAAAATTTGCCACATTTTTAAAATTTTGTGTAATGTTATATGCATAAAAATTTTGACAATTTTTTTCACATTTGTTGAGTTGTCAAGCTTTCACTAGTTTTCATTTGTGCCAATGATTATTGGTAAGTAAAAAGTGATGTCAGTAGTGAACCATTATAAATACTAGTAAGAATTTGTCATATTAATAGTTTGTAAAAATATTTTTAAAAATTTAAGTAATGTTATATGCACAAAAATTTTGCCAATTTTTTTCACATCTGTTGAGTCGGCAAGTCTTCACTAGTTTTCATTTGAGCCCTTTACCGACATCATTTCGTTTACATACTACTAACAATTTGTCACATTAACAGGTGTCAAATTATTTGCATTAGTAGACTTTCTAAAAAAATTTGTAGTTGTAACATTACTCTTTTACTAATACTGAACTAATTTTTTTTAATGCTAAATAAGTAAATGAATTGAAACTATCTAAATTCTAAATCATTCCTATTAGAGTCCTAACTAGATGTTTGCTATGCAGAACGAAGTGATAAAGCCCACGATAAATGGGATGCTAAGCATCATGAAAGCATGTGTGAATGCAAAAACTGTCCGAAAGCTGGTATTCACATCATCTGCAGCAGCAGTCAGATTTGGAGAGCATGAAAAGCCAGTATATGACGAAAACTGCTGGACTGATGTTGAATTTTGCCGCAACAAAAAGATGACTGGATGGGTAAAGTTTTATTTATTTATTTATTATTTTACTCGTCAGCAAAATTTGGCTCCAAACATACTCTAATCACTAATAGGAATAGGAAATTTATCTAATTAAGTGCATCAAGTGTATTGCACATGACATTAGAGATGTCATCTTCCTATTGGTGGTGGTTAGAGGTCAAACCTTTTCCTTTTAGTTATTGTCTAATGTTTATGTTTGGTTTTATTGGGTTAGAGCACAAGGCTCCAAATGCATGCTTGGAACCATTGTTCATTACATTCAGTTTGTTTTGAAGTAAATATTTTTCTATTTTACAGTGTTTGTTATGCAGTGAAATATGATTATACTTGTAAAATATTTTCCGTTAACCGTAAATCAATTATAAAAATACACAGTTACCCTATCCCATAGGGTGGCTAGGCCATTGGGTCTAGCATATTGGGCAGTAGGTGTCGGCAGTCAAGTCGCTAGAGACAACAGAACTACTGGTTCAGTCATTGGAGTTGCTGCTTTGTAGGCTAGTGCCTATGGTCAGGTTGCCAAAACCACTAGTCTAGCAGCCGGAACGGCGATCCAATCACCAAACATTTGGCACCAGCAGCTCCGGTGGCTGAACCGTCAGTTTTGGTGGTTTGTACTTGAAAGATTTTACATGTCACACTAAACAGCTGAAAAATATTTTATTTCGACGCGAACGGAGCATAAGTAAGTGATTGGGATAACGTATATTCTAAGCAATTTGTTTGGGTGCGCAGATGTATTTCGTGTCCAAGTCACTGGCTGAACAAGCTGCATGGAAGTTTGCCAAAGAGAACAATTTGGATTTCATCACTGTAATCCCACCTCTTGTGGTTGGTTCATTCCTTATGCCATCAATGCCCCCAAGTCTCATTACTGCTCTTTCTCCTATCACAGGTACATGTTGCCATGCCCTTGTTATCATTGAACATGTAGTTCAATTCACTTCTCCCTTGAAATTTAGATTAACATGTTCCATTGCAGGGAATGAAGCTCATTATTCGCTATTGAAGCAAACCCAATTTGTTCACTTGGATGACCTCTGCAATGCTCACATTTTTCTGTATGAGCATCCAAAGGCAGAGGGAAGGTATATATGCTCTGGCTGCGACGCAACCATTCATGACGTTGCAAAATTGCTTAGAGAAAAATTCCCTGAGTACAATGTCCCTACAAAGTGAGCCCTCTCAACTTCTCGACATTTTGCATTTGTTTTACTCTTTTTTTTCATTTTCACCAACAAAGTGGTATTTATTTAATTTTTAAATATCACATGTCTTATGTCTAAATAAAAATTGGAAGGAACTGGAGAATTTAATTGGAGAGAATCTTATTCCTAATAAACATGATGTCGATGATAGATCTAAGTGAAACTAATGTCATTTCAATTACAACGGGTCATAAAAATTGTGACAATATTGTCCCTAACACTTTTTTTCTTCTTTATATACATGTACACTATAAGATTATAAGATTGACCATCAGGCTAATTAAGGCTTTGAATGCTCAGGTTCAAGGATGTAGATGAGAACTTGGAGATCATCTCCTTCTCTTCCAAAAAGATTAAAGAGTTGGGGTTCGGGTTCAAATACAACTTGGAGGACATGATGTTGTACGTAGGTGCTGTTGAAACATGCCAAGGCAAGGGTTTGCTTCCTCCAGCTGCTGAAAAACGTGTTAACGGCACAGGTTTGCTTCCTCCAGCAGCTGAAAAACGTGTTAACGGCACAAGCTGAGATTGAATATTACAGCTTCTGAGTTGACATGTCTTATAGTATTCTAGTCAAAATAAAACTGCCAACCTATGAGAGTACTATAGGGTTTTTTTTTTTGATGAGTTGTACTATGCTATCTGTATTTTGTTATTGTGAACAAGTTTATTTACATAAATTTTTTTGCAATTGCCAAGGTAGTAAGTTGTTATTAGTAGATAAAAAGGTAATATTAGTGATGATGAATTAATAAAAGTTTCTCAATTCAATTGTTGTATCTGTAGCATTGCTCTATTGTAAGTTTGAGATTTCAACCAAGTGTTAGAGAGTGTATGAGCTTATAATGAATAAAAATAAAGTTGATTTTTGGTAGTATTTTCAAAGAAAGATTCCAGTTACTGATGCATGCTCCTTTTTAGTTTTGATACTTTGCCCAAATTTATCATAAGAAGTCCCAGATGAATGAGATGATGCATGTATAACCTTCTGTATTGAAAAACAGATACAAGCACATATATCCAGTGAAAAACTAGATCAAATGAAGATCCCCACAACAAAACTTTCCAACTGCATTGGTACATATATCTAGAAAATTAAAGAAAGGTTACGCAAAACTTTCCAACAGCATTAAATGTATATAACATGAAGACACAAACTCAAAATGACACTTGACATGGGCTGAAAGCATGCCCAAAAATTGATGAAAACAATGGACTCCTGCAAACTCACACTAGTCTTCATTTCTAATCCTTCCAGCAAAAAGCGCAAACTTTTTTAGCACAAAATATTTAAGCAGCAATGTAATGGGCTTCTCTATCATGGACCAATCCACTTTCAAACAAGTTAATCAGCATTTGTGGCTACCAATCCACACGAGCTATTAGGTCTAAACATTACAGCAAGGCAACTTAAACTCATTGAGCTCCATATATTCCTACAAGCTTCAATTTGTTTTGGGCTATTCTTAGTATTCTAAACCTTCTAGCCAAGCAACTCTGACCCATTGAACTCCAACGATTCTTTGTATCCTCCAGTGGTTTTGGAATATAACATTGGGTCTAAACTCTTAGGGCATGTTTGGTTTGTATTGAGGCTGTATTCATTTTCTATTTTCTTTTTTTTCGTACTCATTTTCTATACTCAAATCTTGTACTCATTTTTTGTTTCCAACTATTTTTTTGTTTGATATCATTTTCTACTTTGTCTTCCCCTTCACGTTTTTTATGACAACCACCAACAAATATAAATAGAGAGAGTTCTTTGATGTGACAAGTCAGTGATAGTGGGACTTGTAGATTTTATTTTTTTACAAAAATGCCGCTGTATTCATTTTCAAGAAAATGAAAACACCAAAAAGTTGTATTCAGTTTTTGTATTCAAATCCTATTTTTTTGGATACTAAAACTGAAAACTGAATACAAATACAAAGCTAAACAAGTTTTTTAATGATGGGTCCCACAAAAAACTGAAAATGAATACAAAATACACCCTTATTTTGCTCAAACCAAACATGCCCTAAACCTTCTAGCAAGGTAACTCAAGACACATTAAGCTTCAGAGATTTCCATAACCTTTCAAGTGTTTTGGGCTACAGGATCTAAACCTTTTAGCAAGGCAATGATCCTCAAAGCCCAAAACATGCATTTTTCATTTTTTTTTTTTTTTGCATAAACGGGAGATATATTAGATAAACAGAAGTCTTTCAAATAGAAATATTACAACAAAACTACAATGCAAGGAAACACATCAACTCACAAACTAAACTGAAGCAAACTAAACACAAACCGAACAACACCAACCCGAAGGGAGGAATAGTTGAAACTAAACAAAACACCACTGGATCCTTATTAACCGCGACGACTTCGGGATGAGACAAAACCCATGGAGTCCCAATATAAACATTGCCACAAAAAGATGGGGCATGCATCATACAACACTTCTTGTTCTGATTGAGAAGCATCCCTCTTTGCAGTAAGTCTGCATAGCTATTAGCCTGCACAGCTATTAGCCTCTCTCCATATATGTTCAACGCACACCTCCTAATCCCTGTTGAGGAGCCACCTGCAATCCAAAATCAAGTTAGCAAATTCCATAGGATAATCTTCATTAGTATTCAACCATTTGTAAGCAAGAAGAGAATCTGTTTGAAGACAAACTTGACGATGCCCCTTGGCCTATGCTCAAGCCAACGCCTCTCTATTACCCCACAGTTCAGCCATAGTATTATTGGTGACTCCCAGGTGTAAAGAGAAACCCCACAACCATTCTCCATTGGCTGAGCGTGCCACGCCACCCGCACCAGACTCTCCGGGGTTACCTAACGAGCTTCCGTCTGTATTAAGAGTTACGTTAGGGAAAGGAGCCGGGCTCCACCTAATATATATGTGGGAAGACGGGGATGAGTGCCCCGACGGAATGGTGTTGAGGAAGAAAAACTCTGTGGCATGAGATATAGCATTTTGTTTTAAAACATGATAAGGAATGAATTTTCCTGTAAATATCAAAGAATTTTGACCCAATCAGATCGCCCATATGGTAAAAGCGAATATGTTATTACATGGGATATAACACGAAGGGGAATTAAGTTTGGAATTAAGTTTACACCAAGCATGGAGCTCAAGCTTGAAAAAATCAGAAATAAGGAAGTGCATGGGAAAGGAGGACCAAATATGACGTGCAAAGTGGCAATCACGCAGAACATGAATTGGCATTTCAATCTCATTGCAACGGGGACACACTTGGTCACTCAAGATAGCATGAGGGAAAATGATTGATTTGGTGGGAATACAATGGTGCGCACATTTCCAAACGAAAAGTTGAATTTTAGGAGGTATTTTTAACTTCCAAATCCAAGACCATGTTACCGATGTTCGCCATGTAGCCTCGTTGGATTTAGGTAAAAGAGAATGGTAAGTGGATTTTATTGAGCAAATAACTACATGATTGTCCCAGACAAAATCATCCGTAAGAGTAGCAGGAGAACCAGGAATAGGCAATGGCTGAGCATAAATAAATTGGGTTATTGTCAATGGCAATACCATACTAAGAGGTGTGAAATCCCATTGGTGAGTGCCAGTGATCATTCTAGCCACCTTAAACTCATATTCATGAGGAAGAAGTGGGCCATGAATGAGACCTCGAATTGGTCCCGGGGGCAGCCAATGATCCGTCCAAAAACTTATATTATGGCCATTACAAATAATCCACTGCAGGCCACAGAGCCTTCCACGAGTGAGATCTAGTATGCGAAGTGGTCTGCAAGAAATCAGTTGTTCAATAATGCTTTTGGGAGTGAAATTTGGCTAATAGAGAATGCAGGTTCCACCATATTCGCCACGCCTAATTCGTAAGAAAGGCATCATTGATAGTTTCGAAATCCCTAACACCCAGCCCACCACAGACCTTAGGCTTGGTGAGCGTGTCCCATTTAATAAGGTGCACATGCCGTTCTGTCGGTGTGTCTCCCCATAAGAAATCTCTTATGGACTTGTCTATAATATTCATAGTGCTCCTAGGAAGGACAGTTGGTCCTCAGTTAATGGGAAGGAATCTCTCATTGTATTCTTAGTCAGCATTGTGATGGCTTTGAGTACTGTCCTAATGACTAGCTTTGGAGCACTTGATGTTTGGAGGGACTATGTGTCCGGGAAATACATGGGATTCAAAACATGCATTTGCCACTGGATCTAGGTTATTATTTGCTGCCATGGGACATCCAACCATCATCGACCATAGTTATTTGATATCAATATCATCTATTAATTTTGTCTTCTATTAAAGTGTGTTAAACTGTACGTAAATAAGTTGCACAAAAGTATATTTATATCTACAAAAATAAAACTATAAAAAGCTATGCAATAAAAATAAATAAATAAAAAACTGAGTTTTTTTTTTTTTTTTTTTGATAGGAATAAACTGAGATCTTATACTAAAACAAACTCAAATCTTAATAATCAACATTTGAAAAAAAAAAAAAATAGAGGATTTTAGTTAACTTTACTAGTAAATTTTCTTGTCATCGAATAAGAAATATGAAGTCAAACCTTACTTAAATCAAAAACTGATTATTGAATTAACCTGATAATAAAGAGTAATCATCATAGAACCGGACACAAAAAACAAATCTCAGTGTTAAGCTTTGCATAGATCAAAGGACCTGAAACCTAATTGACATGGATAGAAGAACGAAGCAGGCTTGTAGACCTATAGCCCATTGTGTACATGATGCTTTGCCCAATTAGCAAGATGCCAATGAATGTAAGGTAGGATATCCGTTGAGCCAAATGACATGAAAGTCCAAAGGTTCAACCTCACTAGAAAGCCAAAAATTCAAGGCCATAATAGGAAAATAATAGTTCCGAGATTAGGTGTGTTTTTTTAATTTTTTGAGCAAAGAGTAGGTGTGTTTAGACTCTGGCTCTTCCATCTACCACTTCCACTACAACTTCGTGGTAGCAAACACGTGCGATTACTGGCTGGTAAGTGATAATCACGTGAGATTTAGCTGTGCGACAAAAATTGTGTTAGATTCCATAGCAAACAAGGCACAGGTGACTATTTATAGTCAAGCATTGCAAGACCCCCAAACACCATTATTGGCGTTAATATTTTATTTTCATTACAAAATAGTCTCACTCTCTTTCTCTTTATACTTTTACTTTCCAAACAAGTAAAGAGAATTAACATGGGGTCAGAGGGTGAGACCGTTTGTGTCACTGGTGCTGCTGGGTTCATAGGATCATGGCTGATCATGAGACTCCTAGAGCGTGGTTACACTGTCAGAGCCACCGTGAGAGACCCAGGTCTGGTTTTGTATTTCTTTTCTCAGTTATTACTACAACTTTTTCGATTCTAATGGGATCGACTGTGAGTAATAAACAATTAAATCAACTGACTACTTTTCCTCTATCACTCACGAACACATCAAGTCGTGACAGGAACATAAAAAGTATTATTATTCTTACTGATTTTTGTTTGGTTGTGGTGGGTTGCAGAGAACTTGAAGAAGGTAAAGCATTTGATAGATTTGCCTAAGGCATCGACGCACCTGACACTGTGGAAGGCTGACCTGAATGAAGAGGGAAGCTTTGATGAAGCAATTAAAGGGTGCACTGGTGTTTTCCATGTGGCCACGCCCATGGACTTTGAGTCCAAGGACCCTGAGGTAAGGTTTTTGGTGTTGAGCTCAAAAATAAATATGATACAAGAAACAATGACTTTGCTCGTTGCTTTTTGTTTCTTTTCCTGCACTTATCAAATATTAATATAAAGGGCATGATCAATCTTTGTATCTGAAAAGAAAACTATCAATATGTTAATTTGTTTGTGTGTGTTGGATTTATTTTCGTTAATAAGCAGTGATAATTGAAGTGTCTAGCAGCTGTGGTGGCCGGAATTTAGGATGTAGAAACTAGAAAGTTTAGGCCGAAATGAATGGGAGAAAAAAAAGTCATACTCTCGCCTGTTGCTGTCACCAACAATGTTTAGTGGATAATTCTCGTGTCCTTTTAATATGGGCCTCACAGTGTACTTTGATAAATTGCATGTCCTGTTAAAATGGGCCTCACTGTGTACATTGATGAATTGCATGCTCTTGTATCACAAATTGCTCACGTGGTTCTGAGTGGTAAAGGTGTTCTTACATGAATCCATTATTATATTTTTAACACAATTTACCATGTGAGCGAGTTGTCACACAAATTGTATCATTTTATATGGTCTTAGCATTATTTAGGCGATCAAAGATTTAACAAATGCATTTCACAATTTGTTTTATTAGGTGGTGACTGGTGGGCTAGACGAAAAATCCAAAAAAAAAAAAAAATTGTTAATATTAATGACTCAATTGGAATGAAAAATGTTGTGTCTATAATATTATTCATATAAAAATGTTAAAACTAATATAATATTTATTAAATAAAACTTACAAATTGATGCGATAAGAAACAGCATGGTTCAACCACTTAATAAATTTTAAACTTTTAAATTGCTTTTTTTATGATGGGAAATGCTAAAATTATTACAAATTTTACATCTTAAACTTACAAACTGGCATGTCAATAAATGTGATTAGTAGATTTCAACTACCTAATAAATGAATGAATTGTTTTGTGGTGATTGGTGACACACTAGTTTGTAAACTTTATGTAGTAAATTTTTTAGTATCCCTAGAATCACTTTTTTTGTGATTAGTTTGTAAGTTCTATGTAATAAATGGGCACACGTTAACAAATCCATTTTTGGAAAAGTTTTATTGGGAATTGAAAAAATTGTCAAAACTTTTTCAATTTTCGATAAATTTTTTCCAAAATTAGTTTACTATTGTGTGCCCTTAGGCCACACATTAGTAAAATCCAATTTTTTTAGTATGCCCACCCTAGCTAATTAACAAATTGTATTAAGCATTCCAATAATAAGGGGTGGTCAAATGGTAAAAATACAATAACTTTTTATTTGTTTTTTTACATAAACCTTATAAATGTGTAATTTTTTTATTCATACGATAAAGTAGTAATAAAGAAATTTATTTATTTGGTTATTAACATGGAATGGGTCATTTTTTTTGTCATATTAGTTTTTTATAACTATAAAAAAAATAAAAATAAAAAATGCTCTATAAAATAATAGAAAAAATGTTTGGTTGGATTAGAGGGGATTTAAAAAGAGAGGATCACCGCACACACAACAACAACAACAAAAAGGGAAATGTGAACACTTAGATGATCACCCTATTTTTCAATACAGTTTAAGAGGAGCACCCCAAAAAACCAGTAATAAGTGCCATTTAAAACCCATTGGCACATGAATTTCCAACTTTTTGACCTACACCTACTCTACATTCATTCAATTTTGAATATTTGCATTGCAGAATGAAGTGATAAAGCCAACGATAAATGGTGTGTTAAGCATCATGAAAGCTTGTGTCAATGCAAAAACTGTTCGAAGACTAGTATTCACATCCTCTGCAGGAACCGTCAATGTTGAAGAACACATAAAGCCTGTTTATGATGAAAATTGCTGGACTGATGTTGAATTTGTCCGGAAGAAAAAGATGACTGGATGGGTTAGCATTCATTTCATTTCGTTTTGTCTCTCTTTTGTTATATTTATAAATTTTCCCTTAAAGATACCATTGTTCTGGTTTGTATCTAATTTTGTTGGCAAATTAACTAAGTGATGAATGATATGAGTAATTCTTCTGTGTTCAGATGTATTTCGTGTCCAAGACACTTGCTGAACAAACCGCATGGAAGTTTGCAAAAGAAAACAATTTGGATTTCATCAGTATTATACCACCACTTGTGGTTGGTCCATTTATCATGTCATCAATGCCGCCAAGTCTTATAACCGGACTTTCTCCTATCACTGGTACATATTGCTATTGCCATTGTGACATTGTACTAAAATCATGAAACTTAATTACTTAACCTATATAAAATCTAGGTAAAATTCTTTAGGTGTTGGTTAAATTCAATTATATGACTGCATTGGCCAATGAATCCCATATTTAGTGCTATGTTAGTTAATGCAACCATGTATATGGTTTAATTTAATTTGAAAGCATAAAGAACAATACCTAAATGACTATACCTAAGTTTAGTCATAAAGACTAACTTGTTTAATTACAGGTAATGAAGCTCATTACTCGATCATAAAGCAAGGCCAATTTGTTCACTTGGATGATCTCGTGAATTCTCATATATATTTGTATGAGAATCCAAAGGCAGAGGGAAGATATATATGCTCCCGGACCGAAGCTACCATTCATGACATTGCAAAATTGCTTAGAGAAAATTTTCCAGAGTATAATGTTCCTACAAAGTAAGCCCTTTTTAATTCCCACCGTATTTGACATTTTGCAAACATTATTTTTCTTCTTAGTTTATGTTTTCTGGTACAACTGTGAGCTTAGCCATTGAGACAATTAAGCATTGATTCTCAGGTTCAAAGGTATCGATGACAACTTGGAGATTGTCAGTTTCTCTTCCAAAAAGCTTAAGGACTTGGGGTTCGAGTTCAAATACAACTTGGAGGAAATGTTTGTAGGAGCTGTTGAAACATGCCGAGCCAAGGGATTGCTTCCTGCTGCTGGTGAAAACAATGTCAATGGCACGAAAAAAGATTGAAAATTGTTTGTTTCTTGCGTGATTCATGTGACATGGCTTAAATATGTGCACAAGTTATAAAATAAATGTATTTCTATCTATGAATGAAAGCTATCCGCTAATGTGATTCGACTGATTCCCAAATTTTACTATATACTTTTCCTAGTGGTGTATCTGTTTTTTTTTTTTTTTTGGGGGTTCAATGGAGGGCTCTGGGCTCTAAGTTCACCTACCCAAAAAAGGAAGTGTCTTTCTATGAAGCTTTAATTGGTAAATACCTTTCTTCATTTGTAATTTGTAAGCAAAATCGAAAAAAAAAAATTCAATAAATTGTTACTGAAAAATAACAATAGATACTACAAATTAAGAATCAATTATTTCAAAGGATAAAAACCTTTTAGTAATTTGCAAACTTTACCTAAATATTAAGGTCAGTATTACTATTAGTATTTTCTAGAAAGACCAAGCTATACCCAAGGTTTTTTCTTTTTTTTGGCTGAATATTCTATACCTAAGTGACTATAAAGTTTTTCATTCAATCCTCAACCACCAGTCGCCACTCGCCACACCTATGGTGTGTGCGGGTGTTGGCTGAATTAAATTATATTATCCTCTGTTCTTTCTTGGACCACTCAAGCAAAACCAACGGTCAAGTTCTTATAGAAATAATGATTTCCAAGAAATTCTTACTCCTTAACACTTACCCCCTGTTTTTTGGGAGCAGAGGAGGAGGTAAGTCAAACCCATCAAGCCGCCACTTTTATTGAAGCTAAACTTTGTCAAAAAAATCTGCACATTTTAATTTGACTCTTTTAAAGATGAATTCTTAACTGCTTTACTATCTGGGTTCCATTATACTGAGCTCATTGAACTTGTCATAAAAGTCCATGTAATTGGTCAAGTAGTTCCATGAGAACAACAACCCTAAAGGTTCGAAGATTCTAGCTCTCTCTCTTTCACTCACTTCTTTTTTTCTTTTATAATTCAATAACTACAACAATAGATAATGGAATTTGAATCTCAATTCTCTTCATAAAATCTCAATTATAAAGCTTTTGACTTCTTTTTCTTTTAATGGCTTTTATTACACCCAAAAAATAGGTTAGTAAAATGGATGACCAGCCCATAACACATTACAACTGACAGCCTAGTGGCCCTATTAGGCTAGGTTATGCGCCACAATCATGTAGAGATACTGTAGAGCTTGGGTTTCAACGAGATAATGGCAACTTCTTGCTTCTTTTTTTTCCCCCCTTTTTGGAGAACCACAGCGGCTTGATTCTTGAATATGGTGTCTAGGGGCAATTGGACGAATTAGGGGAAATCCTATTTTATTTGGAGTAACATAAGATTAAAACTTTTTTTTTTAATAATTTAATAATTAAGAAAAATGAGAATGAGGAATTTTAGAGGTCGTTTGGTAACATTGTTCTAATAACGTTGTTTATATTTTTTGGAAATACGTGTGGATGAAAAAGTATGTAAAAATGCGTGTAATATTGTTTAAAAACTAAAAACATGTATTTAAATACATGTACCAAACAGACCCTAAATTTTGAATATCTCCACTAAAACACGTGAAATATAACTTGTAGCAACTTACAATATTTGAATAATTTAAAAATGATCTGCATTTTATAGTTGCTAACAAGCTTTAACACGTGTACAATCAAATTCTTACCATTTTAGCTAGGGATGAGACTCTAATATTGAGTGGCACTTTTTTTCTTTCTTTCTATTTTATAAAAATAAGTGATACAAACTTTGGGGAGTGATATTATGTACGTAACATTTGGTGAAAAATTAACGAATAAGGATGGACATGATTTATTGTTTTTCACACCATGGTGTATAGGAGGAATCAATAGCGGTATCCATGATACCATCAGGGGCAGTTTGATGCATTGAGGGGCCTAAGGCAAAAAATGAATTGAGGCCTTTTATATATTTAAAAATGACTTTTTTTAAAAAAAATCTAAATATTGCTTAAACTCTATTCTCTTGTTAGATGCAAAATTACTAATTAATATGAACCACTTAGAATATTTTTTTAGAATGTTTGTAGACACAAAAAATTTGACAAAATATTTTCGCACCTATTGATGTGGCAGAATAATAATGATAAGTAAAAAAGTGACGTTAATAGTGGACCTATATAAGAATTAGTAAAAATTTGCCAACTCAATTGTTGTGAAAAATCTTGTGAAATTTTTTGTGTATTGCTCTTTTTTTTTTTAGAAGTGCTAAATTCATAACATTTTCACAACAAATTCTAGGTGTTAAATTATTACTAGTTCTAATTTGAACCCACCATTGAAATTATTTTTTTAACTACCAGTAACATTCTGCCATTTAGAAATTATTGTGAAAATATTGTGAATGTAGAATTTCTTTTTCATAAAAAAAATACTATTTTATTTATTGGCTAATATTTGGGCTTAATTAATAATATTAAAATAAAAGAAATAACT
The DNA here is from genome assembly GCA_028535165.1 of Quercus tomentella. NCBI lineage: Eukaryota > Viridiplantae > Streptophyta > Magnoliopsida > Fagales > Fagaceae > Quercus > Quercus tomentella. Next base: position 9,916,104 of record JAPQVY010000155.1, read on the forward strand.
CTATTGGTTAAAATTAGGGGCCTTTTTTTTACGCAGGGCCTTAGGCGACTGCATCTCTCGCTTATATGCTAGAGCCGGCTGTGGATACCATGAATGTAACATTTAGTAAAATTTAAACAAATAAAGATGGATTAGAGTGGAATCCCATAGATGAAAGCAATAAAATAATTTTATAGTTTTTCACATAATGGTGTATAGGAGGGATCAACGGTGGTATCCATCTTGTCCTTTAAAGTGGTTGTGTTTTTCTTAATAAAATGAATAGATATGGATGAGAACGGGTCTGGCTTATCTCCAGTACTTTTTTAACTGAAATCTCCTTTTATTTATTATTTTAATGAGAAACTGCCACATCATCTACTAAATAAATAAAAGGTGAAGATTAAACCCACTAAGCCACTACCACTTGTTATTGTATATTTAAAACAAAATGACGTATTCAGTTAAAAAAATACTAGAAGTAAGCCAAACCCAATAAGAGCAATGATTTGTAGTTTTTGACATCATGGTGTATAGAAGGGATCAAATATTGGATACAAACCCCCCACAAGACTAAGCATATTGACTTAACAAGTTATATAGCAAATATACCACTCAAATATATATATATATATATATATATATATGTGTGTGTCTTTAATTTGTTGGGTTTTATTCAAGTTACAAGTAAACTAGTAATTTTTTTTTTTTTTTGAAAGCGTTATTTAAATTTTGTTTGAAACTTAAAAATGTTTTTTCCCCTTGTCAAGCTTTTGCAATTGTAACTCTAAAGTAATCCCCTTAATTATAAAGATTTTCTCATTTTATTTGGAGTCTATTTGAATACCACTGATTTTATTGAAATTGAAAACTTATTACTAAAAGTACTGTAAATAAAAATAAAAGTTAGTTGAAATGGTACAACAGGGTTCATGAATAGTACCAAAAAGTGTAGTGGGACCCATGAATAGTAACAAAAATAAACTGAATAGTAAATAATTTTAATTTTTCATTGGTATCCAAACACACACTTGATTTACCTTGACTTTAAGCATTTGATTTACCATATCTTAGCGTGATTATATATAGGCTGCGTTTGAATCGGCGGAAAACCAATTTCAGAAATCAATTTCCGGAAAATGCATGCGTTTGGCTGTCACGGAAAACATTATTTTCCGGAAAATGATTTCCTGTTGACCGAAATTTTCACTTTGACCACGGAAATGAATTTCTGCCTTCATTTTCACTTCAATTCATTTCTGGGTCTTGCAAAACGCAGAGAGAGGGAGAGAAAAAACAGAAAACACAACACGAGAGCGAGAGAGAAAGAACAAAAAAAAAACAATCGAAGAACACAACAGCCAACGAGCGAGATCAAGTGCGGAATAGATCAAGCCAACGAACGAGATCAAGCCAACGAGCGAGATCAAGTGCGAGAGCTCCGATCGATCCAGCCACCCAGAGCTCCGATCCAGCCAACGAGCGAGAGAAAGAACGAGAGCCAACGATCCACAAACCCCGATCGATCCAGCCACCTAGAGCTCCGATCCGGCCAACCAAACACAGAAAGAACGAGAGCCAACGATCCACGAACCGACACCAATCTACCTCACACCGGTCACGCCGAGCTCTGCCAGACGACCACCGCGCCAAACGCCGCAGACCCACGGTGAGTGACAGCTCAAACTCACACCGATCCGCCACACACTCACCTCACCTCCAACCCACACGTCCGATCCACACACTCACTCACCTCCGATCCACTCACCTCACCGGTCCAACCCATCCTCCCGATCCGATCTCTGAAATATATATATATATATATATATATATATATATATATATATATATATTTAGTTGTTTATTTATATAAATATTTATATATTTATTTATATAAATATTTATATAATTATTTACATGTTTTTATTTATTAATTTTTGTATTATACATTGTTTATAACTGTGTATTTGGGGGTAATGTATATCAAAATTTTGGGACTTTTCTGATTGCAGGTTATTTATTAATTTTTTCAATTATCCATTGTCGGTGTGTATTTGTGGATTATGCATATGAAATTTTGGGGCTTTTCTGATTGCAGGTTATTTATCAATTTTTTTAATTATCCATTGTTTATGAAACTGTGTATTTATGGGTGATGCATATATCAATTTTGGGGCTTTTCTGATTGCAGGTTATTCCCAATTGGTTTGTGGTCTGAAATTTTTTTTTAGAATTTTGGGGCTTGACTGGTTATGCATGATTGGTTTTTGCTGTGATTTTTATTAGAATTTGGCTAGTTGGGTTATGTGTAGAAATTTTGGGGCTTCACCCATGCTTGGTGTTATTATGTTCTTGCAGACCAATATGTGTGTGTTTAAACCTTCATTGAAGGTGCTTTGGGTATATAGGTGATTATAAATAGAATGTAATGTGATGGTATTGTGCTATATCAATGTGCAGTTATCAATGTGATGGTATTGTTATAGTGTAAATAGAATGCAATGTGATGGTTTGGATGTTATATGTTTGTGGCTGATTTTATTTATGGTGTAATCAATAGCATACTTGTTTACATACCTCTTAGACTACAATGTTTGTGATTTTGTTAGATGAAGAAAAAAACCAAAGCCGCAATTCTTGCCTCAGTTGCATCTGTCCTCCTTGTGGGGGTTGCATTGTTAAAGAAATTACGACGTAGACATAGAGAACTGCCTAGGGCGCCTTATGTTAACCATGCGGCCGAGAGAGAGGAATACATAAATAATGTTTTGCATGGAAGTGAGAGACATTGTGTGAATCAACTTAGGATGAAGCCTATAGCTTTCCACCACTTCTGTCACATCCTCACTGAGGGGGAGCACGTACGTCCGACTGTTCACATGTCTATTATGGAGCAAGTGTTCATTTTCTTGCACATTATTGGTCATAATGTGAGGTTTCGTGTAATGGCTAGTCGGATCTATAGATCAACTGAGACTGTTCATAGATACTTCAAGGTTGTCCTTAGGGGGGTTCTGAAATTATATAGAGCTCTAATAAGACTGCGTAGCGAAGATACACCTCCAGAGATAAGGAATAGCAGAAGGTTTTACCCATATTTTAAGGTAAATATTGCGACTTGTGTGTTTTTGTAAATTGTGAAGATTTATGTAATTTTAAACCATTATGTCTGTCGAAAATTAGGATTGTGTTGGAGCAATAGATGGTACACATGTTCGTGCATCTGTGCCACCTGAAATACAAGGAAGATTTCGTGGTCGCAAAGATGGAATCACGCAAAATGTGTTAGCTGCCATTAGTTTTGACTTAAAGTTTACTTATGTGTTGGCTGGATGGGAAGGCAGTGCACATGATTCACGTGTATTAAATGATGCATTTGCTAGGACAGGGGGATTTTCAATTCCGGATGGTATTACACGATTACTTCACCCTTTTGGTTTGTTAGTTTAATAAATATTATGTGTTTTCCTAAACATAGTAGTGATTTGGTTTTTTTTTTTAATATATGTAGGTAAATTTTATCTTGGTGATGCTGGGTATGGTAATAAAAATGGAATATTGTCACCATATCGGAGTGTACGATATCACTTGAAAGAGTTTAGTGATCGTCCTCCTGAGAATGCGCAAGAATTGTTCAACCTCCGACACTCTTCATTGAGAACTACCATTGAGCGAGGGTTTGGAGTGGTGAAAAAACGTTTTCGAATGTTGGATGCAGAACCATATTGGTCTTTCCCAACCCAAGTGAAAGTAGTGTTAGCGTGTTGTGTGGTTCATAATCACATTATGGGGGTTGAACCAAATGACCATATTATGGAAGATGCAATGAACCAAGTAGAGTTTAGTGACCACCAACAAGAAACACAATCCCGTCGGGAGTCCGTCGAAGATAGTAGATCATGGAATGCTAAAAGAGATGAGATATGCCAAGCCATGTGGTCTGATTATATCAGGAGTGGAGAGTAATACTTTATTTAGATTTCTATGATTGTAATGTGTTTTTTCTTTTTGTTTTTTTGTAAAGACAATGTATGTAATATAGACTTTTGGTGATGTAATGAAAAAGTATTTTTAGCATTACATTGTTATTTGATGGTATTACATTGTCATTTCCATAGTTAGCATGTTCCATTCTGTTGTGCACATTCATAAGCGTGGTTGTATGTGTGTTTGATTTGTTATTCATGTTCCGAGCGTAATTACTAAATGCTACTCTCACTATACTATTTTCATATGTAGTAATGTCAAAGGGCAAAGAAAAAGTTAGCGGCAGTAAGCAATTTAGGTGGCTGCCACCTATGCATGAGATGATGCTAAAGATACTTACAGAGGAGGCTGGAAAGGGCAATAAGCCCTCTAATACTTTTAGGGCCGGCTCCTTTGCTCTTGTAGCGAAGGAGATAACTGCCCATTTCGGGGTTGAGTGCCACCCTGTATTTGTGGAGAACCGGATGCGGACTCTAAGGTCCATGTGGGGAACTATTCAAGCTCTTAGAAAGAAGAGTGGATTCGGTTGGGACGAAAATCTGAAAATGATAACTTGTGACGCTAAAACATACCAAGAAGAAGTTATGGTATGGCTTCCAACTATATTTTCTTAATATAGATAATAATATATGTTTTTGCCTTTTATATGAAATTTATAGTGTCATTCTTTTTAGGATTCCATTGCTTTTATAAGGTTTTCCAAACATGACTTTCATGTCACCTTACCTATGTATTATATCTATACATATCTATGCGTTTTCATCTATCTATATGTGTATATGTGTCTGAGCTACAATTTTCTTTGGTTCTCGGTTTGGTTGCTAATAAAATGTTGGGAAAGTAAAGAAAATATTGATACTTTCTTTTTAAGGTGATTTTTTTAATGGGTTTTTTTCAGCTATGACTTGGGAATAATAGGAAATTAAGGACCCACTGTTTTCTTTGATCTTTCTATTTGGTTGCTAGGAAGAAGTGAATGAAAGAAAACAAAGTTTTTAACCAAAAGATTTGTGCTTGCTGTTCTAATTTTTTTTTCTTTTTTTTTTTAATTGGGCTCTCTTAGCAGTGAAGTGTGCATAATAGTAACATAATGTATTGACTTGTTTCATCCTTATTTGAGAGTTTTTTTGCATTACTTGTTTGATTACTGAGAAAATGTAGGAAAAAGTATGGAGTATTTGCTTTAATTGTTATTGCATAGTCTTTTATATTGAATTTATGAGTGAAGTTATTATTGCATTGTTATATACGTTCTTTTCTCCCTTACAGGCACATCGGAAGCATGCCGAGTATCTGAACAAAAAAATTGAGTTTTACGATGAATTAGCGATTGTGGTGGGGAAGGACACAGCCACAGGTGGCTTTTCTAAGTCCTATGTGGATATCAAAAATGAGCCAGATAATGGGGATAATGGGGATAGTGCAGAGTTTGTTGCAGATAATGTGTAGGAATGTGTGGTTGAAAAGGGGAAGAACGCAAATGAATCATCCACCACTGGGTCGGGAATTTCCAAGTCCCGCAAAAGAGGGCGTGCAGCTTCTAATGCTGATGATAGTGTGCTGACTGATTTGTCTGATCAGCTGAAGGAAATAGCTGTCGCTCTGAAAGAAATTAATCGGGGCCCGGTAGATTACACAACTTTGTATAATGAGGTAATGGCTATGATGGCGGATGGATATAGCGAAGATATGCTCGCTACTGCCTTCGACCATCTTTGTGAGAATGAGAAGACGGCACGTGGATTTTTAGCCAAGAATGCTAGGTTGAGGAAGCTGTGGTTAGATGGTTATTTTTTCTCACAAATTTGATTTGCTTATTTCATGTTGACTGTGATGGTAGATTTAGGAATTAACTTTTGTTGTAGTATTAATATTGACCTATCAATGTATTATATATGTACTCTTTTGTATTATTGGGACGATACAATTGCCCAAATTATGTATTTGTACTGTTCAGATACCACAAATAGGTATCATTTTTGTATGCCATTGAGGTGTAATGCCAATGGTGAACGATTGATGTGGCTGTTTTTATATAAATATTATGGGTATATTCGAATGATTATGTTTGATGTTGAACCAAATGACCATAATTTTTGTATTGTTACAGATATGTATAGGGAATGCAGGTTCTTGAATTTTATCTATAAGAGCAAAATATAGCTTCAAACTAGTTATTTAAGCTCTAGCTCCAGCTCGATTAACACCATGGTTTTGGTGAATTGGAGACTTATGATAGTTATGGTGATGTTGGTGCCTATCTTCTTTGCGTTTATTGGGCTTAGGATTATGCTTCGGCTCAGCTACTTTTTCCTTAATAGCATTGATCTTCTCCAATTCCTCCAAAACTTCATTCATGGATGGACGATTTTTTGGGTCAGATTCTAGATCATTTTCCGTAAAATGATCCAAACTATTTTCCGTAAAGTATTTTCCGAACCAAACATGGGAAAACGTTTTCCGTAAAGTATTTTCCTTAAAATATTTGGACGAACCAAACACCGGAATTAATTTTCCGTAAAAAGATTTCCGTAAAATATTTGGACGAATCAAACACCGGAATTGATTTTCCGTAAAACGATTTCCGAGACAGCCAAACACCCGAATTCATTTTCCTTTTCCGGAAAACGTTTTCCAGCAACCAAACACAGCCATAGTTATATACAGTACAATACAGTGGATATGAATTGGATTTGGAATCTTTGGAATATACAAGATAGTGCAATGGATATGAATTGGATTTGGAATTTTTGGAGTCATGTTCCAAACCTATAAGCCCACCACCTAGTACTCCTATGAGGCTTATTTTAACCTGAAAATTAAGATATCATTGCATTAATTTATATACTAACTTATATGGTGACGTAAATAGTTAAAACAAATTATTCATCAAATTTTTTTTTTTTTTTAAGTTATTCTTTAAGTATTTTCATTAAAAAAATTAAAATTTTATATTAAAAGAAAAAAGGAACCCATTACAAATGGATGACCAAATATATATAAAAAAATTTAAAGAAAAATTACAAAGTTACCTACAAACAAAACAAAACAGTTCTAGGATGTTGTCACGTGGATGGAATTGAGCCACATGATTTCATCACCTCTTAGGTCTTATTGGATGCTATCAAGGGATAATAATTCTACTGTGATGATTTGTGGGTTCCAGTTAACTCAACTGGTAAAGTCTCTGATGGTTGTATAAGAGATCTGGGGTTCAATCCCCGCCTACACCAAAAACTGATTGGTGTCTTGGTCTGATGATAAAAAACTATCATCAGAAGCGGACGCCATAAGTTGAAACTCTCTATCAAAAAATTAAAAAAAATTCTACTGTGATGATGATGTAATGGATTTTTTTTTTTTTTTTTTAATAATGAATGAAGTTGCAGGTCTTAAAATAATAATAATAATAACCGCACAAGAAAAAAAAAAAAAACACTATACTATGTCAAAAAAACAAAATTTTGACATTTAAACTTATTTAAAGAAATTTAAAAATTACAGTTATATTATATATAACTCAAGACTTTGATATTGTTGGGTAATAATTGGTACATATTAGTATTATTCGGGATATTAGGTCTTTTTTTTTCCTTTGTGTAACCATAATATATAATACTCCTCTCATGTGGAGAGGTTCTATAAATGTAGAACTCACCCTTACATGAGAGGAGTGTTACATAACACAATTACACATATTACCACCTCCTCGAATAGACATTCAAATTTACAAATGTTTTCGATTATTTCATTTTAATCTTTTGACATATGATGTAACTTCATCTCGACTTCTTGATATTAATGAGATTTCGAATTTTCTTTAAATAAATAAATAAGTGCGGGACTAACTCTTCTAAGAGAGGAGTGTTATACAACACAATCAATCAATCATACATGGGACAAAATTTATGTCTAAACTGTTTTAAAATTATCTCATCCATCTCATTACGTAACAATTTATAAAACTATCTATACATGTGTATTATTTAAAAAAGTTATGTAACTAAAACTAGACACAAATAGTTTTTTCAATGGATTGAGACCTAGATATTGCACCATGTGCAATTACTCTCTTTTACAATTTTTTTTTTTTTTTTAATTTTTCACTTTTTTACAAAAATTTTTTACTTAATGGTTGAGATTTTTTTTTTTTTTTAGCTAAACTTTCTCATTATATTACATATGATCTCAAATCAAGGAAACAAGTTTAAACCAGTTTAGAGCTAAACTTTCTTCAAAAGATTCGTTGATGAAGAGGATAAAAATTAAGGTTGACGGTTCCGTCCAAATAAACCTGACGATACTAAATTAATGGGTTATAAAAAATAAGACGATGAATTGAGGTACTGGACGGAGAGATCACATGACAGACGGTCCTTCTATATGGACGGATTCTAGGTACATGGGCCCGAGGCTGACGGATACCAAGGCCACGTGGTACTCACATGGCTTAAGTAAGCTCCAAGGAATCCTAAATAGAAATGTCTTGTGCCTTACGATAGCCCCTGGTCAATGGAGTCCCTATATGGGAAGAATCCCACAAAATATGTACATTTATTGGTGTCTTTTTCTATAAGGAAAGATCTTTCTGCTTAAGAAATAAGAGTTGGTTTTACACTACTATTAAAAACCCCAAGCCCTCATAAACAAGGTACGCATAATTTACCCTAGTTCTAGCACTTTAGGGTTGTGAAAAAAAATTTCTAACTTAACCTTCGAAGGGTATTTGGTTGGTACCACACTAGTATTCTCTGTAAGGTCTTCTTCTTTTTCTTTGTTATGCAAGTTTTGTCTAGAGCACGTGAGGACTGTACGGCTTACTAACGATTTTTGGCATCATCAGTTGAGATTTACAAAAATCACCGATTATTTCAAGGTATTTAGTCATTGTAGTACTCCTATTGCCATTGTTTTTTTACTCAGTGTCATTAAAAAAAATTAAAAAAACAAGGGAGGTTTGGCCTTTGCCACACATGACACAACTTTGAAAGCCATTTCAGTAATATAAAATAAAATAAAATGAGCTGTTTAATTAAATTTAATAATTTATTCCCAAGTTTCGAGCAAAATAATAATAAATTTATTTCCCTAGTACTTAGTATAAAGTATAAACCCTCTTTGCTTTTTTAAAGCCTATTTATTCACAAGTAACAAGAAGTCAACAACAACACTCAAGCTCAGTTTCTCATTCTTGCTATTGCTCTTGCTAAGCTTCTCAGAGATAAACAACAATATCGGCGATATTTTCTCACTGTACCCTAATTGCCTTAGACAAAGTTGTGTCTCCATCCTCCTCATTTTTCGGTCACAATCTTTGGCAACCCTCTCAATTCCCAGATGGAAAGTTCTTCTCGAGCATTTTGGTGTCTTCTCTGGCGAGCTCTCCAGCTTTCCGATCAAGGATCACATGCCAGACCTCCTCCTCCTCTGCTGCTTCGCCACCTTCTTCCTCTGTCAATGGCCCAGGTCAATGCATGTCTCTTTATCGTCAAAACAAGACACCAATCAGTTTTTGGTGTAGGCGAAGATTAAACCCAGATCATCAAAGACTTTACCGGTTGACAGTGGTGGCTCCAAGATTTTTTTCTAGGAGGGTCAATAGTGTCAAAGCTACGAATAGTCTGGAAAGAAAGTTTATTAATTTATTTTGTTTAACAAAGAAGCAATTTTAACAGTAATGCTACTAATGCAACACTTTCATAATAAAATCTAGGTAACTTGTTAAAGGTATGTAAAAAAGTGATGTCAGCTGTGAGTCTAGATAAAAACCAATTACAACATACCACTTAACTTTTATTGTAAAATTAATGTGAAAATATTGTGAAAGTAGCACTAAGATAATTTTATTTAAGCTTATTTCAACTAGGTTCAAACAAAATTTAGGTTTAGGGTGTTCAAATTTTTTATTTAGGGGTAAAATATATATATATATAATTTTTTTTTTTTTTTGATAAGTTGCATATTCATTCAAAGAAACTACGAAGGAAAACAAGAGGGGGTATCTCCCTTACAAATTGCCTCAATGGCAAGGGGGAGCATACCTTCTGAAAAACAAAATGATTGCATACAGTTCAAAGCAAATCTCTCCTACGCACCCAACCGAATCTACAAGAAGAAAAACAGGAAGATAAATTACGGATATTGCTAATGAGCGTGTCAACAGACCATCTGGGAGTCTGATCAAGGTGGTTCAAAGCGTCGAAGTAGATTTTTGAGTCTCCCTCAAACATGACAGAGTACTAGCGGTTTTGGATGGTGAGATGGATAGCCCAAAGAAGTGCCAGAGCTTCTGCTTGTAAAAGAGGGCAGAGTTGATGAACTTTTCCCCAAACAAAGAGCACCTTTCCAAGGTGATTTCGGGCAACCACAGCTAGAGCAGACTTTGATGAGTTTAAGGCCGCATCCACATTAATTTTGTTATGATCTGGCGGAGAAGGTGACCAGGAGGTAAAGCATGATCTCTGGATGGGGTTGCTGGTTGGGACGAAAACTTTAGAGATTTCTTGAAACCTTGCTTGCACACAAACCTTGGCATTGATCAGGTTAGCTTGTGGTTTCTAGAATTCCAGATTTCATCCATGATGAGTGCCATGTTTAGAGTTATAGTCCATTGCTCATTTGCTGGAATTGGTGCATCAGGTCGGTTAATGATCAACTTTAAGATGTCTTCACCTGAGGTAAGTGGTGCAGTATCAATCTTGATGCCCCACCCTGCAACTGCCCAAAGGGCTCTGGCAAACTGACATTCTAAAAAAAGGTGGATGCTGCTCTCAACTTCATTGTTGCAAAAAGTGCAGGCCGGGTCTATATGTTGTATTCTTTGTTGGAGATTCTCTCTTGTAGGAATGACATTGGCTCCGATCCTCCATAAAAACATTTTCAGGCGTTCTGGAAGCCTCGCTTTCCATAAATTCTTCCAAAGGGAGTTAGTTGGGCTTCCATCATGGACCTAGGTAAAAGCCACACAATGAACAGATTTTACAGTAAAGGTTCCCTTGGGGTTAGGTAGCGAAATGAGCCTATCTTGCTTGGGGTGGTGTGGGATTGGGATTGAGAGGATTTCCTGTGCATCTTTAGCTAAAAAGACTTCTTTTACCATGTTTTCATCCCAAGCTTTAGAGGTGTGGTCAATGAGATGGTGTGCCTTGATGGGGAGTTGGAGGTAGTCATCTATCCTTGGCTTCAGCTTAAAATCCTCAATCCAAGGCACCCATGGGTTAGCCCATATGTTAATGGATTTTCCATCTCCTAACAGGAAGCAAGCTCCTTTTTCAATCAACTTCTTTGCTCTTTCTATCGCATGCCATGTAGGAGAAGCAAATTTACTTGGCTCTGATCTAAGCCAATCCTCCTTAACTTTATACTTCGACCGCAACACTTCCATAAATAGGCTTTGTTTGCCAGAAGCCACCATCCAAGCAAACTTGGCTAGAAGTGCTTCATTAACTTCTCTTGTTTTTTTGAAGCCGAGACCACCTACACATCTTGGTTGACATAGCTTATTCAACCCTTTCCAAGCAATGTATCTACCTTCCTTCTCTTTGGGTTTCCACCAAAACCTTCAAGAGAGCGAGTCCAATTTGTCACAATTCCTAACAAGTACATCAAAGGAGAAAGAGTGTAAATAGGTATAGCTTGGGTAACCAAGTTTATAAGTGTGCATCTACCTGCCCAGGATAAGCAATTGCTCCTCCAACCTGTTAATTTTGCCTCCAACTTGTCTTGCAAAAATTTAAAATCCTTAGAGGGTGATCTGGACAAAAACAATGGTGTTCCAAGGTACATTGCATCTTTTTTTAGTCTTTTCATGTTAAGTTGTTGCCTTATTGCTCTTCTGCTATTAGGCCTAGTATGCTTTGAGAAGAAAATCTCAGATTTGCCTCTATTAATGCTTTGCCCTGACCATGTGCAGTACTTTTCTAGGCAATCAACAAGCCTTTTTGCAACATTTCTTGTTGCTTTGGAAAAAAGGACTATGTCATCCGCATACATAACGTGAGTTATGGCAAGTCCCCTTATGCTTGGTTTAGCACCACTAATGTTGCCATCTCTAAGCTCCTTATCCAGCATTCTTGATAGAACTTCCTGACCCAAAATGAATAAATAAGGCGACAATGGGTCACCTTAGGGGTGAAAATATATATATATATATATATATATATATATATATATCTATATATAATGTTTTTTTTTTGGCCAGGTCAGGGGGTTCAAATGAACTCCTGAGCTGGTTGTAGTGCCACCCATGGCGGTTGAACTAACTAAAACCCACATATACACATTGAAGTTGAAAACTTGAAATTAAGTCTCTCTGTTTGGGATATTTATAACATTTTCTACTATGGTATAGAACTTTTTTTTTTTTTTTGAGAAACGTATGCTATAGAACTATAAAAGTATCTAATAGGATAAAACCAAATTCATTAATTATTAATTCAATGAATTAGATAACACAATACAATGCAGCTAAAAAATATATTATCTAAGCAACCAAATACTAGAAATAGCATATTGACTATTTTTGTTTTGGTTAATGTAAGGACCAGATTTGAATTCCTAACCCAACAAGTAGATGGACTGAGGCCCAAAAAGCCCAAAACAATGAATTTGTAGAGAATGGGTTGGAAAACTGGGCTCTAAGGAATTAGACTAACACGAAGATAGGTTTAGATGACAAGAAGATGTAAATGAACAGGTTCATAATGAAGAAAATTGTCCTTGGCAAAGTTCGAGGTGATCTGTTCTTATGTATTTCTTTCAGGTTTGATTACAAAGTCAGTTCTTGATGCTACATTAATTTTCTCTCTCTCTTTCAATCCCTTTGTCTCATTGCCCTCTTCTTCTTTTATATTGTCTCTCCTTTTCATCTCCACCTTCCACGTGCATGCCAGACGGTTGGTGTTGATACTTGTCCCATCAGCACTTTCCATAAGTCCTCATGTAGTAGCTGTAAGGCTGAAATCCACTGTTCAAGGATCACCTCCACATTAATGCGGTTAGAGAGTTAGTTGCAGTGCATTTAATGCGGAGGCAGCAACTTTCTTCTAAGATATTCTTAGGACTTCTCCCTGTCTGATATCACTGCAATACATATCCGCACCAACAAAACTTCCTGAAATATTACTCGGGATGACGGACGACCCCTTCGGACCTCGGCATTGGTTAGTCGAGGATGTGCTTATCCTCGGCCCACCCCTTGAGCTGTTATGACCAAGACTAATCTCTCTACTTACTGTCGCAGTCTCTTCTAACAAAGATATCTCATCCTCGAATAAACCCTCGTCCTCAGATTGGGCCACAGGCCCAATATATAAACAGATAATGAACTTCTGGGCCCAATATCCCTACATTTAACAACTAAGATATTAAATATTTAGAACATTTATTAACTTTTGCAAAAATTCATATCTATTTTAGCACAAACCTCTCAAAAAAAAATTTAGCACAAGAACCTTTTTTTTTTATATATATTTTAAATAACCATTTTTCAAAAATACACCTATCATATTATTTATTACATTGTCTATTTCATTAACATATCAATTTTTCTTGATTTTTTAATTTTTTACCTCTCTTCACATATGACATATCATAATCATTATCCATTCTCTTCTTTTATTTTCAAAAAATAAAAAATAAAAAAGTAAAAGTACATATACACGATTACAATAATTGTTTAAATTTATACCGATACTGTAATTAAAATGGAAAAATGCTCTAAGAAATGAAACAAAATAAATTGAGAAAGTGTCAACGTGGACCTAACAGGAGTATATTAGTGAAATTTTATATAAAGAATCAAATAAATTATACCCACAAAATGAAGGTGAAATTTATTTTAAGAATTAAAAACCTGAAGAGATAAGAACAGACGTAGTCTCATGAGTCATGATCACTCTCTTAAAATAAAAATAAAAAAAAACAAAATCTAATGTCCTATGCTACCCCAAGTCCCCACCTCAATTTGTTAAACGAATGAATGAAAAAGTTTAGGTATGCGATGTGACTCAGAATGTAAAGCAATTACCAAGAATAAAATAAGAAGAAAGTAAAACAAAATAGCTAGAATAATGAGAAAGTTAAAGAAAGAAAGAAACAAAGGTTTTAGAGAAGTACCAAACCTGAGGAACATACTCAAAGAGGAGAAGAAGGTCCAAAGTGTGGCAGTTACAACAGAGCTTTATAAAAAGACCTCTTTTTTATGCTTTAAATAGAAAGTGGGGCAAAATTTTCAGCAATTAGTACAAGAAAAATTGAGGTTTGAGATTCAATATATATCTATACATATAGTCTTTTGATTTCAGTTTTTTTTTTTTTTATTTGGTATAAGCTTGATATCAATTGTTTGATTGCGAGAGTGAGAATGTGTTTTTTCAACTCCTTTGAACGGGAGATTAATGAGTTCTACAATCTAAAACTCCCATAAAGAATATGAAAGGTTAGTTGCACATCCAACGTAAAATTTCTTTGTTCTAATAGCTTTTGTAATTATTTGTTAAAATTTGAGGTTTAATGAAGGATTGAGATTAGGTGCACCGTGAGCAATTGCTCTCAATGGCTAAGATTGAGAGATGAAAAAAAAAATCTTTCAATCTCAACCATTGAATTAAATAGATTAAAAACATTAAAAATTAAAAAATTAAATGGTAAAAACTTTTTTTGAGAGGAAAATTCGTAAGTGATCCCTTAATTAATACTCTTGGGGAAAGAGATATCTTTTTGGTTAGAAGTAATGTTATGGTACACAACATTTTTCACAATATATATATTTTGAGAAACAAACTAGCTACTAAACACACACACACTTAATTACACTCTTTCACCAAGCTCAAACACATTACTTAACCCAAAGTACCACTACATTAGTTATTTTTAGTCAACATGTTTTTTTAAGTTTTTATGTGGATTCATCATTGCCATTATATTAGTATCTATCATTCACAAATCATTATTCATTATTATGAAGGTTGTGTTTCATTCGACGAAAAATATTTTTAAGTGAAAATATTTCAAGGAAAAAAAAAAAAATTAAGTGTTTGGTTGCATTCCTAAAACTACCCCAAAGAATATTTCAAGTATTTAGTTACATTCTTGAAAATGTTATGGAAATATATTTTCTACTATTTTCTCATATCTCAAACACATATATAATTTAAAAAAAAAACATTTAGATTAAAAAAATTGTGATTGGGAATTGGCACGATCAACCACTGGAGGAGACTGTGGACGTTAGTAGGGGTGGTGTTTGGGCAGCAAACAGTGGGAATAGGAGTTAGAGATTCAGTCAATAAGTTTTTGGTGAAGCAAAAAAATGAAAGCGTAAATCAATTTTTGTCACAAGTGCTCGCTTAGAGCATTCTCATCAAGGATTCTAAAAAATTTAGCATTTACCCTCTCAAAACCTAATTTTATAACATATAACACACCACTTTACAACATCCCTTCCATCAAAACTTCTATTTTTTTAACACTTCATTTAAATATTCTTTTTTTTATCATTTTTTATTCTTTTTTATATTTCCTCTCTCTCTTTCTCTGACTCTCTCTCCTCTGTGTCTCTCTGTCTCTCTCTTTCTCACAGCACCGCCGGCGCCACACTACCACATCCACTCACCACCACCACCACTGGTATAACAAAACCCAACAGCCACCACACCCAACAGCCAATAGCCACCTCACCCAGCAGCCAACAACCACCACAAACCCATCACCCACAAACCCAACCACAAACCACCACAGCACAGCCATAGCCACCATCACCGGCGGCACCCACAACCTCTGCAAATCGGGATTCCCACCACCCAAAACCAAATCAAAAACTCAACAAACCAACATCAAAACCACCAATCAAACCTAGTACCACCACAAATCACAAACCCATGTTAGAAATCACAAACCCAAAATTAGAAAGAGCATATTTTTGAAATTTCTCACCCAAAATCAAATCACAAAACCTACCCAAACCCAGCCACACCTGTTGAAACCCAGCCATGCTCGCTGAACCACCGCAACCCAACCACCTCGATCAAACTCGACCTCATCTTCTTCACGGTTTTGCCGAACCACTACCACCATGGTTTTCAGTTGTGGATGCCGGTGAATGAAGAAAAGAGAAAGAAAGAAGAAAGGAGAAAAGAAGTGAGACCACTGAGAGAAGAAAAGAAGAAATGAGAGAAGAAGACACCGGTGAGAGAAAAAGAAAGAAGAGTACAGGGAGAGAGATGAGAGAGCAATAAAAAATTATTTTTTTTATAAGATTTGAGCTACAGTGCGCTCTCATTTTTGAGAGCTCACTGTAGCAAGATTGCAAAAATTTTAAGATATAGGATGTTTGATGGAGTAGCGTTTTGTGGTTTAAGATGCTAAATAATAGCATTTATAGCATTTACAACTTTTGTTGAGAATGCTCTTAGTCTGTATTGTCATTTCTTTTTCCTTATGTCATAAAAAAACAAGGGAGGTTTTATAGCCACACAGCTTTGCCATTTTAGTAATAAAATAAGGCAGATCAAGTGAATTTATTCCCTAAGTATTAGGTACTGTATTATTCTTTTTAGTAAATTTTTTCATATTCTTTTACCATCCAAAAAAAAAAAAATTCTTTTTTCTCTCAAAAAGAAAAAAAGGTATAAACCCTCTTCGCTTTTTTAAAAGCCTGTTCACAACAAGTAACAAACAAACACTACACTCAAAGCTCAGTTTCTCGCTCTTGCTATTGCTCTTGCTCTTTCTCTTTGCTAAGCTTCTCAGAGATAAACAACAATGTCGGCGATATTTTCTCACTGTACACCTATCACCTCAGACAAAGCCGCCTCTCTCTCCTCCTCATTTTCCGGTCAAAATCTCCGGCGATCGGCCCAACTCCCTGGAAAGTTCTGCTCGACCATTTCGGTCTCTTCTCCGGCGAGCTCTCCGGCTTTACGATCAAGGATCGTTTGCCAGATTTCCTCCTCCTCCGCCGCCGCTACTTCGCCACCTTCTTCCTCCGTCAATGTCCAAGGTCAAATGCATGTCTCTTAATCTTTCGTTGATTACGAAGCTTTTTGTTTATAGTCTATCTGTTTGGGCCGATTCAATTCGATATAGGGTTTATGGTGTTTGCTAATATGCTATAGAGGAAAGAAGAAAAAAACTTGAATTTGGGTTTAAGAATTGGAAAATAGTTAAGAGAGGTATAGAAATCTTTGTGTTCGTTGGACAATGCATGTTTATCTGTGTCTGTTATTTAGGCTCCTTGTAATGCATGTGGTGATAATTGGGGTTTCTGATTGAAATTGAACATTAATGGACCAAAAAGGTTTTGAATTTATTTCATTTTTGTTAGGGTTTAAGGTTCCTTGTTTTCGCATATTGTCGTTGTCTTTGTCATTTTATTTGAGGAATAAAATGTAAAAATGTGCTTCTTAATGGTTATTGATTTTAAGGGTGTGTTTGGATAAGATGCTGCAAAACGTTATTTTGGGTTTGATATGAGCGTTTGTAAAAAAGCTAAGAGAAATTGCTGTTGTGAAACGGAGTTTTGGGTTTTAAAAAACACACTTTTATGCTCCCAAAACACCTAACCAAATGGACCCTTAGTTTCATTATTATTATTATTTTTTAAATCCAATGTGGTGTTTGAGTTTATATGAATTTTTGGGGGGAGAAACTTATTATTGATCAGAAAGGATCTTTTCAAGACTTCTGTGGTCAGTTTGTTAAAATTTGGTTTGATATGCTTGACTTTTAAAAAAGTGTTGGTAATTGGAAAATAGTCTAGAAGGGTTAAATATCCCTTATTTCTATGCTGAATCTCATGAGTTTGATGTAAGAGGGTGTGTAATTTTCCTCGTAAAATGTCCTCGTTTGACACAATTTATTTGGGTTCCTCGTGTTACAGCGAAATCAGGGCAGAAGGATTTTCTGCACATTAGTGATTTTGACAAGGCTACTATTTTAAAGATCTTAGACCAGGCTGCAGAAGTCAAAGCATTGCTAAAATCAGGAGACAGGACATTCCTTCCATTCAAGGGGAAAACAATGGCGATGATCTTTGCAAAGCCATCCATGAGAACCCGAGTTTCTTTTGAGACTGGGTTTTCCTTGCTAGGAGGCCATGCTATATACTTGGGACCTGATGATATTCAGATGGGTAAGCGGGAGGAAACTCGTGATGTTGCTCGTGTTTTGTGTCGCTATAATGACATTATTATGGCACGGGTCTTTGCTCATCAGGTATGCTGGTGAGTTGTGGTGGTAAATTGGTTTTTCTGGTTAATGTAATTGTTTGTAATTAATGGTAACAAAACTTGGTAATTATTGGATCTTATTAGTTTTAACTTTTTTCTTTTTATGTTTATGTTTTGGCTCTTCTCTTTTTTGGGAAGAAAGGGGGGGGGGGGGGGGGGGGGGTGTTGTCATTGGCATATATATATATAAACTCTTTTATCATTGCAAAGTTACTTACACCATTCTTAAAGTAATTGATCTTGCACATTGTTTTACAAATGTAATTCCTTGTTCTATTTGCAGGACATTCTTGATCTAGCTAAATATACAACTGTACCTGTTGTTAATGGCCTGACAGACTATAACCATCCCTGCCAAATAATGGCCGATGCCCTCACTATAATTGAGCATATCGGTCATTTGGAAGGAACCAAGGTCAGTCCATAGTGCTGCTAGTTTAATGTTTAAATACGGTTGTTATTTATCTTGCCACATTCTGCATACAATTTCTTGGTGTGTCTTTCCATTCTAATCTGATTTGATGAAAATGAAACATTCAGGTCGTCTATGTAGGAGATGGAAATAACATTGTACACTCTTGGTTGTTGTTGGCATCAGTTATTCCCTTCCATTTTGTTTGTGCCTGCCCTAAAGGTTTTGAACCAGATGAACAAACAGTTGAGAAGGCACGAAAGGCTGGAATCAGCGAGATTGAAATAACAAATGATCCAAAGGAAGCCGTTAGAGGAGCTGATGTTGTCTACTCAGATGTGTGGGCCAGCATGGGACAGAAGGAAGAGGCTGCCCATCGACGTCAAGTGTTTAAAAGCTTTCAGGTATATGTCGTAATAATAATTTTATAAATAATTATATTAATATATAATAGTAAAAACCTTTTTTAATGCATGATTATGATGTATGAAATCATTTACTTTTTTAAGAATATTTTTAGGTACTAATGTTTGTATTTTAAATTGAAGTTTAGTAGTTTTTCTTATACAAAAAAATAGGCATGTTTTTAAATTTCAGACGGAGACAAAATCGAGTAGATTATGTAAGACAAACAGAGAACAGAGATGTCCTTGTTGTGTATTATAATTAATAATACAAGTTGAGTGAGTTCTAGTTAAGCTCAATAGGTGTAGTCTCTTGTTGTTAAAAGATCTGGGACTCAAATCTTGCCTATTAAAAAACCAATTGCTGTCTTGGCCTGACTATAAAGAGAAATCTTCATGGAGCAAATGCCATGGGTTGAAATTCTATTGGGTTGATATTAGAGACTTTCGTCTTATAACAAGACCTAAAGTGCACCATGTTATGAGTCATAGTTGCCAAAAACATAGACATGATTTTTCCTATCAATGTTTTCTTATTAGTTACTTCAGCAGCAATATTTTTCATTCTATATGTACTGTAAAGTTTGTGATAAGATGGGGTGAGGGGACTTGCCAAGCAGTAGGAATGGTGGATCAACAATGTAGAATTTTTTTTTTATTACCACTTATATTTTTGCTCAGGAGGATGCAAGTTATCTTCTCTTCACTAGTGACACCAGCTTTAGTCAATGAGCTCTAGCTCAACTGGCACCTCCTCTCCTTAGAAGTTCTTGGTGGAGAGCGAGGTTGTGGATTCTAGACTCATTAGGTGTGTGTGGAACTTAACAATTCAAAAAAAAAAAAAAAAACTAGTGACACAAGCCTTAAATTTGACAAGGAAATCACCCGTGCTGTTCTGAGCACAAAAACAGGAAAGAAACAAAGCTTTTCAGTTTCCATGGAAATGAACTTTTCTGCTATTAGCAGTCTTTCTGTTAAGATAGGTTTTTTTTTTTTTGCTTTGAAGAACTTCAGATCTCAGATGAAATCATGAAAGTAATTGAGCGTGGCAGAAGTACTTTGTTAGTTGTTTTAAGTGAGGAAACCCATATTATTTTATTCTATTCTTGTTTTGCAACATGTGCAGGTTTTCTGCTGTAAGATGATATAAATGTGTTTCACCAGCATCTTTCATCTTTTCTTGTTTGAAGCTTGAAAAATATATATGGTGATGACATCAATTTATTGAATGTGTTCAAGCATGAAATGGTGCATGTTATATTGCATTACTGGTGACATATATAGTTCCTGTACTGTGCCATGACATTGGTGTACTGCAAATTGCATCATTGGTTGAACACTAATAAGATATTTTTGCTTGATATTATTTGCAGGTGGATGAAAATCTTATGAAGTTAGCAGGCCCAAAAGCCTACTTCATGCATTGCTTACCTGCAGAAAGAGGAGTTGAGGTGACTGATGATGTTATCGAAGCTCCAAATTCCATTGTCTTCCCACAGGCTGAGAATCGCATGCATGCACAGAACGCCATAATGCTTCATCTGTTTGGCTTGTAATTGCACATTAGCCCCACAAGTTGAAGTTGCTCAGTTTTCAGCTTTAGCCGTCTACTAGGATTTTGTGGGTTAAGTATGTTTTTATATTGAGGTTTACTTTGAACTTCAATTGATGCTTATTTTGAAGGCTATTCTAGTCTGTTGCATGTTGTTGGATTTTGTGGGTTAAGTATGTTTTTACTGTATCTTTTTCCCAATGTAGTGCTAGAACATCACAGCTCAATATATTGAGGTTTACTTTGAACTTCAATTGATGCTTATTTTGAAGGCTATTCTAGTCTGTTGCATGTTGTTGGATTAAATTTTGTGAATCTCAATCGCATCATTTTCCATCCTCTCTAAAATCTTCCCAACCAAGGGAACCATTTGTGGTGGGGAGGGGAGAGAATGTTGAAGAAGAAAAAGAAGTACAACAGGTCTGGTTTCTTTACCAAAAGACATCTCATTCTATGCTATTTCATGGGGTTACAACTTGCAGGGTTAAAACTTGTGTCCAGAACTTGTACAAGTGAGGAAAAAGAACTGCCTACAACTTGTTTATGAATTGTATTACCTAGTTTAGGAGATATAATACTAAAACTATCTACCGTTCTTCCACATTGAATCTGTTCCAAGCCTCCTGGATGTAATAAACCAATAAAAGAATATAGGTTAGCGAACTTTAAAAGATTTGGTAGATAAGACAGCCAAAAAAATAATAATAATAATTCGGGACTCTTAATTAAATGCCTAAATACCAAAGCCCAGATTGTTTCTTTAAAGTTTCTATCCTAGAGTCTCTCATGATCTAGCCAAACAGTTAAAAAATGCAAACCAGAAGAGAAAAGGCAGATATCTTGAGACATTTATATCTTCTCACAGTTCACACCTCAGACTGCTTAAGCCCTTTGTTACATGACCAAGGGATTTGCAGAACAATAGAATATCAATTGCACCATCCTTAGTGAGAAGCAGCAAAAGAAATCCAGGAACTAATTACAATCAACTTTGGGGTATCACTTTAGTTTTTGACTGGCTGTTGAGTATCAGTGAATGAATGCAAATGACAACCTACACATATTGCATTGTTCCGTGCAGTTTCTTATACTTAAATTTAATGCTTATGCAAAACCTAATCCAGATCTTCCACTTGATAATAATGCTAAAGATCAGCATCAGAAACACACCTTTAGAAGATCAAAAACCTTTTCACAAGTGTACTTTTGCTGAATGCTTGCACCCCTCTGCTGCAGCTTGTCAGGGTGAACAAAAAGAGTCGCTTTACGGTAAGCTTTCTTTACAGCACTAGTCGTAATAATATCTGTTAGAGGAATTGGCTGCCAACTACTATCAGGCCCAAGTATCTGCCAGTGAAAACATCTCGTTAAATCAAATACTGATTGAAATGCTTGAATTAATGCCAATGGAAGGTAGCTTGGAATTTACCGTACTCATTATCAGCGCATATAAATAATTTAGAACATAAAGAGTCAATTTTCACCATGAGAAATTAAACATTTCTTTAATAGCAATATAGCAACTTTTATCTATTGCAACCAGATATGATTTGTACAAGCACAGAAGCAATTCTTTTTGTTGGTTGTGAAAGCATTTACAATGAAAATGCCAGCCTTGCGCGCGCGCCCGCCCCACCCCCCAAAAAAAATAAATAGATAAAATGCTGGTGATGTCTACACACGGGAGTGTTACCTTTGCCATCTTATCAGCATTCACCAGCAGAAAAAAAAAAAATCGTATGAGATTAGGAAAATAAAAAAACAAAGAGAGATAGTATTTCAACAGAGAAAAGGATATTATACATCAATTAGAGTGGTAAAATATTAAATCAATGGCAGAGACAGTCAATAAGTCCTAAGAATCCAATTGTTATGCTATCCTATAAAAAATCAAGGTTAAGAAGTACCAAGCATGGGTATACAAGTTTGTAATAAAAAGTTAGTACGGGTCTTGCACATACATATTGTAGGGTTGAAAGCAATGCCCTCAAGTTCCCTTCCTTCCCGTTCGACCACCTTTTGACATCAGAATCAAGTGCTTCTGCTAATCTCTGCCATAAAATGAGATTCAGACAGTTAGACAACACTTCAGGTCTTAGCTGTAAGCGCAAGAATTTCTTGTCCTTAATAGAAAAGATCATTACATTTTTCTCGGCTTGCTCCTTCTGTGCAAGAAGATCACGCATATTCTTCTCTGCAAGAGCTTTTGCCTGAAGGAAACCAGAAAATGCATTAAGCAAGCATGTTACATGCTAAAATATCTGTATATTTGAATCTAAGCAAAAGCAGGAAGCATACCGCGCGTTCTACTATTCTTTGATGCCTCTCGGACCTGGCTCTACACCTCTGAACTGATTCACCATTAGATTCGCCATTAGATCCATCAAATCTCTCAGTAGAGTGGGAAGCTTCATCAAGAAAATATAAATTGTTCAGAAGTGGGAAAGCAGGAATTAGTTAAATCTTCACATTAATCAATAACCGAGGCATATATCAAATGCTATTATAGGGGCGGTGGGACTCACAATATGACCCGCCACCATGACTTGAAGAATTGGGGTATCTTGAATTGCTGGTAGGACATGAGTTTTTTTGTTGTAGATCCTGCAGGAATTTCTATCAACTATTAATTTGTCATGTCACAAGTTTCATGGGAAAGGAGTGATACAAGATTTAGCAGAGAGACTCACATTGGCTGAAAAGCTCTGCCTCATTCCATTATCTCTGGAAGCACCAGAAAGTTTCTCACCAACAAACTTTTCAGCCTGGTTTCTTGCCTTGAATGCAGCCTTCTCAGACAGTGCTTTTTCTAGGGCACGCTCTCGAGCCTCTAAAGTTGCTCTCTCTACAGCAGCACGTTCAGCTTTAAGTTTGGCTTCCATAGCAGCCTTCTCAGCTGCCGACTTTTCATTAACCTCAGCAGAAGTCTTCCCCAACTTTTCTCGGGCCTCTGCCATTACCCTTCGACGAGTTTCAGCAGCTGCTCTCTCCGCAGCAGCCTTTTCTGCTCTTTCTCGGGCTTCAGCAAATGCCCTTTCGCGAGCTTCACGGATGGCTCTTTCAACAGCCATCTTCTCTCTTTCTCTTTCCTTTTCCCTCTCTTTTGCTTCATCTATTTTTTTAAGGTGCTCCTTTTCCAATTCCACTTCCTTTTGCAAAGTATCATTACTTTCCTTCTCTTCCATTGTCAGGGTTGATTGATGATTCTGCTCACGTTTGTTGGTAATCTGGGTTATTTTGATCTCCTCAGTTGTTTCTTTACTTTTTCCTTCGCCTTCAATCAAGCTGGGTTGCTCAGTTTGGTGCAGTTTGTTCTTATCATCATCCCATCTATCCTCATGAGAAGAGGTAGAAATATTCACTTCTTCATCCTGATCTGCAGAAAATTCAACTTCCTTGACATTCTCATAAATTTCCCCCAGTTCAGGATCCATTTCTTCAATGTTCCTTCCCAGATTGCAGACTATTTTTTGTTCTTCCGCATTTTGGTCAAGTTGTTTTTGCCCAAAGCTCATGTCAGTTTTAACAAAATCTACCCCATTCAAGTAAAAAACAATGGTCTTTATTGTATCTTCCATTTGCTGCTTCATCTCAGAGTGTATAAAGGCATCTTGAGGAAAACCATCTGTTTCAAGTATCTCCTTATCCTCAATGTCATTTTCTTCTTTAACTACTTCTGTCTCTTTTCCATTCTCTTTGTGTTCAAAGGAAGCTGTATTTACTTCTACTGTACTCCTGTTCTCTTCATGTACAGGTACCTCTGGATTTAATTCCACATCTTTCTTGTTTTCAATATGTCTGCTTGCTTCCTGATTTTTGCTTAGGTTCTCTCTTTCATCCTGCTTACATCCATCAACAGTTGCCTCAACATTTTTCTCATAATGAAGAGCTTGTTCGGCCTCTTTCACCACCCTTTCATCTTTGACTGCTTGTTCATTTTCTATATGTCTGCTCACTTCCTGATCTTTGCTTTTGTTCTTGCTTTCATCCTGCTCGCACCCACCATCAGTCGCCTCAAGACTTTTCTCCTGATGAAGAGCTTGTTCGGCCTCTTTCACGACCTTTTCATCTTTAACTGCTTCTGTCTGTCTTCCATTCTCCTCCTGTTTAACGAAAGCCTTATTTACTTCAATTGTACTCCCATTTTCTTCTTGTGCTGGTACCTCTAAAATTAATTCCACATCTCCATCATTTTCTATATGTCTACTGGCTTCCTGACTTTTGCTTAGGTTTTCACTTCCATCCTGCTTACATTTATTATCAGTTGCCTCAAGATTGATCTCCTCATAATTTAGAGTTTCTTGGGCCACTTTCAATCTCTTCTCTTCCATCCATTTGTAAATCTCATTTTGTCTCTCCACTTTTTCTTCAATCTGATCAGTATCACCTTTAAATAACTCCTCATTTTCTCCAGCTTCTTGAAGCTTCTTGTTCCCTTCCAACTCATCAGTATCTTGAAGACTATTCCTAGTTTCTTCTTCATTGGGGAAGTCATTAAATCTAATCTTAGTTATTGACTGTTCATGAATTTTGTCTATACACTTTTCAGTTTCTTCCTCCCTGAGGGCATCTTTCTGCTCCTTGCCAATTTCCAGTTTGCAAGCCTCCTCGGTGTCTTCTCGCTTGTGGGCATCCTCTGGTTCCTTCTCAATGTCTTCCTCCTCAAAAGCCTCTTTTGCATTTTTTTCAGTTTTTATATACTCCTGAGACTCTATTTGCCTCTTCATGTTTTCATTATCCTCAAACTCTTGGGTCTCGATGTTTTCCTTCTCAATGTCTTCCTCCTCACAAACCAGTTTTCCTTTCTTTTCAT
This sequence comes from Quercus tomentella, assembly GCA_028535165.1. NCBI lineage: Eukaryota > Viridiplantae > Streptophyta > Magnoliopsida > Fagales > Fagaceae > Quercus > Quercus tomentella. The sequence goes on from JAPQVY010000155.1 coordinate 9,941,479, forward strand.
TTTCTAACAACTCCTGAGCCTCAATTTGCCACTTCATGATTTCATTTTCCTCATACTTTTGGGTCTCAATGTTTTTCACAAAATTTATTGGTTCCTGAAGATCTCCTGGTTTTTCTTCAAAAGTTTCCTGTTCATGGCATGCTTTTACTTTCTTCACATTTTCTACCCACTCTTGAGCCTCTGTCTGCCTCTTCATGTTTTCATTTTCCTCAAACTCTTGGGTCTCAATATTTTCCACAAAATTCATTGGTTCTTGAAAATCTGTAAGCGTCTCTTCAAACATTTCCTGTTCATGGGATGCTTCTACTTTCTTCACATTTTGTACCCACTCTTGACCCTCTATCTGCCTCTTCACGTTTTCATTTTTCTCAAACTCTTGGGTCTCAATAGTTTCCACATAATTCATTGGTTCGTGAAAATATGTTAGTGTCTCTTCCCATTTTTCCTGCTCTTGAGATACTTCAACTTTCTTCTCAGATTTATTTTGCTCCTGTACTACTCTTAATCTCTTCTCATTTTCTTCCAGATCAAAAACCTGTTGAACTGATTTTAATTCGCCTACATGTTCTATCTTCTCTTGCTTACAAGCCTCCTCAAATGTATTTGCTCTCTGGCTACATTCTTCTGGCTTCTCAAAGCACTCTTTCTTTGTCTTATCTGCCTGCTCAAACTCCAACATTGTTTCTTTGTGTTTAACTACCGTCTCAAATTCATAAAACTGTTCTTCTGCATCCCAAACTTCTGCTGCTTCCTGCATATGATCTACTTGAGTTGGTTTCAATTCCCTCTCGCAAGTTTCTCCTACAGCTGCTTCAGTGCCAAAAGCTTTTTCCCTGACTCTGAAGTCTGGAGTTACATGACCTGCTCTCTCCATGTTTTGCTTTCTCATACCAGCAGAATCTTGCACTGCAGCATCCTCTTTTTCATATAAATCCTTCTTTTTGGATCGGTTTGCCTTGTCTGCAATTTTGCCCTCCCTTCTCTGCTCAGCTTTCAGACCATCATTAGAGCTCAGCTTCACATGACTTTGAAAGCCTTCCTTCTTTCTTGCCATTGATTCTTTTGCAATCTTCATTCTTGCTTGAGCCTCCTCTATTGCCTTTTTCAAAGCAGCCACAGATGCAGCAGCAACTGAATTTACATCTACTTCCTCATCAAAGCATGGTGGTGAAGAAATATGTCCAGCACTTTCAAAGTCAGTTCTGGAAAAACCAGACTTAGAAGCCATTGGTCTCTTAGAAGCACCCTTGCTATCACATGAGTCAGGCAGTGTGCTTGAAGATGGGGAGACTTTCGAAGAATGTGCTCCATGGCCATATTCATATGCACTAAACAACATATCGATTGAATTGGACCTACTCCGATTAGAGTTAATTTGAAGTGCAGCACCACCTCTGGACCTCTGTTTGCTAGCACCACTAGCAGGAAGATCTGTCACAACTTTTGTGGAATGAATGCCTTCAGTTGTTATCCTGTCACTGAAATTTTTGTTAAGAAACACATCATTTACCGCAGAGGTTACTGGCTTATTGCTGTCATTCATCTGCAAGGGGCTTCTTTCATCAATTAAACGTGGATCACATGAGTTAGGCAGTGGGCCTGAAAATGGTGAAACTTTCAAAGAATGTGCTCCATGAACATATTCATTTACACCAAACAACATATCAATTGAATTGGACCTGCGCCGATCAGACTTATTTTGAAGTGCAGCACCACCTCTGGACTTCTGTTTGCTACCACCACTAGCAGGAAGATCTGTCACAACTTTTGTGGAATGAATGCCTTCAGTTATCCTGTCACTGAAATTTTCGTTTAGATGCACATCATTTTCAGCAGAGGTTACTGCCTTATTGCTGTCTTTCATCTGCAAGGGACTGCTTTCATCAATTAAACGTGTATCACATGAGTTAGGCAGTGGGCCTGAAAATTTTGAAACTTTTTTCAAAGAATGTGCTCCATGGCCGTATTCATTTGCACCAAACAACATATCAATTGAATTGGACCTACACCGATCAGAGTCATTTTGAAGTGCAACACCAACTCTGGCCTTTTGTTTGCTCGCACCACTAGCAGGAAGATCTGTCACAACTTTTGTGGAATGAATGCCTTCAGTTATCTTATCACTGAAATTTTTGTTAAGATATACATCATTTACAGCAGAGGTTGCTGGCTTATTGCTGTCAGTCTTCTGCAAGGGAGTGCTTTCATCAATCAAACGCATATCACACAAGTTAGGCAGTGGGCCTGAAAATCGTGAAACTTTCACAGAATGTGCTCCATGGTGATATTCATGCATATCAATTGAATTGGACCTACGCCGATCAGACTTATTTTGAAGTGCAACACCACCTCTAGATTTCTGTTTGCCAGCACCACTAGCAGGAAGATCTGTCACAACTTTTCTGGAATGCATGCCCTCAGTTATCCCGTCGCTGACTTTTTTGTTAAGATACACATCATTTACTGCAGAGGTCACTGGCTTATTTCTGTCAGCCATTTGCAAAGGAGTGCTTTCTTCAATTAAATGTGTATAACCAGGAACAGCATGAAGCTGAGCTATGTGGGTTGTTACATTTGTCCCATTTTTGCCTCCTTGATTGACTTTATTGTATGACATGTTGTATTTCTTCACACTATCAAATGACTGATAAGATGCCTCATGGGAATTCATCTGATTCTTTTCTCGACAATCCAAATGATCCTCCACTTTCAAAGGTGGTCCTCTTTCAGCTGGAGTCCTACATAATAACAAATAGAAATAACAACATATGGTCAATTCTCTACCTATACAAGTGGACCAATTGTGAAGAAAACTAGTTCATCCCTCTCAATGTCATTGCAGACATGAAGAAATAAGAAAATGCAATAACATAGTAAGGGAAAAGAAAATGAGGTAGAATACTCTACTAAACGGTGCACTACAAGATATTTGTGAAAATTTATGATAAACATCTAACAATACAAGCTTATAAGAATCCAATCAATGTCAATTTCTTCAAGTTAGAAACAAAGGACCACATCAAACAAAAAATCCAGCATAGAAAATAATTTTTTTTTTTAAATCAAAAATCAAAATCAAAAGAGTGACACTCCGAGAATGACAGATAACAATTCTCCTTCGCATCCATTAATATTTCAAAGCAGAATTGCTGTCATAGTATGTGTTGGTTCCAAAAGTAAGCATATGCCCCAGAATGAAAGTGTGTTTTCTTCTTTCAGATTCTTCATAAAAAATAACAAGTTAACAAATAATAAAGTCCCCCCCTTTTGTGTTCCTTTCCCGATTCATATTCTGTGAATAAATCATAGAATATGAAATTGACAAACTATTCCGAAACTTTCTTGAAATTGCATCAACAAAACAAGAACACGGTTCGGATTATCCTCACTCTTTCACAAACTATTCCGAAAATTCTTGAAATTTACATCAACAAAACAAGAACACGATTCGGATTATCCCCACTCTTTCACAAACTATTCCTAAACTTCTTGAAATTGCATTAACTGAATAAATAGTTTCTAAAACGCAAATATCAAAACGAAGCGAAAATCCAACTTCGTTGTAACTCAAATCCCCATTTTGCAAATACATAACTCAAAAACCCATTTAAAGAAATAACACAGAAGAAAATTTTATATGAAGAAAAAAAAAAAAATTAACTAACATCAATTGGACCAAATGGACATATGTAACACGTTTTCACTACTGAGTTCCAACGTTACAAAACTTATTTCCCCCAAAACTTTCTTTTCCAATAATTTCTCAGAAACCAAACAGAGCTTACAAGCTCAAAAAAAAGAAAAGAAAAAAAAGCACAGTATCTGTTCCCAAAAACGAGAACATAGCTGTGAATGCACAATATTCGCCATTTTCAAGTAGAAATACAAAGATACAGAGACAAAGATGTGATCTGAGGCAAAGATTTTGAGCTTACCGCGCTTTCTGAGAAGAGCTATTCTTCTTCTTCTTCTTTGGCTCAGAGATGAGTTCCTCATACGATACAGCATAATCGAACTCTTCAAAGCCACCGAAAACGTTTGAGTAATCGAGTTTCGAGCTCCGAGCAGCATCAGCATCAGCATCATCAGCCGAAACGTTTCTTTCATTCAGAGCTGGGATATCAAGAATCGGAATCGAGCAGGCTCGAGAAGCTTCGCCGAATATCTCGCTGTAGTCCTGAATCCGAGACGAGATGTTCGGAGCCCCGAACTTTGACGAAGGTGTGGAGAAAACGCCGTCGTATATGGATTTTGAGCTGAAGCTATGGCCGCTGGAGAGTTTCTTGGAGATAGTAGCAGAGGACGCTTGGTACTCCATTGTTAGCGAGCGTTTAGGGTTTGTTCATGCGTTTCGTTTCGTTTCGTATTGTTTCGTTCCTCTTCTTGTTCTTGTTCTTGTTCTTCTCTCTGTGTGCTTTCTCTGCTTTCAGCAGAGTCAGACACGGAGAAGAAGAAAGAAGACCGAGAAAATGCCAGAGCTAAAATGAAAAAACAAGAGGGGAGACTTTGCCGATAAATTGAGGGTTAAAAAAATTGCGGTTTTAACCGTCACGTGTAAAACAAACTAAGCAAAAAATTACCCCTTGGTTTGAGTTAATGTCATTATACTATTCAAATTTTTTTTTTTTTCAAAAAAATCAATTTTGTCTCAAAGTACAAATATCACTTAATAAATGTTCGATAATTTCTTTATATATATATATATATATATATAATTTTTTTTCATTTCTAACTATCTACACACTCCTTATTTGGTTTAAGGGATTTTATATTACTCTTAGCATCTAAATTACAAGAAATATGATGTTTGATAATTTAAATATTTGAAAATGTAACTATTTATATGTTTGGTTTTATTAGAATTCTAATAAGAATCGTGAGAGTATGAGATGCTTATATTTGATTTATGTTTTAAAATTTTTAAGATTTATTTCTTTTTTCAAAATCTCTTTTAATTCATATTAAGTCCTTTTTTTAATCTTCCTTAAAGTAAATAAAAAAAAATAAAAAAAACATAAAACATAAACCATAAATTATGAAAATTTTATTAAAATTATTGTACAACATTAAATGCCAAGTATAACCCAAAAAATTATTTAAATTGTCAATTTATAATAATAATTATTGTTATTTTATTTTATTTCTATTGATTAAATGGTAAAAGGAAATGGGTAAAATTTTAGTTTATAAAAAAAGTTGTACGGTACCGAGATCCCTAGACTTGTACGGGCCCTGGGCCCAGGCCCAACGTAGCGGCTCAATTGCCCTAAGTCCTTGAAACTGCCTTCATGCAATAACAGAGTTCGGGTCACGGATCCTGAGAGGTGCTCGGCATGAGTTTTCCCTAACAAGCTCATAAATCCTGTCCGGGGAGGCCACGAAATGGTCGGGGAACTGCATTACCGAGCACAATTGACTAGGTTGGAACCAAGTTCCAAGGCCGCAATTACTGCATCCCACCTTCACCTAAACACCCACTTAAAGCAAACAATATTGGACCTTCAATAGCACTATTGGCAGCTGTAATCATAATCCCTCCACTAACCTTGGCTATAAATAGCAGGAGTTTGGGAAGAGAAAGGGGTTCAGAAAAAAGGGGAGTGGAGTGAATATTGTATTGAGTCTCTCTGCCGAGAACAACCCTTAGTAGGAAATCCAAAAACCCACCTTACAAATAAATTGTTAGCCCAAGTGTATCCAGGCCCAACAGCCTCACTTCCGGAGCCTACAAAAGTAACTTTTTTTTTTTACATGGGAATGTAAATACCTACATTTTTTTAAAATCCACATTTCTACCAAAAAAAAAAAAAAAAAAGTTGAGTGGGAATCTAAATTTTCACAAGAATCCTAAAGAGAGGGCTCAAGTGTGTAATCATTGCCCCTATGCTTCAAGATACATTGCTGCTTGAGTTTTTTGGTAACGTTTGGGTATTATCAGAACACAAGAAGATATACTACTACTAAATTACCTCTTGATACTTGGTTCGAAATGATAGGTTTTTTCAAAAAAAATTTACCGCTGTACCACACTCGCTGGTGGTCTTGGTTGTATCTAGTATTAGCCTAAAACTTTATAAAGTTTTTTTTTTGTGTGTTTTCCCAAAAAAAAAAAATGTTAGTTGTTTTTGTATTTTCCCAAAAAATAAAAACTGTTACATATTGGCTGAATCGGCGATTTTTTTTTTTCTTCTTATTTCATGGTGTGTGACCCGTGACCGGTAGAGCCCTTTTTTTTCTTTTTTTTTTGAGAGTGAGAGACAGAAGTGATTTTTGACGCTCATTGTAGTATTAGCTGTTGTCGTGTTGCATGGACTGTTGTTTCGTTTCGGCTTCGCTAAGTTTGCTTCTTCACACGTCCAACCTGTCAATCAAACACGAGATAGTCATTACGTCAAACACTTAAACTTTAGCTGTAGCGCTCAAACGCTTAAACTTGAGCGCTACAGCTGTGGATTCTCTTGTGACGTGGTGAGTTGATTGTTTTCTTTTGTACGAATATATTAATTAATTGTAATTAGCTCAATCGATAAAGTCTCAAATAAAATATTTTGGAGTTTAATCTTTATTTACAACAAAAAATGATTGGTATATTTGTTTTGTAGTTTTAATTTTATATTGTTGTTGTTTTCATGGATTTCATCGACCAAAGATGTTCAACTGGTGATAGATGCTTTCTTTTTCTTTTCTTTTTTAATTGGCTTTTAGTTTTACCGTTGTGATTGTGATTTTGGACAGGTCATCGTTTTCCCGTTGTTGTGATTACTATTTATTGAACAGTTCTTTTTGTTTCTTTGTTGTGTGTTTAATCAAGGGGTGAATCCAAAAACCACCAACCAAATAAAAGAAAAAAAATTTGTGGTGGGAATTTGCTATCTCAGTTTGTCTTGCATTTATTTGGTTTAAGATTGAATTAAATAAAACTTAACTTTGAGTTTAAACAAGTTGGCTTATAAGCAAAAATTAACCGTTTACTTGTAGTTTAGATCAATTATAATTCATTATTTGAAATAATAAGATTCAATTAAAATCACTCACCTAAAAAACTTCCTAAAGAATAATTATCTCTTTATAATCATTATAATGTTTTCAAATTTTAAATATCCAACAGCTAGATCCACTCCTAACACCAAGTTAATTACATTTTATTTTCACATAAAGGTAGATTTCATATATTTTGTACAAAAAATTCTACAATTACATAAGAAATAATTACAATATGATGTTAATTTTGCAGTTCGAACTTTTTCCCTCTTAAACTCGTGGTTTTTTAATTTTTTTAAAGGTCTATTTAGATACTGCTTATTTGCTGAAAACTGAAAATACTGTAACAAAAATAATTTTTTAAAGGCAAAACACTGTAGCAAAACCTATGGCTGCGTTTTTCAGTTCTTGGTAGTTCGTGAACAGTACCCATAGGACCCATTAAAAAAACACAAAATGCAGAAAACTCTGTACGCAAACGCACGCTAGTGTGCGTTGCCTAAGGATTATTAGGCTTTTTGCGTTTTTTGGCTGAATTCCACGGCATTGTTCATGACCCAGCCAAACTTTAAAAAACGCACATAAGCATGTTAGTCGTGGGTCTCACAGTACTATTCATAGTTTAAAAATTATTTTACTATAGTATTTTCAATAATAAATTTTTAATTTTTAATAAAATAAGCGGTATTCAAATAAATACACCCTAAGACTTAAGAAAACCTTTGGAATATCCCATTGGTCACCTGTTTTTTTTTTAAAATAAAGTTGAGGATTCTTTTTCGTTTCGGATAAACGAAGCTATAGATTCTAGTATGGCAAATTGGCAATTATATGAGATTCTCAAACGTTCGAAAAATTTCAAATCCCAATACCTACACATGCATGGATGGGGACTAGACACACTAGACATACTCACAGGGTAATAATGGTGGGGAATTGGGACCATGAACTGTGGTCACACCCACCAATTAGTACATGCCATGTGGTACAAAATATATATTTTTACTTGCCCACCGACCAGTTTTACACAGTTATAACATTAATATTATTGTTATTATTCTTTTGTGCAGTATCACACACAAATTCTTTTATTAAATTTTACTCACGGTAAAACAAAAAACTGAAACAGTAATTGAAACTATGATTTGTTGCTTTTTTGCGTGTTAAAAATGTATAAAATAATGTCTGTAATAAGTTTAACTCATTTTATTTTTTTGAGTAAGGATCATAAAATAGAACCACAACTCCACAAAAATTGAAAGTGTCATCACGTGGAAAGGCCGTTGGGTAGCACGATAAATTGTTGGGCAAAGATGGTACGTTACAGTACGTACATATTCTTATATGTCATCTCAATAACCATAAAATCTTCCAAGGGATTTGCTATAATAATAAAAATCTTCCAAGGCAGTAATTATTGACTCCATGCTCTATAGGTGAAAAATTACGAAACTTTGATTTTTTTTATTTTTATTTTTGGTCACATTAAAAGCAGAATAAATGTTTCTAAAAAAAATAATAATAATAAAAGCAGAATAAATAAACAGAGATATTCTTGAGTTTTGGGCAATGGCCCCCCAATTTTTTTAATAAATATTAATATATTACTAATTTTAGTAATTAGGTTCAATAAAATGACACATGGCTTCTTTAACAATATCATTGATACTTTTAAAGGTCATAAATAAATTTATAGATCTAAAATTTAAACCCAACAACAAAAATTACTAATAACAAAACTAAAAAATACTAAACTCAATCAACCCATTTTACCAAACACAAACAACCTAAGCCTTTAAAAATTTTAAACAAAATAATTTTGCCTTTACTTAATTGCAAATGCATGCATCAAATGCTTGTGCTTACATTTTCAGTTTCTATCGCCACTACGGAGCTAACTTTTCAGTTATGCATATCATCAAAATTGACCCTTGCAACTAAATGGATGCTATGATGTTATTTATTGAAAAATACGTCACTGTGACAATTGTAAGTATTCAATCATAGATGATTTTGAAAACTAAAAAAAAAATGCTGAATTCTCTTTCTTATAATTGATTGCATTGTAATGTATAAAGGAACAATAATTTTGTGTCTTTATTAATGATTTGTTAATATTAAATTATACCTATACAAAGTTTCATAATGATTTTATATATATATATATATATATATATATATATATATATATACTTTTGCCTTCCTAATTCTAAGTACTAAGTCCCTCCTTCCTTCACACGAATGTCTAGCAATGATGCTGTTGCTTTAATCTTCTTTTTCTTTTTTCTCCTTTTCCAATAGAAGCTATATAGTATTAGTAGGGAGCTGGGGAGTGGGGACTGTGCCGTGGCTTTTAAGTCTTGCTTTGATGAACCCTTGGACTGGATTTGCCTTCTAATCATTAATGTTTGGTTCAATTATTATTTGCTTTATATTGTCATTATTTTGTACTATTATTTCTTTTCTTTTCTTTTTTTGTGAGGGGGTTGTACTCTGATCTCTTGAAAAGTATTTGTGTTCCACGATTCAAATTTTGCATTAAGTGAAAGGACCCGCTCAAATAATGGCGGCTTTTCCTTTCATTACCAGGCTGATCACTTTCTTTTTTTTTGCTATATACAGCCATACAGGCCGATCACTTTCTTATGTTTAAGAGCCATCAAAATCTTATATATAAAAAGCGCCAATGCCCGCTACAGTGCTTCGGCACTGTGCATCCAACGTATTTTACTGTGCAGCACTGTAGCTGCAACAGTAGTTTCGTGAGTCCTTTTTTTTTTAAATTTTTTAAACCCTTTTATTTATGTTTTGCACAGTAGCTACAGTGCCAAGAGGCACTGTAGCTACAGTAGTTGCATTTTTTTGGTCTTCCGTATGTATTTTTTTTTATATATATTGTTATACTGACTCAACAAATTTCACAATTATTGAGGTGTCAATTTCTTATAAGTCAAAATAAAATAATAAAATATAAAACTGTGACCAACCACAACTGAAAATAAATGTTTTATGAAAATGTTGTGACACTTGTTAGTACAGTATTTTCAATGTAGCTATCGTACCAAACGGCATTGTAGCTACAATGCCTAATTTTTTTTTTTAGTAATCTGTTTGTGTTTTTTTTTTTTTTTCTTTTAAATATTTATGTAAGCTGGTATATATATTGTTATACTGATACAATAAATTTTACAATATTTTCACAATTATTGACGTGTCAATTTCTTACAAATCAAAATAAAATAATAAAAAATAAGACTGTAACTAACCACAACTAAAAATAAATGTTTATAATAAAAGTACAAATGCGCGCATAATGTCTTGGCACTGTACATCCAGTGCTTTTGCACTGTGCAGCATTGTAGCTACAATAGTGCCTTGGTTTAGTTAGTCATTTTTTTTTTTCGGTAATTGGTTTGTGTTTTTTTTTTCTTTTAAATATTGATGTAAGCTGACATTTATATTGTTATAATGACACAACAAATTTCACAATATTTTCACAATTATTGACATGTCAATTTCTTACAAGTTGAAATAAAATAATAAAATATAAGGCTGTAACCAACCACAACTGAAAATAAATGTTTAAAATAAATGTTATAACACTTATTGTTATCACAATATTTTCACAATTGTTGAAATCTCAATTTCTTATATATCAAATAAAAAAAATGCTAAATCCACAACATTTTAACATTAATTTCACAATAAATCATAAGTAAGCTATTATTGATAGATAGCACTGGAGCTACAATGCTTTTGGTTTATTCAACTAGCACGGTAGCTACAATGCCTAAAGTTTTTTTTTTTTTTTTTTCCAATAATCGGTCTGTGTTTTTTTTTTCTTTGAAATATTTATGTAAGCTGGCATATATATTGTTATACTGACACAACAAATTTCATAATATTTTCACAATTATTGACGTGTTAATTTTTTACAAGTCGAAATAAAATAATAAAATATGAGACTATGACTAACCACAACTGAAAATAAACGTTTTGAGAAAATGTTACAACACTTATTATTATTACAATATTTTCACAATTGTTGAGATCTCAGTTTCTTATAGGAGATCAAGTCCACAACATTTTAACATTAATTCCTACCGTGCGTAAAGTTTTTTTTTTTTTTTTCCCAGTAATCGGTTTGTGGTTTTTTTTTTTCTTTTAAATATTTATGTAAGCTGGCATATATATTGTTAGACCGACACAACAAATATCACAATATTTTTACAAATATTGAAGTATCAATTTCTTACAAGTCAAAATAAAATAATAAAATATGAGACTGTGACCAACCACAACTGAAAATATATGTTTTGAAAATAACAATAACAATGTTATCATTTTAAAACCAATAATAACTTATCATTTAGAATTTGTTCTAAAAATGTTATGAATGTAACATTTCTCTCAAATAAAATAAAAAAATATCTATTCGGATCCTAAAAATGAAGATATTGTGAAAATATTGTGATATTTTGTTGTATTCTTAAACTTCTTTTTTAATATAATCAAATTAGGTGAATATTGTGATATTTTGTTATATTCTTAAACTTCTTTTTTAATATAATCAAATTAAGTGAGCCAAAATTCACGATTTTACACATAAAATTTATATTAATTTTCTCACTACTGGGGCAGCACGTGCCTTGCACGTGCAGCCAACGCTAGTATTATAAAAAATGTGTAAAACTTATCCAGATCCGTTGTTACTGTAGGTTTGAGCTCCGCTAAAGTGAATAGAGTGTTATTAAGATCACGCTAAAGAGAAAAACGTTAACTCAAATCGTCTCTTACTTATTTTTTACTCATAAAAAATGTGTAAAATATAAACAAAAAAAACCAAGCATGATTTCTACTGTTAATGTCTTTTTTTTTCACCTCCTTTTCCATAAAGATAAATGAAACTAAAAAAAAAAAAAGGTAGGGATGCACCTAAGAATCTACTACTAAAACAGTAAAACATGATCAAGTTGGCAGTCTTGTTGGCCACGTTATCCCTCTCTTAGCAACTAATTTTTGTAGTTGTAAGTTAAGCCCTATCTCCGTATCACGTAGGAGTAGGACTAATTATTGATAGGACCTTTTACTGTAACAACAATTGTCTTCTCTCCAAACAATGTTCTATGGATTCAAGTCTTAAAAAAAATAAAATAAAATAAAAGATGCTTAATTTAAAATACTTTAAAGTATTTATGCTTATACATATGAAAGAGTTGTTGAACTTACGACATCCTAAATCCCAATCAAAGTTTACATATCTATAAATTAATAAAATTATTGTTTTTAAAGTCTAAGGTTACTTGTATTCATTTAAATAGAGTTACAATCTCATTACCAATAATTTGTATATACCAATTACTTTAATTAGTGTGTGTTTGGATTGAAATGAAAAATTAAAATTATTTCACTATTCAGCTTATTTTTGCTACTATTTATGGGTCACATTACACTTTTTGGCACTATTTATGGGTCCACCATACTATTTCAACTAAATTTTACATTTATCTATAGTACTTTCAACAATAATTTTTCAATTTTAGCAAAATAAACGGTATCTAAACACATCCTTAATGGCACATTCATAAAATTATAATTAACATATATACCAATTACTTTTTATTATTGTCTATTTTTGTAGTCGTGTAATGCTTAGATGATTGTTGATTACAATAATGTTTAAGATATCACATTTTGTTGTCAATATTGGCATAGTTTGTCAAGTTTAAAACATATTTTTTAATTTTGTTTATATTACTTAAAGAAAAAAAATTATTTGTATACATTGTGGTAGTTATATATATATAAAGAAAATAAATACTTAATCACCACATTTTTATTCAGCCTCATTAAGGACAACTTCTTAACTCCTTTTTTTTTTTTTTTGAGAGAGAATTTCAATCTATGACATCCGCTCTTGATAATAACTCTTATCATCAAACCAAAACACTAATTGGTTTTTGATGTAGGCAGGATTAAACCCCAGATCTCTTATTTAAACATTAAAGACTTTACTGGTTGAACTAACTAGAACCAACCAAGGCACCAATCAATGACAACTTCTTGACTTTGTTGTTAAGGTTACCTACCAACTATCTCTTTTACATCGTTATATTAGTAGTATTAGTAGAAGAGGGTATTTTATAGAGTATTTTTATCTTAGGTTGTGTTTGGCAATATGTAAATTATTTTCCGAGTGTAAAATATTTTCAGGTGAAAATATTTTTAAGTGTTTGGTTGCATCTTGAAAATTGCATTGGAAAATATTTTTAGGTGTTTGGTAACATTCTGAAAATGCTATTTTTCTACATTTTTCTCAGCCATTTTCTCAACTTCCAAACAAATTTTAAAATAGAAAATTTCAATATATAAACTTAAAGAAACAAAAATCAAAATAAAACCAATCGTTAAACTCTCAAACTCAGTGAAATTAAGAGAGGGAGGAAGAAAGAGTGAGAGACTAAGGGAAAGAGAAAGGTAGATCGAGAAAGAAATAGAGATCCAATCAAGGGGGGTCGATCTAGAGGCAGTAGCGACAAGATCGAGAGGTGGAGGAGACGAGCTACAGGGCGACGGCGACGACGAGCTTTGATCTAGAGCTTCAAATGATGACGAGCTTCAAGCGACGACGATCTAGAGCTTCGAACGACGACAAGCTTCAGGCATGATGGCAGGACCGTGGGTCAGGGGCTGGTTTTGGGCTTCACTGGCAGTACCCTCTCCTTCCTTCTCGACATAGGCTTTGCACGAGTAGCTCTCTCTCTCTCTCTCTCTCTCTCTCTCTCTCTCTCTCTCTCTCTCTCTCTCTCTCTCTCTCTCTCTCTCTCTCTCTCTCTCTCTCTCTCGGCTTGTGTGAGTCTAGAAATTGTTTGAAGATAAAATAGATGTGTAATCTATTTTACGGGTCAAGGGGCATATTTTACAGTCAAATATATATATTTTTTTTAGTTTAACTTTATTTTACATGTGCACCCAAATACACACAAGGGTGTAATAAAAATCTCGGTCCTTTGGCTCTAATTCCTAAGCTTAGGGAAGATAGATGGTAATTGGTTATAGGTTCATGAAAAGAATAAGAGGCGTTGGAAAGTATAATTCACCTTCTACGTCATTAAAGACCAAATGAAGACATTATTTAAAGAGAAAATATGAGATTGTTGAATAATAAATTAAGGGATTAATTGCTAGAAAAATTATTGAGATTAAAGCAATCAATATGCCATTAGCCTTTTGGACTATTTTTCCCACGGATGTAGGCCACAATACCGAAACACATTTGTCAATTTCGCAAATTACAGCCTCTATAAATAACTTATGAAGGAACTGTGGCATCCAAATTAGGCTTCATCCCTTACAAAAAAAACTTAAGTTCCACCCAATCCACAGAAGGGTGAAACTTTATTGATTCACTCAACGTACTAAGCATATAGAATGATTAATATTGAGGAATTGATAATCTTCAAATATATTTCAATTTTATTCTCTCTCTCTCTCTCTCTCTCTCTCTCTCTCTATATATATATATATATATATATATATATATATTTCAATTTACTTCGGTACCATCAAATTCTGTCACAAGTTATTATTGGGCTTTGTGGAGCCTAGTTTCGTTTGATCCGGTTTGACGACCCGACTCAACCCAAATAATGTTGCGTGGTTTTTAATGGGAGATTTTCTGAGGCTTAATCCATGGAGCGGAGGCTTGGGCCGATAACGCCCCCGGGAAAATTTTTTTGGCCCGTTTTGTGTATAAAACGCAATTGTGCGATTAGGGTTTTTTTAGTGGTTGTCGTGTTTTTGAGAGAGAGAAAAACTGTAGCCGCACTTTGTACTTTTCCCTGATAATAGTGAAATCCCTGCAACTCCGTGGACATAGGCAAATTGCCGAACCACGTAAATATTGTCTTGTGCGTGTGATTGTTTTTTCTTTGGCGTGTGTTTTCTCTATTTTTTTTGTTTCTCACAGGTTGAGATTTTGGTTAAATTCCCTATAGTTATTGCTGCAAATAATGTGCGAACTTTTTTCCCAGATACATACAGTTGTGTTATATTAGGATGAGTTGGGACAAATAAATAAATAAGTCCATTTTGTACAAGCCAAGTGCGTGTAAATTAAATGTCTTATAATAGAGCATGAGTTCTTAGTTCTTTGCTAGAATAGAATGTCTGTTGAAGCAATGTGTACAACCAACTAGTCAAAACCATTCTTCTTCTTATTCTTTTTGGACGACAGATACGTGTGGGTCTCATACCTTGGGCAACACTGAGATAAGCTGAATAATTAGGATATATAGCCACATGACATGTTAAGTTTCTAGAGAACAAAGGAAGTGCTCAAATATAATGAAAGCAGAATAATAAAATAAAAGGAAGTGCTCAAATAATAGACCCCTTCACATCCAAAAAAAAAAGACCCTTGTAGCCCTACCTTGTACGCCATGGTTACATATTCGAGCAAATTTGTTCAAATATGGATAGAGTTTGGCTCTAAACATGTTTGGAGTCCAAAACTTGAACCACCAAATATTATCACTAAAATGAGGAAAACAACAAATGAGAGAAACATTATGTCGAGATATGAGTTGAGAGATTCTCACTTACAAGTATAACAACTTGTTAGCGGTTCTATTGCTTACGACTTAGCTACAGTTGGTCATTAAAATAAACAACAATAAAATTGGATTTCATTTAAAAGCCATGGCTCGTGAGGAGCATAACATGCTATAAAGGGTTTTTAGATTCCTTTTCCATTTCTTTAAGTTACAGTGTTAACACCTTGTAATTATAGTAACGAAGAGATCAGCTGCAAAGCATGCATGCATGTATCTGATGGTAATCTTTGTAACTTGATGACTGTTAATCCCTGTATAACAAATTAAAGTTGAGGTCAATACCTTTTAGGAGAATTTTATGGACATGTAGATCAATGATAACGTGAAGAATTTAAGATCTAAAGTATAAAGTAGAAGTCTATTGGTGTTTCCGCTTTTTTATCTTTGCTTTATCACTAGACTATTGCTTTAACTTAATTAGTGACTACCAACTTGGACAATTCAGCCTTATAGGCAGATGGATTTATCTTTTATGTTTACCCTTTTGCATGTGTGATGTGTCTCCGAGAGAGAGAGAGTAAAGGTTAGAATTAAGTATTCATTAATGTCGGTTGAGAACAACTTATTTAGTTTTTTGTTAAATTTTTTTTTTTGCTGAAAATGTACTAATTAAAGTTTACTTGTACAAAAATAAGAAGTGAAAAAAATGAGATTTTAAAAAACTGTACAAATAAGTTAATTAAAAGTAAAAAAGCTGGCTTATAAACTAATACCAAATGGACACGAAGTATATAAAAAGCTATTTTTTCCTTACAAGAGGTTACAATATAACCAATATATATATATATATATAACTTGATTAAATACAAGGTTAAAACTTGGATGATGTGCAAACCGCCTTTGGCATATGCATTGTGTAGATCAAGAAAGTTAATTAAGTAAAATATAGGGAAAAAAATAATTTTGAATGGACAAACATGCACAAGATCTTGATATTTAAAATATCTTAATATAGTTAATCCATTTCACTTAAATGTTCCCCCCTCTTCTTTCTCCAAAAAAAAAAGTTCCCCTCTTATTCTCCCATGAATTCCTATTTTCTATTTTTTTTATGCATATATCTTGAGTAGTTATATGGAAAGAAAATTCATCTCAAAATTACAATTACACATAAATTAATAAAGAAAGTTATTGTTTATTAAGGCGACGTAGGTCGCCTCAACAAGAAGTACATAGCTGTTGTGCTGTAGCCAAGCTTTTCATAAAAATTGACAAATTTCTTACCACAAAACTCATTCGAAATATGCTAGAGATTTCAAGGAATTAATGATTTAAACATGTTACCAAGACCAAAATTTCGCAAATCAGTCACTCAAGTTTAATGAGTAGTTAGAGAAAATATTTTTTCTTGATTATTTTTAGACTTATGGGGAGACTGTTCTTAATTAACAAAATTCCTATTAGAAAATAAATATGATTGTATTCTATATCTTTTATCACTTAAAATTAAAGATCATATATACTTTTAAACCCTAAATCTTAAATTTTAATTTTATGTAACAACTTTTAAAGTCAATATATTTTAAAAAAAATGCAAACTTTCCATATGTAGCAACCAAACTAATAAATAAAAATATTTATTCCATTACAACATCTTTTATTCTTAGTAAAATAAATTATTATTCTTAACATAATCTTTATTTAGTGTCGGTTTGGATAGAGATTATTGTGCGTCTACGTTATATTTCACGTTTCCTTCCTTCTTCTTTTTTTTTAGCATATGAACAGTAAAATCACATGGATTTACTGTACAGGAGACAATTATCACAGTTCACGCACTGTAGCAGCACTGTTCACGCACTGTAGTAGCACTTTTCATGCATTTAAAAATATTAAAAATGGGTCCCACGATACTATTTACACATTTAAAAATTATTTTGCTACAGTATTTTCAATTTTCAGTTTTCAGTTTTCAGTTTCAGCAAAAATAAGTTGTATTCAAACGGACCCTTAGTGTATAAAGGTACCCTACATTAGACTTACGGTTAACGCTACATGGAATATATTTACACCCTTAGCTATTACATAAACCCATCTCTTTTCTCTTTAACAGCAATGCACAAAGATAAATTTTTTCCAAAACCCAAATAAAACAAATGATAGAAATTCACATGGGAAAAGAGTTAAAGATACAATGGACTGGCAACAATCCAGTTTTCAAGAATTTGGACTCGTGTGAGCCCAAGTTTCAGCAAAGCAAACAAACTTGGGCCCACAACCGAGTTTCAAATTTGGGCCTCCTGGACTTGACCTCGGATAAAAAATTCGGTCCGGTCCATTATAACATTTAGAAGACAGTAATACTATCAAACTAAAACAATAGTCCCAGCTGTTCTAAACTATTCACTGCTAGAGCTTCCTCTCTTTTGAGCCTACTTGAAGAAGAAGAAAAGAAAAAGAAAAACCTCTATAAAGACACACAGAGAAAGAGAAAGGTTTCGCTGTGAAAAAGCAAAAAAAAACGACGTCGTAGAAGCAAGAAGAAGAAGATGTTTAGGAATCAATACGACACGGACGTGACGACATGGAGTCCGACTGGGAGGCTATTCCAGGTGGAGTATTCGATGGAGGCAGTGAAGCAAGGCTCGGCGGCGATAGGGCTGCGATCGAAGACTCACGTGGTCTTGGCCTGTGTCAACAAGACCAATTCCGAGCTCTCCTCTCACCAGAAGAAGATCTTTAAGGTTGACGACCACATCGGCGTCGCCATTGCCGGACTCACCGCCGACGGCCGTGTTCTCTCCCGGTACATGCGATCTGAGGCCATTAATCACTCCTTCACTTACGAGTCTCCTCTCCCCGTTGGCCGACTCGTCGTTCAGCTCGCCGATAAGGCTCAGGTCCTCATTTCTCTAACCCTAACCCTAATGCTGCCTTTTTAATTTTTTTTTTCGCCTTCTTTGTGTGTTTTTTTACTGTGGTAATTTGTTGAATGTTGCTCGTGTAAGATCGTGGAAGCTAGGGTTTTAGCGATTTTGAGTTGTTGTTTATGAGCGATTGGATTATGGAAGCTTTAGGGTTTTGGATTTGGAGTTAGGAGTGGATTTGGTTACTGAGGGAATGCTTAAGATCTTGAATTTGAGTGATATTGGGGATTTAGATTGAGTTTTTGTTAATTTCTTTATATTTTCGTATCGAAAATTTATGGTTGAACTTAGTTTTCTGTGTGTGGAAAATGGCTGGTAATCATCATTGTGGGAAGCCCTTTTGATATCCCTTGGAATTCAACAAGGCTCAATGCTGTGAATGCTGAGTAAAAAGCTTAGATCTTACAACTGCATTGTGCAATTTTGACTAGCTTTCCTATATAACAATTTTTATTAGTGTCCCTGTGACGTTAATTTTTGGTTCTTTTTATACTTCATGTTACAATTTAGTTTTGCAACATTCATTTGAAATGTAGTGATACATAGACATGTCTTGATTGGTATTTCTTAACCCTGAGAGGGATTTAATCTATCTTTTTGCTGGTTAGCTGTGTTGGTATTAAACTGCACTCGAGGTTTGGTGAAGCCAATACTTTATTCATTTGATTGTATAACTCTCTTTTTGTGCCTCCTAATGAAATCAGTCCTTTTCTGGGGACGTGGGTATGTTTTTGATGCCAAGTGTGTTATGCTAAATAGTTAAGACCCCATTTATAGGGATGCTTCTTTTTTTTTTTTTTTTTTTTTTTCCCCCCACTTGATTGATGTAGTGACATTGAAATACATTGGTTTGTGAAAATCTTGAGGGGTTAAATATCATCTGCTGCTTGGCATTTAAAATCCTACCTTCAAGCATGGGTTTAAGTTTGTCTTACCTTATGAGTAACTCACATTCTATTTGAATTAAAGATGTAGGTGAGTCATATATTTGATATTATTGATTTAGCCACTTTCAACCAGCATCCGAAACTGGTTTTAATCTAAGACTTGTTGACTGTAGTCATAAAAAATGTATGGTATCCCAGAATTTAATAATTTTGAATGCTTAAAAATGCTAAACAGGCTGGACTTATTTTTCTTTGTTAGTTCTAAGGGTCAGACTCAAATGTATTGAAAATGCCTAGGCCGGCTGGATTTGGTGTAATATTTTCATTTCTCACATACATATACTTAATTTTGACATATTCATAAGCTGGTGAACATATTCTACAAGGGGCCAACCCATTTTGTGGAAATGAATTGACTGAATTTTTATAAGTAATTATTTTATTATATTTTTGAAATATGAGTAAATTTCACGAGTACCTCCTTGTTACAGTCCCCATCCAATAAGAGATTTTCACATAAGCTTTTATTTAAATCTTAATACATCCTACCACACCTAATAACATCTCAATAAACTCCCAGTTGGGTTGGATTTTAGATAGGTATTAGAAATGATTGGGTGTGGTTGTGCCTATTCTTTAATATGTAATATGATGATGTGGCATGTTGGGATTGGAGGGTGTAAAACTTGGTTTTACGACACATCCTTATAGAATTTAATCTCTTTGAAACTACATTGGGTCTTAGTGGATTTTGGGCTCTCAGTTATTCAGATTGACCAAACTAGGTTAAAATTTCCTCAGTTCTGATTTTAACTGTTAATTTTATTCTTGATTTCGTAATGCTGTGTGTTTCTTAAAATTACCAAGTCTAAAACAACAAGAGATACATAAGAGAATAGGCTTGAAATTTAAGGATGTCATTATAATGATTTGTGAATCCTGATGGTCAAAGAATATGATAGTGGGATTTAAGACTTCTTTTTGGGGATTCCAAATTCTCTACATCTACGCCTTTCTCAAATTTTGAATTATTTCTGCTTCTTTATGATGAAATAATCAGAATTGGACCCTCTCAGAAGTCTTAAATTGCAATGGAGAGGGTCCGTCATGGCTAGGGTCTATTTAAAATGATTCCATGGATCAGAACATGCCACATCATTTAAAATGTGTAGTATATGCCATCTTGCTTAAAAGGCTAAAACTAACAGTGTTAAAACTAAATATTGTTGACTAGAGAGAGAGAGAGAGAGGAGTAGCAGCAGAAGAAGGGATGGTGCTACAGGAAGACAAAGACCCAGATTGGCTGAACAATTTTCATTCGAAGTAAATAAGAAGAAGAAGGGATGGTTTAAGACCACCATTGAGCTGACCACAGCTGCTGCCAGGCGATCAACAAACAAAACCCCAAATTGGTTCTTAATCTTGTCCCAGTTCATCCACCTGAAAAATGCCCAAATTGGACTCCTTAGGGATTTCACCTCCTGCAAATGAATAATCACTTTGTGCTCAAATTCAAACCCATTCTTCCACCATGCAAGTGTTTCATCTTTTGTACTCATACACCACGAGATTCAATCTTGTGTGAAGTGTGTACAACCTCCATGGCCTTTTTTATCAGCTTTGGTCTTAATGGATAATCTGAAATTAAGTTGGAAGCCCAAATCACCATAGACCAGAGTGGGGTAAAACATCTGCTTGTTTAGTTTTAAATGAGGTGGCACATTCCAAGTGAGGGATTCATTTTAAGTTGATTTTAGCCATAAAATTGACCTTCTCCATTTTACAGTGAAGTGGAGAGGTTCCAAATCCGAATTAATCATGTTATACATTTTTAACTAATAAAGGGGAGTTCTTTTTGGATGAAGTATTTTCTTCTTGTCGTGATTGACTAAAAACCCCTATCATTGTTTTTGCAAGGATTATTTGCTCATATTTGGGAAGAATCAAATTTATATATGATCTTTAACAGGTAGATAAATACAGCTACTAACTATGAGTCTTTCGCATTGTATTTATTTATTTAGTTTGTACTTCATATAGGATGTGATGCTGATGGGGTTAAAGAATGAATAACTACAAACTGACCTTTGAAAAGTTGTTTGTAAGGGTTTTTTTCCCCCCTAATTTTTAATTTTTAGAATTTGGGCACATCAGCTATTGAAGGCAAGAGCTTTATTGAAATGACCATACCTGAACAATTTTTCCTGTAAGTGAATGATTGAGGACTGAAGAAGATTTGATCATCATACACTTTTAGAGTGATTTAGGTTCTGTTCAGCTTTTAATTGTTAAATTCTAATCAAAATAAAATAATCTGAAAAGGTAATAGCCAGTAATAATGTTCCAGGCAAGTTCTGAGTAACGATATAAATGGGATTTAAAGAATAACTTCGGGTGAACATCATGAAGCAGGCATTGTAAGGTTTTCGTTTCTCTTTATTGGTAGTATGTGAATTTTCATTTCTCTCTTTCCTTTTATGGCTCCATTTTGGAAATGCCCATCTCTTTCCTCGTATTCATTTGTGGAAGCTTCTGTATTTTTTTCCCCTCTCTAGTCTCTTAGCTGATTACTTCTGCTTCTATTTCATGTCCTGGGTACAGCATCTTTGTTCTTAGAGTAGGGGGATGTGTTCATATAGCTTAAAGAATATTATGCGATCATGATTTTCTTTTGGTGATTTTGATAATTCTCGGTATTAAACACCATGTCTTGTCTTATGTCTTAATTTGTTTTGCTGGAAGTATGGTACTTCTATTGCAAATACTATATGTGTGTATGCTTATGGTATCAGACTATCAGTATTTGATGAGATCTCTAGACTCACGTACATGCACATGTGAAAACACATACACCTTCATGTGTTTACAGAGTTATCTTTTGATTGCATATTAAGATCAGCTTTTATTCAGCATGATAGATTTTCAGCAAATACAAGAAAATTTGTGGAATGTTCAAACTTAAGAACTACTTATAATTTATTAGGCTTTAGAGCTCATATTCTATATGGACTAATTCCACCATTTTAAGAGTGGATGGCTTCAAATTGATGGGGAAAATTGAAATAGTTGGCATATTTTGCTTCCCAATGATGGTAATGTTCAAGGTGATTCCTTGCCTAATGATTTGATCCCTCATAATCTAAATTATCTTCACATGCATGTTACTGAGCTTTTTGAACTGAGTTGACGTTATTGGCAACAAATTTTAATCTGATGTTATAAATATCAGGTTAACATTATTACTAAAATTCTTTCAGATATTGGCATATATTTCAGTTGGTTTGGGGTTTGGAATCTGGGCCTAAGGGCTATATTTTGTTTTCAAGTGATTTTAATGTTCTGTTTAGTCTCGCAAAACCAAATACTACTTATGGGTTTTACTTGCTTTAAGGGAAAACTATCTTTATGGGGTCTCCTCATGTATTTACCTCATAAATGAACTATATATTGTTGTAATTATAAATAAAAACTTGATAACATGCTTTGGCCATTTTTAGGCCAACTTAGAATTTAAAAAAAGGGGGAGAAAAAGAAAAGAAAAGAAAAGAAAAGAAAAGAAAAGAAAAGAAAAGAAGTGATTGTATGTACTACGTGTTCTCTGTGTGTAATGGCATGAAAAGGAAAATTCATGCTTCCATGCCTTCTGCAAGAGAAGCTATTCCTCTTTGTAACTATAACATGCTTTGGGGTGGCAGGTTTGCACACAACGTTCATGGAAACGGCCCTATGGTGTTGGTCTTCTGGTAGGCGGCTTAGATGAATCTGGTGCTCATCTTTATTACAATTGCCCTAGTGGTAACTACTTTGAGTACCAGGCCTTTGCCATTGGATCTCGTTCACAAGCTGCAAAGACATATTTGGAACGCAGGTTTGAGAACTTCACGAACTCTTCACGGGAAGATCTGATCAAGGATGCACTTATTGCAACAAGGGAAACCTTGCAAGGAGAGAAGCTCAAGAGCTCCATATGCACAGTTTCTGTGGTGGGAATTGGAGAGCCGTTCCATATATTGGATCAAGAAACTGTACAACAATTGATAGATATTTTTGAGCTTGTGACGGAGGAAGAGCCTCCTGCTCCTGAACCTGCTTCTGAACCAGCTGCTGCTGATCAGGGTGGGGCAGAACAGGGTGCTGGTGCTGAGCAGGGTCCCGCACCTGATGAAGGCGTGGCTCCAATGGATATTTAGGATGCAAGGACTAGCCATGGTCTCTGTATCGGTGTCTTCAGTTCTGCTGTGTGTTTGCAGAAATGAGTATGGCATCAATGAAGACCTCAGTTTCTTCCTCAATTTTTTTTTTTCCTTTTTGGCATGCTTGCTATTACCTCATTAGTGCAAATGACTGGCACTGGTGAACCTAGATTTACATTTGACGTTTATACTTGAGATAAATTATGAACTTTGTGGTTATGTTTCTACTGTTAAGTATCATGATATTCAGGTATTCAGCACGTTAGGAGGCTTGGCTATGTTTATTTTTAACCCTGCCCCTCTCCAGGCTGTGGTTTGAAAGTATTCAGAATACTTTGTGTACTACACACTCTTCTCGAATGTATAAATGTGGGTTTCATTTGTGGATTCTGCATTCTGCATATGAGACCTACATTTATGTGCATATGAAACCTACATTTATGTGAAACAGAGGTGCAGTATACTCTATGGAATAGTTGCACTTTTTTTTCTTTTCTTTTTTTCGTTTTAGTTGGTCTTATCCCTTACTTTTTCCTTTGCCTTCCACAATTTGTCACCATATAGACTTGAACAAGAAGTTAGAATTATTCATTTTATTTTATTTTATTTTTATTTTTAACACAAGTTAAACTCAAGCTCATCACCTTAACTCTTACTTCTTCCTTTGCCTTCCACAATTTGTCACCATATAGACTTGAACAAGAGGTTTAGAATTATTCATTTTATTTTTATTTTTAACACGAGTTAAACTAAAGCTCATCACCTTAACTCAAGCTTATATCACCAAATTAAATTATATGTTTATATGTAATTTATTTTATATTGTTTATGTCATTGACTTGATTAATTTATTACTTTTTTATATATAGTAAACACCGGACCATGATTAAAATTATTTTTCTTTCTCAAAAAAATATGTTAATAATAAATAATTAAACTATAGATAAAATTATATTGTTTGAGTTAACTAAATATAAATATTTTTGTTTATGAACTTATATAGTTAAAAATTATACTAGAAATTAAAATTATATATATGTGTGTATAAATATAAATTAGCGATAAATCACCAATAATAACTAAATTTCTTATGCATATATTTTCATACATATAAACATTTAGTATTATATAAACTTCTTTTTGACTGAAGAATATATATAAACTCAAATTGAGTCACCTGTTTATGAGATTATTTATAAAAATGTTACTTTATTTAAGCTTAACTTATTTAATAGTCAAGTCTAAACTTGAAGTTGTGTTTGACTTTATTTGTTGAATAAGCATAAACAAATATTTTCTTGAGTTGAATTCAAATTTGCTTGATTCATTTGCAACCTTTTTTTTTTTTTTTTTTTTTTTTTGAGAAATAATTACAATATGTTGCATTGTTATTAGCCCTGCAGCTCGAACCCTTTATCCTAGACCCCCCAAACATTTTGTGCATGGAGAGATGCCAATTTAACTATAAGGTCTTTGGCCATTCATTTGCAACCTATCACCATATTTTCTTTACTCTGTTTGAGTTTAACTCATTTAATAGTCAAGTCTAAACTTGAAGTTGCGTTTGACCTTATTTGTTAAATAAACATAAACAAATATTTTCTTAAGTTGAATTCAAATTTGCTTGGTTTATTTATAACCTGTTTGACTTTATTTGTTAAATAAATATAAACAAATATTTTCTTGAGTCGAATTCAAATTTGCTTGGTTCATTTATAACCTATCACCGTATTTTCTTTTGTTTGGTTCTTGGGTGTTAGTTGTGTTTTCAAATTTGCTTGGTTCATTTACAATCTATCACTGTATTTGCTTTTGTATGCTTCTTGGGTGTGTGTTGTGTTTTCAATTAGAGGGTTTACCCATCGGAGAGTTAAAACTCCAGAGGATTGGATTAAACCAATTATAAGAGTTACATTCCCTAAAAATGGAAATCGGGATCTAAGATCTCTGGGATATGCAATTGACTTTTGACTTTTTTGGGGAGCAAGAGAAGCAATTTAATAGTGATCACATCTCCATGAGCTGCTGAACTCAAAGCAGTTAGAAAAATGCTCGCACAGACTCACATCTAAGCTTGTTTAGAATTCATTGCCACATGATTCCCAAATCCCACAAATCGTTGATCATTGTTAAAGTATCAAAATCCAAACACTAATATCTGGGGCCTGGGCTGGACTTTATAAACTCAATTAACTGATTATCACATACATTGCTCCTTGCTATTAATTCACATGAGATAATAGGCCACACAGATTTAAAAGCCTCAAGAAAAGGGGTTAAAATTAAATTTAGAGATTTTTATTTCCGGTAGTAAACTAATTTAGTGACTCAACATTTTAATCATCAGTATTTCCGTGGGAAAATAATCGTGTAAGCATTAGTCAAGCCACCCTCAAAAAGCAACCAAAAAAAGAAAAGAAAAAAAAGAAGAAGCTGCAGCTTGCTTAGAAAGGATAAATTAAATAACAATTAGAAAAAAGAACAACCACTAATGTAATTTGGGGAGAGATCATTTGTGGATACCAGGCACAGGGAGGCCCTTGATCTGCATCTGCTTGTACATCCATTGCAAGTTCTCCGGGGTCACTTCACCTCCGAGAGAGCGGATAACAGATCCACCACTACATGAACCAACTTTGCAGCATTCCTCCAGAGATAACCCTTTTACCAATCCATATATAAACCCACTTGCAAATAGATCACCTGCTCCAGTGGCATCAATTGCCTTTGACTCCCCGATGGCTGGAACTTGTACAATCTGACAGTAAAATTTTTATACATAATATTAATCATCCATATGAAACTTTGTATTTAGAGTACACCTTTTTTATCATTAGTATTGGTGCTAAGACTTATATTTTTTATGAGGCACGCTTTAACAAAGCTTTTAAAAGCTTAAAGTGTCCTCCAATGTACGGATGCGCAAAAGAATAAAAAATAAATAAAGAAAAGGAAATCATACGAGTGATTGTATATATGGGGATGTTGAAATTTTCAAGGACAGGCATCCATCAAGCCATAAGTCTTAGAACAATTTGATGGGGGGTTATGAAAATTAAGCTATGTAGTGTACATTTCCAGAGATTATCAAGCTTCTCCAGAAGGAAAAAATGCCATTTTTATAGAGTACTCAAATCCTCAAATTTCTAATGCAGCATCTTACTAACCTCATTGCCATGCTTAGCAATGCATCCATTAGGGCCTAATGTCACCACAGCCCATTGGCAGTGTTTGGCCAGAAATTCAAGCGCAACTTCAGGATTAGCATTTTGTTCACCCCTACAAAAATTGTAGGAGAAATTTACACCACCTACTAGAGAATTGTAAATATTCTAAGAGAAGAAAAAATAGTTAACAAATGAAGAGTCTGGAAGATTGACGATTTTATCAAAAACTATCTTAACATGCTAACTTTATAAAGAGATTACAGTCACCTTAGCAGTTCTGTTGCTTCATCCTCATTGGCAAAGCAGAGGTCTATGTCCCCTGACTCAAGTAACTCTAGAAGAGGTTTTTTAAAGTTCCGAATCATCTGTCCATATTTAAAGACTGTATAAGATAATACAATTGTCCTGAAAATTTTTGGCATAGAAAAACACAATAAGAGAGGGCAGGGGGGTGGGGAAGAAAAGGGAGAAAAGAATATCAGAATGTATATCACTGCATGCATCAATCATACTTGAGATATGAACTTAGTCAATTCCATGCACAAAGTGATTCTTGCAATCAATATTTAGTGTTATAAAAATTTGTTTCAATTATTCCTTCTGGTGATACATCATTTTCAGTCACAAAATAATCCACTTAAAACATTGCCTTTTGTGATGTTGGAACTCAGATATTGAAAACCAAACTAAAATAATTTGAAATTAGATGTATAAAATATACCTCAAAACTGGCCAAATCCATTGACACAAACAGACCCTCCTGTTTGGCAATCTTTATAGCCGCTTGAATGACTTCCACATTGAATATCCCATATCTCAACAACAACCACTGCCAAAAAAAAGAAGAGAAGAAGAAAAAAAGCATTAGCAATAAAATTTATAGAAAGTCTCAACATATCACCAACATATTACCTAAGGAACAGGACAAAAGAACCAACAGAGCTAGGTTGTGGAAGGAATGACATTATCTATATTACAAGGAGTTATTTTCAGATAAGAAACAATAGTATCTGTACTGTTATACACTATAGCTGGGGTACAAATTTAGTCAACTATTCTATGACTGAATGAACTATTATTATACGAAGAATAACAACGATAATGTAGGGAAAAAACAAAAAGAAAGAGAAAAATGCTATTGGAATCTGGTTCTTATTCTAGAGGGAGATGCCTAACCTTGGAGCCCTTGAAATCATCTCTGGTCAAGTCATCCGCCTGAAAGACAATAAAGATCACAAGTGTTATTATTTTATATTAGTATAGGGGTATTCTTGTAATTTTTCATATAACTTTAATATATATTCGCTAAGGTGAGGGACCGATCAACCTTTTTCTCAAATCTCTCTCTCTCTCTCTCTCTCTCTCTTAACTCCATGATCTCATATTTACAACTTAACTATTAGCTTAAATATTAATAAGTCCTTCAGATTTGTGAGAAACTGTTTTATCTTAAAATGGAAATAGACATATCGACACACCCTGCACACCCTGTGACATATGCATACAGAGATATGTAAAGAAGCATTCACATGAATGCTTGTAGCTTATCTCATTAAAAAGCCCGTGTTAATCCTTAAATTTTGGGACATAACATAGTGTAACATGTACACACGCACCAAAAAAGAACAAGAAAAAAAAGCACGGCACCTGAACTTTCACAGCATTGGAGAGACACGGCCGCATGGTACGGTTGCCCAAATCATCAACCAAGCAAACACACTGCGCCATACAAAAATACATAACAAAAGTTTCAGCATCTAACATTAAGAAATCAACGAAAAAATAAACATTCAAATTCACGGAATTAGAAACTCGAAGCTCACCTGACCTGTGGGTCCATTCTTCATCCTCAACCTCGAGAGGTTCACACCATTGGAGCTCATGTTACTCACAAACAATTGACCTTGCTCATTATCCCCATATGCCCCAATTATTCCACACGACACTCCAAAGCCCGCACTTAGTCCCCTAACAGTATTGGCAATACTGCCCCCGGCCAACATCTTCATCACCAACTGATCATCCGGGGACATTTGAAAATGGCTTTTCACATCACTCTTTATGGCCAATTGTTCGTTAGGCGACCCGTTAATATGGGTTTTCACCCTACTCAATATCAGCTCAAGCTCATCAATTGCAACCTAAAGACATAATAATTAGATAAATATAAAGCTTTAAAGTACAAACAATTGATCAAAATCTTGTACACAAAACCACAATTTTACCCAAGTTGTCATGGTATTAATCAACTAAATTAAAACCATATAAACAAGGACTAATAAAAACATAATTACATAGAGTGACAACTGGGACCCAATAATCCTGATATTTCAGAGCCTGCAAATTAGCACAGAAAACTTGAAAATTGAGCAAATTGAAGCGAAGTAATATTTAGATAAAGAGAGAAAGTACGGGAAGAGAGCCACCGCGGTCGCCGGGGACTTGATCGAGCAAGGACCAATCGACGCGAGCCACGTGGTCAATGAGGGCGGCGGGTTGGAGGCCGAGGACGAGAGGAGGAGCGGTGGCCTCATTATTGTTGTGGTTGTGGTTGTGGTTGTTGAGGAAGGGTTGTGCTCCCATTTTTTAGACCGACCAAACCAAAAGTGTTGGTGCTCTTAGTGTTGTTGTCGCCCCACCTCGTCCTCTTTCACTCTCACATTGCTTCTATTATATAGAGAGACTTGTTACTTGCAGCAGCACCAAACTCGTGCTTCTTTCTCATTTTAATTAAAGTAGAATTTAAATTTCTTTAATTAAATTATATTAATAATTGATAAATCACAAAAAAAAAACTCTAACCATAGCATTTTGTTACTGATTCTAATATGGCCCCCCATTGATTATAAAATACAGAGTACTAATAATATGGGCTCATCTCATACATCACTTTCTCATGTCCCCTAAGATTTGTTGTGGGGTAGCATTATTATTTTGATAAGATTTAGTTTAAAATAAAATGGGAAATGTTAACATATGTTCTAAAGGCATTTGTTTAAGAAATATTTTTTAAAATATTTTATGGCAAAATACTAAAACAATTAATTTTATTGACAGTTTTTTATATTTCTCATAAAATTGATTTCAAAACTTTCTTAATATGATTTATTAACAATTGCCCTAAGGATATCTGTTAACGAAAAATTCTTAAATACTCCCGGAGCATGGAGTCATGGTGCTTTCTCTTCTCATATTTTTGGTGAGACCCTATTATGAATTTAATAAATAAACCCTACCATGAATGTGAGTAAGGAGTGGTATTCTCCATCTCGGTGTACTAAGAATTACTCTCTGACAACATGACCCATATAAAATAAACTAAAGAAGATAAGAAAGAAGATAAATTGATTGTGAATAACGCCTTTTTTATATTTTATCCCCCTCGCCCAAGAGAGCACGTTGTAAGGCTATGAGGGATTTTGGTCCGATGGTGTTACACGGCAGCAACGGCTTTAGTTTAGAAGGTTAATGTATTTTTGACAGTATAACGTAATAGGATGCTTATTTAATATTATTCCTCATCTGATTTTTATGAAAACCCCTGTGCCTCAATTGGCTACATAAATCTGCACATACTCTAATTTTTAGAAAAAAATTCTTAAATATGAAATTTGATAATTGATTATGGTAATTATAATAATAGGTATTTATTATGATAATTATTTTTAATAGATATATGTCATAATAATTAATAGATTTAGTATTTATTATGATATTTACTAATATATAATTATAGTAATTATTAGTAGATATTTATTATTGTGGGGGTTAAAAACCACTATCCTAAGTGTATAGGAACTATCTAAGGGGTGGTGTTGAGATGACAATCACAAATTATTTATCTAAAATATGTAGGGGAAAAACTCTACAATGAGAAGCTCAAACAATTGATTTAACTAACACAGCTTATATTTCAATTGAAACTTGCACATTACAATAGGGAAAATTCTCTTTCCCATGGTATTCCTCTGTGACAGATTGAAATTTCTCTCTCTATTTCTCTTTATTCCTCTCTATCTCTTTTTTCTGATCCCCCTCTATTTGCTAGTTCCCCTCCTTATATAGGCACATTTTCTACCCTTATCCTCCCAATTGTCCTGTCTCCAGCCGGATTCTCAGGGATATTTTTCATATTTTTTATTGGGTTTCCTCCCTTCCTTATCTTGGAACATGACTTTTGGGGGTGTTTCTATTGTTCAGGTTGTCCCATATGTATTCAATGCAGCAAAGGTTAGGTGGAGGGCTCCTCATTAATGCGGAGGCAGAGATCTCTGCCATTATTATCTGTCTGGAGGGTTTCCCGGGGTTAAATGTACCAATTGTGGGCACGCCATGGATTATCCATGTTCGTTACCTCAAATAAGACTTTGCTCAATGTAGTTTATTGTCAACTTCGAGGGAATGGTCTATAAGGATTCCCTTTGCCTCCTAGATGTACTGGCCGGTCTTATTCCACTCCACAAGGTCTTCTAAGCTATTGAGCCTTACCTTAAGTAGATGGGTCTGGCCCATTCAACTCCACGGGTTCTAGTTGGTAGTTGGGCCTCAGGTCAGGTGAAAACTCTTTCATTCCCCACAATGATAATTTTGATTGTATATGAAAATATGTATTCTATGAATAGAAATAATTTATCTCATTTTTTGTGTTTCATTTTATGTTTCATCAATTATGGTATACTAGCATGTAACCCATGCAAACACATGGATGCTTTTAAATTTTTTTAAAAAAATTATTAAAAAAATATAAATAATTAGTCAATTTAAAAAAAAAAAATAGCATGTAACACAACATATAGATATATTTAAAATTAAACACAATTTTTATCATAAAAATATAAAATAATTAGTCAAATTATTTTTTTTAAAAGTAAACGTAATTAGTCACATATTAAAATTCTTACCTAAATTTAATACTACTTATGATTATTTTTCTTTCTAATTTTTAATAAGATAGAACGTGTGATGATCTTTGTTATGCGGTGATTTTTATTGAGTATATGTGATTTGTTTTATTTATTTATTTATTTTATAGTTCATTAATATTAGATTCTTAATATTGTGGCATTAACTCACTTGGTACAAATATTAAAAAATTTAAGTGGACACATGGCACAAATTTAAGTGGATAATTATGATGTGGTATCCACATAAATTTAGACTTATGGCACAAAATTAGATTCTAATTTCAAATTCTAATTGAATTTTCTCTGAGTTTTACCTATATATATATATATATATATTGGTGTGTCGCGTGTGATTTTTCTCCCACCTTTTAAACTTTGAGTAATTTATAAGAAAAGTAAAAAGAATATGTGACAAGTTTTGATTAACATAGTATGATGGTTTAAGTATAGAATAGAATTATGGGTTCCACCACCGGGCACGCTGGTTAGATGGTAAGGGCTCTATCCAGGCTTAAGCAAGGTCTCGGTTTCG
The DNA here is from genome assembly GCA_028535165.1 of Quercus tomentella. Lineage (NCBI taxonomy): Eukaryota > Viridiplantae > Streptophyta > Magnoliopsida > Fagales > Fagaceae > Quercus > Quercus tomentella. The sequence continues at coordinate 9,973,625 of JAPQVY010000155.1, forward strand.
AGTCCTTGTGTACGCAGTTGTGTTAAACCTCGGTTGGGAGAGCTTTGCCACCCGCAAGGGTCCTACCCGGCTCGAATCCGGATTAGTCGATGAACCCCGTCAGGGGCATCGGATTACCGGGTGGTTATACCAAAAAAAAAAAAAAAGAATTATGGGTTCCAATTAACTCTACTAGTAAAGATTCTTGTTTTCAAATAAGAGATTTGAGGTTCAATTCCTGTCTACACAAAAAGTAATTGGTGTTTTGATATAATGATAAAGAGCAATAATTAGAAGTTAATGCTATATATTAAAAGATTAATTCTAAAACCATATAAAATATCACAATTTTTGTCACAATTATCTTACATGGTAGACGGTAATTAGTTATCTATCACTTTCATTTCAACCCACTATTTTTTTCTCCACCGTGATTGTAGCAAAAAATATCTATATATATGCCGAAAATTAAAGTGGAATGGTGATTTTAGACCATAGCCGTATACTTCCAAGGGGACGCTCCAAATATTCGCGAACCCGACAAGATAGACACGAAAATTTTCGGTGTAGGATTGCTTTGCTATTCTTTGATTTCTTTTAGCCTTTAGGCAAAATAATTTTAGTGCATTCACTCATTGTCTCGGGAACGTTGTTAGGGGCATCATTAGCTTTCGCTTTAGTAGATCACAATTTATAGAGTTTCATAGCTACTGCATAGCTCAGGCATTTACCAGTTACCGCATCTTCTCACATGATTTATAGCTTAAAGCTTCAACCACTACCCTATGGTCCCTATCTATTGTTTATATACAAATGGCAAGTAACATGCAACCCATGATTTTGAATGCAGGCATGATTCCATATTATAATACAAAGAGATTATGATAATAAATATAAATAGAAAGTTCATGCTCTTTTTTTTTTTTAAACGGTGGTTGATCCAAAAACGAGTGAGGATATGTATAAACTATAAACTATTAAAAAACTGAGTTTTGAGTATAAAATGAGCGTTTGTAAAAAAGTTACGAAAAGTTATGGTTGCAAAACAAAGTTAGGGTTTTAAAAGCGCTCTTTTAATCTCTCAAAACGTCTAACCAAGCGGACCCTAGTAACCATCGAGATTCTATGCCTTGGATAGTTGGATCCAAAAGTAATTCCAAAATGTGATTGGAATGATCATCAGAATTCAGAAAGCATCAATTTCATCAAATTAAAACGTAGAAAAAGTACAACTAATTAACGAAGACAGCTTGGGCCAAAAAACAAAAAAGAGAGGATATGACTATACGAGAGAGAGTGTACAAAAACCCAAAAGAAACCAGACACGAATGGTTATGGCTTTTCTTAGATTTGGATGATTGGTGGGACAACTTTTTGTTTCTTTCAACAAGAACCCCAGCTGAAATCACGGAGTATTATGTTTTTAGCTTTCTAAGATTCCGATCTCTCTGCAATTATTGCACAAAAGTTCTGATAATGGAGTTTATTTATACAAGCTACCCTAGTATTATTTATTTTAGGTCCTTGTTGGTTGGAATAACTTGTACTCACGCTACATTGACTCTACAGTACTTTTCTGTATTCAGTGCAGCTCTCTTCCATTGGATAAATCTAAAAAAACAAGCAAGTGTGCATTAAAAAAAAAAATATACAATGAAAACATGGGGAAGTAGATACTGTGCATAATTTTGTGGATCCTCATTGGACATGCCTGTAGAGATAAAATTCAAATAAGATAGAGCTTAGACATGGTCTCCTGTGAAAGCACGAATTCTCCTGTTGGATTAGTTTGCATAAATTTCAAGTAGCAACCCTTTTATTTTTCCTGTGTTGAAAGAACTCTTAAGGATCCTTTTTTTGGGTACATGAACTCTTAAGATCTTAGCATGCAGAACTTGTTTAACTTCTAGCCCCAAGCATGCATGACCATTTTGTTTTATATATAATAAACTTGGGCCATTTGCCCACTCGGAAGAAAAGCCCAAGATGTTCATTAGCGTCACTAGGGATTGAGCTCTGATGCAATAGCACTTTTGATGCCTAAGATTGAAAGTTAAAAACTTTTTAAAATTTTCAAACTATTTTGTGATTTTACCTTCTCAATTTTTTCCTCTCACAATTGCATAGTGCAATAGTCCTGGCTAGCTATTGCACCTGATCTGATCTGGATCCCATCTCCAGTGCAATTTACTTATCCCCAAAGGCACCATCCAACCATTTTCCCACATTGCAAGAAACTACAAACGGACAAGCAACTGATCCCAGAGGTTTATCTGGTTCAATGATATGGGCCAAAAGATGACTGTATTTTATTTTTAATTTATTTCACATATGACACGTGAAATTTGTCCATCTTCCTTCCATAAAGGATATTTCTTAAGGAATAGTTTACTAGAATCATTTGATGCCATTCCAAGATAAACACTGACATTGACATCGTTGCAAAGAAACAAACAGATAGCAGAACAAACCGCTAATTAACGACAAGAAGAACATGAAAGTAAAGACAAAAGATTAGATGTATTCCAGAAAAATTTGAGGTAACAAACAGAATGTTTCTTTCAGCCGACTCCTGAGCCTAATCCAGTTTCAAAATCTTAAACTTCACATAGATAAGAAAAGACCTTCATTCTCTCTCATCATTTCATTCTTCCCATTTCTATCAGACAACAAAATAAGGCTACAATTGTCACCAAAGATGTTTTTGTCATCCCTAGAATAGTTTACTCACCTTTACTCAATTGTTCTATACGTAACCCATTTCCAATTTGACATTTTTTTTTGATAAGTCAATTTGACAGTATCTAATGTTCATCTATTCAAACTATTCTTTTTTTGTAAGTTAAAAATTCAAACCTAAGACCTACTGTAAACCCACTTTGCTGCTTCTCCATCTTAAGCAGAAAATGGATTCATCTTTTCAGACAATCAAACTAATGATTAGTCCCCAAAACCTAACCATTCATTATGATTGGCAAAGTTTGAACCACTCTCTACTTTAACTGTATATAATTTAGCCTTTCTGTATATAATTTAGCCTTTCAAAACACAATCTAGCATTACTTATAATTAGAGTCTGCAAGCCCGCACTTGGAAAACTACTCAGGGTAACAACCAATGCTAAGGCTGCATGTAATTGAAAATTATGACTACTATCAAAAGAGTACTGGCAAAAATATGTTGACTGCAAGGAGAAAATATTCTCACATCATGTTCTAGAATGATTGGACATTTATAACTACAGATCCAATAAATCAACTCAAAAACAGGTACCTTAAACACAAGGAAAATAAAGCATCAACATATTTGCTGCTTATGGCATCAGTATCACTCGAAACAGAAAATAGAGATTCCAAAAATCTGCAGGAGGACTAGAGCCATAATTCTACCCTAAGATGTGTCTGGTATTATTGGGAAAGAAATTAATCTCTTTTCCATGTATTTGTTCATAACAACAGATGTTCCTTGATGTTGAATTTCAATATCTGAACTGAAGAAAAACTTACTAAAATCTCAATTTTGCGAAGGCTTTGGTGCTTTATCTGGTAGGATATTATCTGGGAGAATAAGTTCAGGGGGAGTTTCACGAACAACACCCAGCATAGAGTCATAGTCCTCATCCCGACGAGCAAACTTCTTGCGGAGAAGCTTCTCAAGCTCGATCTCATCAAAAGGCTTTGCATTCTCAGCTGCATGGACCTGTGCAAGGTTTGTATAATTGGTGGCTGACTGGGAAATGAAGGCTATCTCTTCATCAGTGAGCTTTCTCAGGAACTTTGCTGGATTGCCTCCCCATACCTGTGATTTGCATTTTATATATATCAAATAAGCATTCACTAATCATCTGTCAAAGCTAAGCATCGGTTCCTAATCTAACATTTGAGAGCTGTTCACACATCAGAATGGACTAAATTGGCCTTACAGTGTTATATATCAAATCCAACATCCCAACTAGGGAATCCTTAAGGAAGAATTTTGGGACTGAAGGCAGAAGACAGAAGTCTCTCTCTCATCTCTCTGAGAGAGAGAGAGAGAGAGAGAGAGCAACAAAAGAAATTAAAGGATTAAGAACCCTTACATAACAGAAGTTCATAAAACCCTAAGAAACCTCGAGAATCCCCTGTATTTTTACATTCTCACACCATTGCTGAGCTTTTGAATATTAAAACTATAACATTATTTGGGTTATTATTCCATAGTCACTTGCTAGTACAAAGCCCATATCTGCTCATCATTCAAAAATTTACTGATTAGTTGCTGTTACATTCTGAACAGTCTAAGCATGGACTCACCATCCTATTTATTCTCTTACCATTGATCAAGAATGGGACCATTTTTGACACTTCAGCATTAAATTTTTAAATCCCTCTCAGTTACCTCATGTATGCTTGCATAGGACAGAAAAACTCCCTTTCAAATAAATTGATAGACTCACAGGATAGAGTATCTGCAAACATACCTCGCCAGCAGGGATCCTTGTATTCTGTCTCACAAGGGCTCCAGCAGCAACCATAGCATTTTTCTCTACAAAGACGCCATCAAGGAGTGTTGCTCCCATGCCAACAAAGGTCTCATCCTCAACGGTACAGCCATGTAAAACAGCACTATGACCTGCCCAGTTCAAATTTCCAAGTTAACCCAGAAAAGAATGCAAACAAAATCCAGTAAAATAATTTTCAAATCATGCATATCATGGCCGGGCATACCACTCACCTACAGTAACATTGTCTCCAATAATAGTAGGGAGGACCTTCCCACTTAGGTTAGACTTTGCCACATGCACAAGGGAGTTATCTTGTATGTTAGTTCCAGATCCAACACTGATGCTGTTCACATCACCTATGCAAAAAATATTTTCACAGGATCAATTTAGAAATAACTGCAGTTCACATCCAGCTAAAGAATGAGCCTTCAAGAAGAAACTTGCATCTTCCAATCCATTGGGTTTGGGGAAGTGCAGGAAGGCTGCTAATTTGTACAGCCCTCAACGTCGATAAGGAGAGATCACTTTACAATAAGACTAAAAACATCCAGATAATTCCATCTAATACTGAACAGGTAGATAATCTGATTATGAACTTGTCCACAACTTATTCTAATGGATGTACTCACCATACAAAACATTAGGACAACATATAGTACATATTTGAAAACTAACCAAGCCCAACCAGATAGGCACAATGAGGTTGTAATATTTCTCAAAAATAAAATATTGTTTGCAGAACAATTAAGTAGCAAAACGAAGTTACACTTTGTCATACTAGGTGGCAATATGCATAGTGCTATAAACAAGCTGAGTCAAGCCGAACCAAGTATTAAAGGTTTAGGATTGGTTTATTTAATTTTATTTCGAACATGAGCCAAGCTCAAACTTATTACTAAGCTAAAAAATTTTACCCCTTAACAAATCCAAGCTAATAATTAATAACTAAATTATAAATAATATAATATTATTTGAGTTAATTTGATAGAACGATTTTTAAGAACGAATAAAATTACATTCATCAACCTTGTATTTTGAAAAATTATATGTAATTTTTATTAGGAAAATGACTATTTATATTATCAATAAATTACAAAAAATAATTCAATACCTTATAAACTTATTTTATCAATAAATTACAAAGTAATTTATTATATGACCTCTACTAGACCCCACAAAAGTAGGAGCTTTGTGCAATGGGTACAACTTTTTTTAAATTATTATTATAAACTTATTTACAAACTTACACAATCTAATCTTACATACATACATATACTCCAATCGAGCCTCATACCCACAACCTTGTTGATGAACATGTTATCATATTTTAGTTTGGCTTATTTAACAGTTGAGTCTAAACTTGGGTTGACTCGTAAAAAATAAATAAACAAGAACCGAGCCCAATCTATTCATATACAATAGCTCTAATTATATGCACACGATATTTCCACTATAATTTGAACAATAATGAGGTGCCTCATACTTGCGTGATGCTTTATGTTAATCAAACATGCTATCCTTCCATTCAAACAATTATATTGAAGCCCCCCGCCCAAAAAAAGAAAAAGAAAAAGAAAAAAAGGGAGAGAGATTCAAGAAAAGTGCGTCATCAAACTTAAATGTATTATCTCAGTAATAAATATAAAATAAAATAAAACAGCATAAAAATGTATCTTTTTTATTATTATAAAAGATTAAAAGCATGAAAGAATGAAAGGTCAAAGTCATAGTTTAAGATTTTGCAGACAAAACAAAATTCATGCATAAAGGGTCTTACCTCTCAAGACACATCCATACCAAATAGACGATCCTCTTCCCACTTGAACATCCCCAATGACAGAGGCACTTGGGGCCACAAATGCATCCTTATCAACCACAGGTGCTTTATCAAATATGTTCATCAGAGTTCGATGCCTAGACACTACAGAAAATTTATAGTCAATAATTTGTTGTATGGTAGAATGCAAGCAAAACCAGTACAGCAAATATGTAGATCACATCAAAGCTGTGACATAAAACATGTAAAATTAAAATATCAATGGAGAGGAAAATGGTACAACGCATGTGCACAAATCTCTGCAATGCAAATGAAAACAGCAATCACCCCATGCAACTTTAAAGCACACAAGAACACAAAATGTAAAGTTAAACATGTAAAACATAAAACATATAAAATTTAGCTGTGACATAAAACATGTAAAATTAAAATATCAAAGGAAAGGAAAATGGTACAACGCACGTGCACAAATCTCTGCAATGCAAATGAAAACAGCAATCACCCTATGCAACTTTAAAGCACACAAGAACACAAGATGAACCAATCAACCAATTATTCAGACAATCAAAAAGTGTAGTTAGTCCTAGCATACGTTTTTGTTCAGGTACTCCAAAAATAAAGGAAAAGGTTTAATTTGCTACCTAAGTGATCACCTGTGTTATAATAACATGCTTCAACTAATTTAATTTATTTTTGTTTATTGGTAAGTTACAAACGCACCCAATGGGGTTTGAACCCACGACCTCACCCTCCTCCAGGTTGATTAGATTTGAACTGAGGACTTAAGCCACCCCACCCCTTCACCACTTAATCCAAAGCCTAACTGACAATTCAATTTCAATAAATTTCTTTTTTTGATAAATAAACACGCTTAACTGAGGAGATTTGATGGAATCAGATTTCAAGGACATTGAAATCTATAAGTTCCTTCAATAAATTTTTTTAAAAAAATCCATAAGTATTCTCAACACGGCTCCTCTTAATTCAAGCACACCTAACCATCATCTTTTTCTCTATTATTAATTGTAAATTACACTTGCACCCAATGGTCTTGAACCCAAGACCTCACCCTCCACCTAGAACTTATAGGGGGACGAAGTGCCAGTTCAACTAGAGCTCATTGTCACGCCTAAGCTAGGAAGCATGGATACGGATACGGGTATAACAGGGTGACATGAGCAATTTCTAAAAAATTATAATATGACACGGCGGGTACGACATTAGCATGACACCGGTAAGGCGCCCCAAATGAAGTGTATGTGCTTCCTAGCACCTAAGCATCAATCAATCTAAGATCATTCGTTCCAACTTCCAAGGCATGCACATGCCAAGAAATTCAAATAATGATAGCTCTTTGAAATTCATCTCTACATATTATTTGAATGAAATTTCGAAAGTTCCATAACTTGTTATGAAAATGTAAACCCCCCATTACAAATATCACATCAATCCGTATTTATGTGCGTGAAATAAATGCACATTCGTACACACAGTGAATCCAAAGCGTTAATTTGGTTATAAAAAAAAAAAAAAAAAAATCACTCCCTTAAGCTTTCAATTGATGATTTGAACCACACAATATAGCTTACACACCTAATTGAAAGATCATAAATTTCAAATACAACTTTGCAACACAATTTATACAGCAGCCAAATCCAATCAAAAGCTAAAACTCAAACACGCAGTGATCTAAGCTGGGAAATAGTCAATTTATGAGAGAGAAATGCGATCTAATTAAAGAGAGAGAAAATAATGAAAATGAAAGAAACGAGAGGAGATCTTGGAAGCAGTGAGTGTAAGTTAGGGCATATAAAAAAAAATTACGTTGCTCTTGGAAGTAGTAGTTGCCTTGGAGGCGAGAGCCGAGACGATCAATGGCTTGGCCGGTCTCGCGAATCCAGAATCCGACGGTGTATATGGCTTTGCCCAGGGTCCCCATATCTCGGCCTTTTCAGTAAGTGAGAGGTTTGAACTCACTGGGTTTTGGGGCTTTTATAAGGTTAAGGTTTCCGCTGTGTGTGTGTGATGGGGGAGAGAGGAAATGATACTGTAGCACGCAGCACAGTAGTAGGGTAGAATATCCGGAGGACTTGGCAGGCAGGGCAATTTTGGTTTTTTGTTTTTTTAAATGGTCCCCCAGGTAATTCGCAACAAGAAAAACGTCGTCGTTCCAGTATTTTAGATATCTTTTTACGAGCAACACAATTTAAATTTCTCCCCTAATCACAATTTTTTAGTCAGAAACTTTTAACAAAAATTAGCCACAAATTTCCCATAATTATTTCATGTGGGTGAGTGTGAGTGATAGAGAAAAATTAATAGATTTATGTGAAAGTTATTGACAGTTAGTCATAGTTTGTCACGTAAGATAGTTATAAAAAATAGTGCGACTAAGTTTGTAATCCTAGAATAACTTAATTTTTAATTGCTACATTTGACCCTTAAGTTTTGGATTAAAATGAAATTATTAGGATCTCATTCAAATTAATAAATTTTGCATTTTTTGGATAAATTATTTATCCCTTTGTGATTTAACGGTATCATAATTTTAGTTCAATAAACTTTTTATTTGTTAGAATATTTCTACCCGCTTAAGCTTGTATTAAAGTGAAAATTTAAACCCAATTGTTCAATGTTAGTGAACAACTAAATAGCACACACATACACCATGTGGCTAAGAGCCATAGTGTAAAGGTATGTTGTCAAGCTTAGGTTTACTCACTCACATAAACGATCACCACTAGCGCTTGGATATCAAATGGAGATGAGATGTAGTATTCTTTGGCATTCATGAAGCGTGCAAAGGGTGTAGGTACTTTTAGAGTGAGAAGATGAATATACCAATTTATTTTCCGTCTCATCAGCTCGATAGCGATGTTGTTTGTGTTTTGGAAATGAGTATGTGTATGATTTCTTTCCTTGATCATGTAGTCTTGAGTATTCAGATATGGGATTTCTTAAATGCTTGGGGATAGCAAGTGTGTGTGTATATATATATATATATATTTATTTGAAATAGAGTTTCAACCTACGTCCGCTCCTGAATTGCTATTTATCATTAGATCAAGACATCAATGGATCTTGACATAGTCACATAGGTAGAAATCAAATCTCAGATTTCTTATTCAGTAACAAAAGACTTTATCAGTTGGGTTAACTGAAACTCACAAAATAGCAAGTTGATTGTTGACTTGCGTTAAGTGCTGTGAGCGACTATATTTACTATTTAGATTTGTACAGTGAAAACATATATATATATATATATATATCTGTGTGTGTGTATACATGCATATTAAGACCTGCGTTTTTTTTGGAAATAAGGAGAGGTCCACTATAGCATGTAACCATACTACATATGCTTGTAGCGACCATCTAATAGGGAGGACTGCTCACTGTAGGCAAGAGGGAAGACTTTTTGTTGGTAAAAAAAAAAAAACTGTAGCAATTGGACAACCACCAATCTATGAAACAGCACAACCACCAATCTGTGAATTGGGAATTGCTTTTATGCTTATATGTGCCAAAAAAAAAAAAAAAAAAAAAAAAAGCGAAGAAGTTGTAGACACTACATGATAATGTTTGAAATTTCTTTATGCAGTCCATAATATTTTGAAGGTCCTTCTCTAATGAAGACCATTGTACATAATTTCGCAAATAAATTTTTTTTTTTATTATTTTTTTTAAAAGGGTCTTATTAATACACAAAGTTCTCACATTTTAAAGGATCTGAAAAAGATGACTGATAGATAACCTTACCCTTAGATATCAAACATTTTTATTTTAATTATTTACATTATAAAAATATATGTGATGACTTATACATACATGATACAACATTTTGACATACAACCATGTAGTTCATTTTCCACTTTGTAAAAAGAAAAAGATACTTAATTACCAAACTAACCAACCAATCTATGAAAACAGCCTTAACCAACCACTGATCTAATATCTATATAAACAAAGCCTTCACATACTTTGCCATTTTTGTAGTCTTATAGAGATTTAGGCAATTCTCTTAGTACTCGTTGAGAGATGGATAATTGTTTTATCACACTTTTTCATGTACACTCCGTACACATAACATTCATAATTTCACGTGTAACATTCACTAATTTTTTTTTTACTGATGTCCATATTTAAAACGTGAAATAGGTTATGTGTATGGACAATGTACAATAAGAAATGTGTGAGAATCAATACCCTTTACAAAATGATCAATGACAATATGCATCATTTGGGATGCGAGTCACATTCACTGGGCAACCACTTCTTAATTTTGAAAAGAGCGCCCACTTCTCAATGCTTGAGTCAGAATCGATCACCTTCCACCTGAAAATGTTCAAATTCACCACCCGACAGTTGTAACTATCATAGTTTTGTTTCTAGAGCAACCATACAATTAAGAGCGATATTAGGAATTATAAATTTTATTATATAAAATCTCGTAAATAGATGTGTCACTAATCATAAAAAATAATTTTATATTCACTAATTATCAGTATATAAATTTTTTATTATAAAATTGACATATCAGTTTGTAAACTACTTATGATAAAATTCATAATAATTTTTAGCTTTCACACACTACAAATGAATTCTAATGCAGATACCAATCAAGAGGAACAAATTGGTATGATAATAAAAGGAAAATCACCTGTATGTGGTGATTAAACGGTGGAGGAAGACTAGCATCATCGCTTTGGCCATGTTCATCCCCAGACAAGTCCTCCCTCCCATTCCAAAAGCTAAGAACCTGTATGGTTTTGACTCGTCCTGTTGAATGGCAAAAGGGAAAAAAAAACACTTAATAAAATCGTGTCTACTTTATAACATTGCACTTTGAAATATTCTTTATCCTCTTTTCACTCTAATGGAAAATTGAGAAAAAAGATTGATTTTGCCACAGAGAAACTTACATCAAACCTTTGTGGACTAAATTTATTGGGGTCATTGTACACCATAGGATCAAGGTGTATTGATCTAGCATCAATGTTTATGTTCCACCCTCTCTTGATCTTAAATCCTACGATGATCAATACATTGCATGAAATAAACAGTTGCAGCAAAGTGTATTGCACCAAATTTGTATTAAGAGTTGTATAATAAACATAATAAGATAAATATATTTAACATTAATAATAGTGTTCTGTAGGAAATATACGATCTATTAGGTTTTAAAACAAACCTTCAATCTCACAATCTTGGAGTGCTTGTCTTGGGAACCATGGTACTACTGAAGCCATTCTTAAGGATTCTTTTACTACCTGTCAATGATCTTTGTTTATTAAATTTTTACTTTTTATTTCAACTTTAGTGGTGGATCATGAAAACATTGTATAACTAAACACCAGAAACTGAAATAATTACCTTAGAAGCATAGGGCATCTCACTAAGATCCTCTAATGTAAGACATGACTTTGGTGAAGCTTTCTTTGCTAAATGCTGTTGTTCATTCTGTACCAACCAACAAGTTGGCAATCAGCAGAGTCAAAAAGGGAAAAAAAAAAAATCATAGATGGATATGAACAGCCCTCTTTGTGTTACTAGTACAAGTGTATTCACCCACACTTTTTTTTTGGTAAGTTACATTACGTGGGGTTTAATTGAACTCAAAAACTCACCCTTCACCTACAATTGTTTTCACTTACTCTGAGTTTTTCAAGGACATCTTGGTTTTCATCCAGGAATTTGATCATCCATGTGATTGCACTTGCTGTTGTATCCTGACCTGCACATTTTCTTCCAAATGTGACTGCACTTGTTGTTGCATTCAGGAAAATTATGTTCATGGCAAATTTTCAAGAATTTTTACCATGAACTTATAAGGCAGTGGCATTTCTAAAGAAATTGAAAGAATGCTAATGGCATTTAGGATTGAGAAATGAAATGGGAAATTCTTATCCACATTTTGAAGTACAATATATGTATAGCATCTTTTTCTAACCTGCAATTATCATGGTTAAGATGTTATCTATAATCTCTGCATCTGTTAGCCTAGGAGATTCATCACTAGATGCTTTATCATCCTCGCTCAACATATGTTGTAGAAAATCTTCGCGAAAAGTTTGTATGCCTCTTCTTCTTTCACTAATTTCCTTCTCCAGAATGCTTATTATTCTTTTTCTGGCCTGAATTGTCAATAAAGCAAAACAATTTCATAAAACAAGTTGTTGAAATCATAGTAATTGAATTGGACCGACTAGGACAGTCGAACTGGTGAATCATGAACCAGTGCTTGGACTTGTTTAGTTGTTTAAGCCTTTTAGTAGATCATTTAAGCATGTAATCTTTCTAAATCTAGTCAAACCTACTGGATTCTTGTTAACTTGTTCAATCTGACTGTTTTTGTAGAATCAAGGTTTTTTTTTTTTTTTTTTTTTTTTTTTTTTTCATGTAATTTAAACTATTGATGTACCTAATTTTTAAGATGATTATTTTATAAATAGTTTGTAATTGTAGTCTTTTGAAAGGAAAAAATATATATTAAGATAGAAACAAATAAAATAAAATGTCTTACATGATGTATTTGCTGCTATTTCTATAACTGTGTCTCTTAATTCTTAATCTATATATGAAATTGTGAAAGAGAAAAAACCACAAATTTTCTAAATTATTTTCATTTCATTTTCAATCAAAATTTCTCTGAATGAATTCTTTTAGTTTCTATTTCTATTGACTTTCTTTATATATATATATATATATATATATATACACACACACCTGAATTTTCTATTAATTGTATCTTTTGATTTATTTTTGTAATAAGCTAACCTTAATATTCTTTATGGGTTATAATGAATGCATTTGTTTGAACATTCACTACATACATTTCTATAGTGTTAAGGATTTGATGATTAACACTTTTGTAAATAAAAAAATAAAAAATGCTCTATTTGTGTTTATCTTGCACAATGGGCTCAATAATTAATATTGTCATTGTACGCTTATATCTTTCATTGAAAATATTTTATATAATTATTTTTCATTTTCAAAATTCATATGTAAAATTTTTATCATCCTTTTTTAATATTGTATTCTTAATTTTTAATTTAATTTACAGTTCAACTAGTAATTGGGATGAACCAACAACTCAGTGACCTGAAATTTATAACGTATTTAGCTTCGTTTTGACAATGGTTGAAATTATTTAATTTTCCTTTCTTTTTTGGAGAAAAAAAGAAAAGAAAAGGAAAAGTCTATTGTGGACTTGTGGCCCACCATCAAATCTCTATTTGGGTTAATAAAAAAAAAAATGTTAATTATATACTATATAATAAAAGTTGGGCTTAGAAACCATGGTTGTGCCAAGTGGCTTCACCAAATTGCATAAATTTTTTTTAGATTTTTCAATAAATTCATTCACTTAAATTTTTAGATAAAAACAAAAGTTTTTGATCTTTATCAATTTTTTTGGATAAAGTAACAATAAGTGTTCTAATGAACTTCTTCTTTTAAAAAAAAAAAAAAAATTATAAAGTAACAATTTTACTAGCTTACGTTAGTATTTTTTATTTATTTTTTGGAATAAAAATTTATCCTACATCATCTATTTCCTAATAATAAAGTAACAAATTTAAAAGTATTATTTTTTCTTCTCAAATTTTTTTTCTTTTGGAATAAATAATAAAAAATAGCTAATATTTATTAACTTTAACGTAAAATAAAAAAATTCTAATAACAATCTAATAACATTAACTATTTTTTTGGGATAAAGTAAAAAAAAAAAAAAAAAACTAATATGTAATTAACATAAACTTCTTAATTACGTAAACTCCTTTTTCTTTCTGTTCATATCAAGTTATCAACTTCTTCACAACTTAATATTATCTAATATAAAAGTGGGGGTATATGTACGGTTTGATATATTTTTCCCTTTTCCTACCGTACGGTTTCTTGATGTATTCTTTCATTCTCATACTTACCTTACCTATGAAACTTGCATGTATGTACTTGCCTTCTTCTTTTGTTTTTTCATAAAATTCCCTTCTTTATTTATTTTTCATCAAATTGAATATATTTTGTGTGCGGGTTGCCTTTTGTTTAAGTTATTTTTGTTAACTTTGATCTAATTTATATGCTTATTATGGTCTTCAGAATCAATTGTATATCTTCCATGAAAACTAACAAATTAATTTTAACAAAAATCTTATTCACTTTTTGAAAGATCTGTTTTCCAATATGTGTAGATCCCACAGGTAGCCATGAGACCAAGATTTGAGCATCCATAACCATGATAATGATCATTACTCCACAAAGAATGGAGACAGAAAATTGATTAAATATAAAAAGGGTGATGTAAAAACAATGGATATTTAAGGTGATGTGAAATCTTCATGACTTCGCTGCCTCCCCTTTATTGTCAAAGTTAATTCAGTTTTCATGTGAGTATCTTTACTTTATCTCTAATTCCAAATTTTTTTTAATGTTTAGAAATTAATATTGTTTTGTAATTATTGAATTCAGAGTTTCTTTGTGTCAATATATCTATGTGTGTATTATTGTGAATTTTTCTTTCAATTTTTTTTTTTAATTTTATAAATTTGGGTAGTTTTAATTTGTAAATTCGGGATGACTGCTTGGGGTTAAAGTAAAAATATTAGGTCAATTATAATCATAATTCATGCAATAGTAGGGTGTTAGATGTTGATATTAATTTTATGCTTATTTACATTAATTAACATAAACATCTTAGCATGTTTAGTGTTGATATTAATTTGACACTTTGAGATGCAAGCGCTTCATTATAATTAAATATAAATGTTATTATGCCAGTATGTTATAATTATTATTTGTTGTTTCTCACCCTACTTCACCTTAATTGTTATTTGAATAAGTAAAAGTTATCTCTTAGTTCGATCGGTTATAACATTTCTCTTCAATCATTAATTAGTGTTTCTCAATAAAATTATTCATGTTATAAGTTTATGACCAAAACCGTGCAAAGTCTGACCCGTTTACTACTAAAAGTTTTTAGAAATTTAAAACTTGCAGTAATCTTTAAAATATTTGTAAGGCCACGATTTTCAGCCCAGGCCCAAAATGTATGGGATACTGGCTCGGTGAACTTAGTACAATAAATTTGTAGAGAGTGGGTAGAAGAACTAGACTTTAGTGAATGGGATAACAGTTATAATGAATTTCCAAGATAATCAGATAGAAACGAACCAAATTTGTACAAGAAAGTTAGTCCTCGGCACAATCCGAGGAGCTCTGTTTTAGTATTTATTGGATGATAATGGTTGCAGGGGTTGTTGAGATTGTTACAGTATTTTTCTTCCCCTTTTCCCTTGGTTCTCCTTCCCTTTTATACTAGCATTTACCTCCCTTCTAGTGTCCACGTGTAAGCTCCACTTTCTGGGGTTGAGACTTGTCCTATCAGCCCATACCTGGAGTGGTTGGGAGTGGTTGTAAAAGTTGAATAGCATGGTCCAAGGTATGGACCTGTCAGACGCAGAGTCCTTTATTGCTGTATTGGCAGCTTTTTCACTTGGCCTGCTCTTGCACTTAGCTCGTCCCCTCCTTTAGGCGTTCTATGGGATGCTGAGCGTAAGATCGTCCTCGGCCATATCCTTGGGCCTTTTTTGGGCTTTCATTCTGCGTCCTCGGCAATAGGTCTCCTCGGTGTAGGCCCTGGGCCCTAATGTAGAGTGGGCTGGCGCCACAAATTCTCCGGCCCCACAATAGCCCCTCAAAATCCTGCTGCCTGACCTTTGGGTTGGGGAGGAGGGTTTTGATGATGTCGGGCTTGCAGCATGGCTTGCCCAGCTTTGCCCTTCATTAATGTCAGTATCCCATACATTTTGGGCCTGGGCTAAAAATCGTGGCCTTACAATATTGTGGGGCCGGAGAATTTGTGGCGCCGACCCACTCTACATTAGGGCCCAAAGCCTACGCCGAGGAGACCTATTGCCGAGGACGCAGAATGAAAGCCCAAAAAAGGCCCAAGGATATGGCCGAGGACGATCTTACGCTCAGCATCCCATAGAACGCCTAAAGGAGGGGACGAGCTAAGTGCAGGAGCAGGCCAAGTGAAAAAGCTGCCAATACAGCAATAAAGGACTCTGCGTCTGACAGGTCCATACCTTAGACCATGCTATTCAGTTTTTACAACCACTCCCAACCACTCCAGGTATGGGCTGATAGGACAAGTCTCAACCCCAGAAGTGGAGCTTACACGTGGACACTAGAAGGGGGGTAAATGCTAGTATAAAAGGGAAGGAGAACCAAGGGAGAAGGGGAAGAAAAATACTGTAACAATCTCAACAACCCCTGCAACCATTATCATCCAATAAATACTAAAACAGAGCTCCTTGGATTGTGCCGAGGACTAACTTTCTTTTACAAATTTGGTTCGTTTCTATCTGATTATCTTGGAAATTCGTTATAACTGTTATCCCATTCACTAAAGTCTAGTTCTTCTACCCACTCTTTACAAATTTATTGTACTGGGTTCACCGGGCTAGTATCCCATACATTTTGGGCCTGGGCTGAAAATCGTGGCCTTACAATTGGCGCTGTTTGTGGGAAGAGCTTGTGCGTTAGTGAGTGCAACGGTTAATCATGGTGGGATCAAACTCCTATCAACAAGGGTCCCTCAAAAGGGATCATTTTGGCAGTGGTGCAAGCTATGCAAAAGCTTCCCCATCATTTCCAGTAGCGCGCGGTGGTTGCCTTAACGCAGCTCCCACTCGGGGCAACACTGTGAAGTGCCAGTGGCACGAACAGTTCTAGGGGCTTCCAACATCAAGTTAATGCCCTATAATTTTGTCAAGGGGCTAATCCTCGAGACTCGACGAAAATAAAAGATTTTTGGACAGAACCAAGGCCTTGTATGGTTCTCGGACTCAAGCCTATGGGGAAACCAACTACTTAAAAGAAGAACTACAAGTTTTGGACAGAACCAAGGCCTTGTATGGTCCTCGGACTCAAGCCTATGGGGAAACCAACTACTTAAAAGAAAAACTACAAGTTTTGGACAGAACCAAGGCCTTGTATGGTCCTCGGACTTAAGCCTATGGGGAAACCAACTACTTAAAAGAAGAACTACAAGTTTTGGACAGAACCAAGGCCTTGTATGGTCCTCGGACTCAAGCCTATGGGGAAACCAACTACTTAAAAGAAAAACTACAAGTTTTGGACAGAACCAAGGCCTTGTATGGTCCTCGGACTCAAGCCTATGGGGAAACCAACTACTTAAAAGAAAAACTACAAGTTTTGGACAGAACCAAGGTCTTGTATGGTTCTCGGACTCAAGCCTATGGGGAAACCAACTACTTAAAAGAAGAACTACAAGTTTTGGATAGAACCAAGGCCTTGTATGGTCCTCGGACTCAAGCCTATGGGGAAACCAACTACTTAAAAGAAAAACTACAAGTTTTGGACAGAACTAAGGCCTTGTATGGTCCTCGGACTCAAGCCTATGGGGAAACCAACTACTTAAAAGAAGAACTACAAGTTTTGGACAGAACCAAGGCCTTGTATGGTCCTCGGACTCAAGCCTATGGGGAAACCAACTACTTAAAAGAAAAACTACAAGTTTTGGACAGAACCAAGGCCTTGTATGGTCCTCGGACTCAAGCCTACAGGGAAACCAACTACTTAAAAGAAAAACTACAAGTTTTGGATAGAACCAAGACCTTGTATGGTCCTCGGACTCAAGCCTATGGGGAAACCAACTACTTAAAAGAAAAACTACAAGTTTTGGACAGAACCAAGGCCTTGTATGGTCCTCGGACTCAAGCCTACGGGGAAACCAACTACTTAAAAGAAAAACTACAAGTTTTGGACAGAACCAAGGCCTTGTATGGTCCTCGGACTCAAGTCTATGGGGAAACCAACTACTTAAAAGAAAAACTACAAGTCCGGGCAATGTTAGGCCCCCGGACTCTGTCCCATGGAGAGGTTAAGTCCTAGACCGAACTGAAGCCCCGGTCTATCCTCAGATCTTCAATTCCAAGGGAATTAATGCGAATAAGTGTTTGGGCCCGGTATGGCAATACCTCTGTCCTCGGATCAGATGCCAAAAAACGATTAAGGCCAGGTGTTATCAAAAACACGGTCAAAGTCCCCTACTACTCGGCAACCCTATCGGATGGTTTATTTTGGGTTACTCATTCTCGGATGACTGCCTCATGCGCACTAGAGAGCATTCAGCCGTTATCTCGGTTAGTCTCGTATGTTTAAAATTACTGTAGGTTGGTATTATTATGCTTGATAGTCTCAATATGTTCAAAATAACAACTTTTTGTTACAAGGTTTTATGCCCTAAGTATCGTTAAAATATATATATATATATATACGCGTATGAAATACATCCATTCACAAAGTGATTATCGCAGGAAAGAAAAAATATTTAGAATGAAACAAAACCATCTTTTATTAAGACAAAGAAGCAGTACAACGTACAATGAAGGGGCTCAAGTAAGCCTATACCAAAAACTAACTATATAAGCAAAAAGAAAAGATACAAGGAAGAGAGAAATCCTTTAAAACTCCGCTCTGGTAGAGATTATGTATGACAGGATGGCCCCGTAGTTGGAAGAGAAGAAGAAGCAGAGGAAGAAGAAGTAGAAACACCAAGATGACCTCGGTGATGAGAAAGAAGAAGAAGCGGGGATGGAAAGAGGCACCAGTGAAGGAAGAGAGGAAGAAGCAGGAATACTTAATCCTCGCATCAGCCCTGACTCCTAACACGAAGGTGCCATATTAGTAGCGCTCGTGATAGAGCGGATGGTGCTGACGACGAGAAATCCCACTGCTGCCACACCAAAAATCTGACGCGACCAGCATCTGCTTCGGATTTTGACTGAAAGAGATGGAGGCATCGCTCCCATCTTGTGAGAGTGGAGAATTATTTTGAGTCTGTGTCTCCCTTGTCCAAACCGCGTCATCTTGAATTTCATAAGGACTCAGTGCCTCTGAAGCGGGTGTGGTTCCTTCACCCCTACTCGTGTCTCAAACATATCACTCTTTAATTGCGCTGGAGATGAAAACTTGGAGCGCAGCTGAAGGATTGAGAATTTGAAGGGACTGAAAGATCTGCACGTAAAGGGAGTGACTCCCTACCCTGTTTCTTATATGGAGGGCAAGTGGGCGGCATTTAATCTACGCATATTTCCAAGAAGTGCTACAGACGAGACAATTTCTACTCAACTCCCAACACCGTTCGAAACCATAAGACTTATGTGGCCTCGTTAAGGGGACATATTAAAAACGCGCCTTGGGCACTGAAACGGCCAAGACATGGTGTGAGCAAGTCTAAAAGGAATGTCTCATAATCCAGCGCACCCCCCCAGGCAAGTGAAGGGATACTGACATTAATGGAGGGCAAAGCTGGGCAAGCCATGCTGCAAGCCCGACATCATCAAAACCCTCCTCCCCAACCCAGAGGTCGGGCAGCAGGATTTTGAGGAGCTATTGTGGGGCCGGAGAATTTGTGGCGCCGGCCCACTCTACATTAGGGCCCAAGGCCTATGCCGAGTAGACCTATTGCCGAGGACGCAGAATGAAAGCCCAAAAAAGGCCCAAGGATATGGCCAAGGACGATCTTACACTCAGCATCCCATAGAACGCCTAAAGGAGGGGACAAGCTAAGTGCAGGAGCAGGCCAAATGAAAAAGCTGCCAATACAGCAATAAAGGACTCTGCGTCTGACAGGTCCATACCTTGGACCATGCTATTCAGCTTTTACAACCACTCCCAACTACTCCAGGTATGGGCTGATAGGACAAGTCTCAACCCCAGAAAGTGGAGCTTACACGTGGACACTAGAAGGGGGGTAAATGCTAGTATAAAAGGGAAGGAGAACCAAGGGAGAAGGGGAGGAAAAATACTGTAACAATCTTAACAACCCTTGCAACCATTATCATCCAGTAAATACTAAAACAGAGCTCCTTGGATTGTGCCAAGGACTAACTTTCTTGTACAAATTTGGTTCGTTTCTATCTGATTATCTTGGAAATTCGTTATAACTGTTATCCCATTCACTAAAGTCTAGTTCTTCTACCCACTCTCTACAAATTTATTGTACTGGGTTCACCGGGCCAGTATCCCATACATTTTGGGCCTGGGCTGAAAATCGTGGCCTTACAATATTTTTACTATTTTATTTGTTATTAAATTTAATAATATTAACAAAAAATATATTTTTTAAAATTTATATATAATTATTTTATTAAGCCATGCATCGCATGGTCATGATATTAGTACTATATAATAAAAGTTAGGTTTAGACGCCGTGGTTATGTCAAGTGGCTTCATCATATTGCATAAATTTATTTAGATTTTTAGATTTTAAGAAAAAATATATACAATTTTTCTTCTCCTATAATTTATAAATTGATAAAAATCTTAATTTGATTGCAATCCAAATTCTTCATCTAATCCTTATTTTTTACAATATATATGTTCTTATTAATTTCTTTGGATAAATAACAATAAGTGTTTTAACAAAACATGCAACCTACAATAAGTATTTTCTAAAATTTCAAAAAGAGATTAAATTTAGTTGGTTGGTTTATCTAAAATATTATTAGCAAAGGCTAAAATGAATAGGATAGAATTACCTTGAAAAAAAAAGGATAGAATTTCAATAAATAAAAAATACATAAAATAAAGCAAATAAGATAGAATTAAAAAAAATATGTTTTTTTTTTTTTTTTAACTACGTTTCCTCTTCCTTTTTGTGGATAAATTTGCATCTTATGTCATCTTTTTCCTAATAATAAAGTTAAAAAAAATAAGTATTTGAGTTTCACCTAAACTCCTTTTTTTCATATTATCTTCTTCACAACTTGAAATTCTCTCTCTATATATATACACAGTTTTTTAGTGTATTATTCTTTCTACTACGTACCTTACAATTATTTATTATATTCTTCCCTTCTCCTCTCTACCCTACCTACAACCTTGCAAGTATTTTTTTTTCATCAAATTGAATAGATTTTGTGTATTTGTTGCCTTTTTATTATATATTATATGATTTTTATCAACAAGTTTTATAAATAGGCTGAAATTTTATGTTTGATAGCACCTTTTAGTATTTTTTTTAGATGTTAATATAGAAAGCAATATATTTGTATTTTTTATTTTCTTATCACATGATTATTTGTTGTTGACATCAATATTTTATTGTACATGGATTTAATTTGTTATGGTTTTTGTTTGGTGCTTTGTTCCATGTAATCTATCTTCTTTAATTAAAAGCAACATTTGCTGTTAAACATGAAATTGGATACGAGAGAAAAAGACGAATCTAAAAATGTTCTTATATCTATCAGTCCAAATTCCTATGTAAGTCTATCTTTACTTAACTCTGTTTTCATTTTTTTTTTTAAGTTCAAAAATTTGGATATTTTTTCATTAATGAATTGGGATTTTGGTTTAATTTTGTTTTCAACTGTTTCAAGTATTGAATTCATTATTTTTTCATGTGTAATATTAATATCTATTTTTTTTATTTGAAAAAAAATAATATATGTGTTTTTAAAGGCTAAAGCACAATACAGTTACAAACATTACTTTAAGTTAGGGTGTTATATTTATTTATTAGTAAGTTAAAATGTTACTTTAAGTTATGGTATTATATTTTTATTTATTATTAAGTTAGAATGTGTGATATAACTTATAACCATTTGAATAAAATCAACACTAAAACAAATGATTTAAATATTAAAATAAGAAATAAAAATTAAATTTCTTTTAGGTGTACAAGTACAATTTATTTTTTAATCTTAAAATTTGAATTAATTCTTTTAGGATGATCCCCTCTTCATAAATAAATATGAATTATTAAAAAAATATAAAATTTTTTATTGATCATTGTAATTAGATATATTATATATAAGGACAAATATACAAAATTCAATTATTTTTTAGATTTTAACAAAATAGATTTTTTATTTTTTTTTATTTTTTATCTTATACACACACACACACACACAAAGATTTGATTAATAATTGTTATACTATTTTTACAATTATAGTTTTTAAAATATTTGTTTTTGAAAAAAAAAATGCCAAACTTGAACTTACATAATATACATCTTACATGTAACTTAATTTTTTTTCATTTTAATTGTTATTAAATATAATTATATTATCAAAATATTTTTTATTAAGCCGTGCATCGCACGGGCATAGTACTAGTTTTGATAATATTTGTCATCATTTATGAAAATTTACTACAATTCAAACGAAAGGTTTTGATCACAAACTGAAAAAGAAAAAGAAAAAAAAATTGTATTTTTTTTTTTTTTTGATAACCATCAAACATATGAGAATCCTATATGTGTTTTTTATTTCTTATTTTTTATTTTTTTTATGTTATCCTGGTGTCTTCTTTAGCAATCTAATGGTGCATTGTGTGAATGAGAGCTATTCTTTAGAAAACAAAATTGATTGGGGGAAGTTAAGTGTGGAAAATAAGTAGCATATTATAATTTTTATTGTGTCATGTGGTATGGTTACATAAACTAATAAGGCATGTGAAAATCTCATATTTAATCATCTCATGTAAGTTTACTCAATACATAAGGTTAACACTTATTTCTTCTTTGTTTGCCATGTATCAAGAAAGTTGAAATAGTGCTCAAATGTTATGTTTTATCTCCTCAAAATGGCTATTTATTTATTATTTGTTTAAAATTAATGTTTTTGGTGATAGGAATCTAAATTTATTAATATAGTTAATTTAAGTAATTATTCATTACTTCCAAAATAGAGGAACATGGTAATCACTCCTCTCAATTTTTATTTGGAATAATATTAAGTAAATATAAAAGGTGTTTTAGAGAGTACATAAAATTATCTATCATTTGTGCAAGAGAAGAGAGTATCACATCACTATCGGTTTAGTGATCATTAAGATAATTTTGATAATGTTAGTAAAATATATAATTTACACTTTCATTTATTATTAAGGTTGTTATCGAAGATTAAACTCTATTATTAATAGTTTACTATGAATAAAAGTTTATTTTTTAAGTTCTAAGAAATTTAATATTATAATTCACTTAAAATTCTATTAAATTAAAAAATTTCCAAGGAATTTAAATTAAATTAATATTTAATTAGATTATATATTATAACTTTATGTTTTAATATGTATAATTTATATATTACACACCATGTATGCACAAAGTGACTCAATATATGTATGAATTACATGTTGCAAAATTAATTTGATTTTTCATGTGGCTCACGAATTATTAATATGATTTCGACATATATAACTTTTAATTAGACCGTGCATCGCACGGGCATAATACTAGTACTACAATAAAATACACCATTTTTGCCACGATTCACAACTCACTATGTGCATAAATTATAGCAAAAATTGTATAATTTGTTGTGGGCATTTTTCGTTGATAAAATGGTCAACAAGGCAATATTTGTCAAATAACTAGGAGGCCCATTTTTTCTGATTGATGGGCTTTGGAGGAACTTTTACCTGAAGGCCTTTATAGAATCTTGTCCAAGGTAACCTCAAAGGAAATGCAAGCATTGCTTCACAAACTTGAGCGACCTCATTCTGCAACATCTCTAGTTCATGCCCGCTCTCTAAACTCATCAGCATTTTGCACATTGCTTTGCAAGTTATCTGGACCAAATATAATTCCAAAATCAGTATGCATTAAACATTGAATCACTAGGTAAAAATCTAACAAATTCTGGCTTCCATTGCCAATATGGAAATCTACTTTGAAAATATGGAAATCGTGGTTCACCTACTTGAGTAACGAGGTTTTTGGGGTTGGTGGAGAGTGTCCAATTACGTAGAATTAAATTCATCATATTGGAATGGAATAGATTGGAAAAAAATCTTAAGAAATATTTCATCAATTCCGTTTAAAAATAGTTTATCTTTTTTTTTTTGGCTAAAGACTTTTTAATGACAAGTAAAAGATTCACGTGAGACTTGCAAATATTAGAAAAAATAAGCAAAAATTAAATAAAATAAATAGGTGACTCGCATGAAACTTACAAATAAGATAAAAAAAGAAAAAGAAGTATTAAATTGACTTATAATCCAATCCCAAATAGACACTTATTATATAATCCGTAAACTATAAACTTCCAAACACACTAGAGATCCATTCCATTCTATACTTTCATGATTCATCCATTACATTTCATTAATTTTTTTTCAATGAACTCCCAAAGTGTAAGCAAAGATCTTTTTTTATTTATTTATTTATTTTAATCAGAAGTATAAAAATAAACTTGACATGTCAATAAACGCGGTTTTAGTCGTTTGACATGAGTTATTAATGGGATATCCAGGAGCTCGGCCTATCAGATTCAGCTCAAGCTTGTCTATAAGCTTATTATTTGGCCTAGGCTAAGTAGCTAATAGGACTAGGGATGACAATTTTTCCCCGTCCTACTTAACCCGCCCCTCCCCGCTTTGTCCCGCGTGGGTTTTCCCCGTCCCGCAAAAGTGGTGGGGTGGGGATGGGGCAAGATTTTAGCCTCGCACCACGGGGTGAGGCGGGGATGGATTTAAACTTTTTAGACCCACCCCTCCCTGTCCCCGCTCTGCCCCACGTTGCTAAGGGTTATAATTGTAAATTTTTCATACCCTAAAACCCTAATATTTAAACAAACATATCAATATTAGCTTATTTTATTCTACCCAATGTGGTTCTCTGCCTTTATTTTGTTATGTGTTATACTATGAGATTTTTTTTAAAATTTTTTATGATTGTTTTGTTAAACACTTAGATATATTATTCAATTTTTTTCTTTTAAAAATTGATTTGATTTGATGAGATAAATTTAGTTGTAATTTCAAGTATATTTTTATTAATGAAGCAAAACAAAAAGTAGGGCAAATTAACAAAAAATAGAGTTTTACGGGGTGGGGCGAGGCTTCAAGGGGCCCTAAGGGGCGGGGATGGGGTGATAAAATTTTTCCCGTCATGCGGAACTGGGTGGGGATGAGATAAGATAAAACCATGCAGGGCGGGGATGAAGACCCCATCCTTCGGCCTCGCCCCGCTCCATTGCTATCTCTAGATAGGACCCTATTGATATTTACATTATATGATTATATCTTCTATTTCACCAAGCTATAATTAAAGAGCCAGTGGCTTGTGGACCTAAGGCCTTACTCAAGGGAAACGGTCCTCTAAGGGCTCCAGTTTCCTTTTGGTGCACTATGGGCTCTAGTTGGAAGTCCAATAAGTGGGCCAGAGACATAAGCAAACATGGGCCAACGACAAAATATAATTATCTTGTCGAGCTGGCATAATTAAACAAAGGATAGAGATACAACATAATGGCAACAAATTTCACAATTATGTAACGTGACAACAAGTTGTTAATTATAGATAATAAAGAAGTGTTAACAAAATATAATTATCTCCTCCAATTCACATAATTCAATAACAAATCTAGAGATGTGACATATTTATATTAAATTTTATAATTGTGTAAGGTGACAAGTTATTAATGATAGATAATAAAATAGTATTGATGATGAGCTTATTTGAGAATCAATAATAACATCACCTCAACAATTGTGATTTGTTTTGTTTTTTGTTTTTTGAGAAAGAACATTTGTGAAATTTTGTTGTAAAAAGTTAAAAATTACTGTATCCGTAGTATTGTATCTCTAAAAATTCACATAAGGACCCATATAATGTGAGAGAGAATCATTTGTATGTGGGAGTGTTAAACATGGATCAGTTAATTTATCCTTTTTTTTTTTTTTTCCAGAATAATTATTTTCTCCACTTAATCAACCTCCAAGTGCATTTTTTTTTTCTTTTGGGGTGTCAAATACCTTAAGTGCTTCATCGAGTATGACCACAGTGCTTCCATGTTCCCAGCCACTAAGAGTTTCCACCATGAGTTCATCTACCATTTTGATAAACATTGATATAGAAGTGGTGGAGAACAAATTGGCAAGATGGCCACGGATTATTTTGTGTTGTTGGTGAGGTGCACATAGAAGGCTTTGATCTCCCACTAGTTCTGCAATTGACCTTATGTATTTCTTTGTGAATTTTCCCAATTCATTGTTTAGGATTGCCTTTGCTGACTCTGTGCTCGAAACAAAAACATGCGTCTCCCCAAAGAGCTTGGTTCTAAAGCAGTTCCCGTACCTGTGTGTTTGAAAAAGGAAAAATCTTGACCATGTCTAAAGCAATACACAGTACTTTTCTAAAAGTTATTTCACAACTTTATAAGTGTCAATAGGCTCTTATAAGTGTGCATTTGGTTCCACTTTAAGGAGCCAAAACATGCTTTTTTAAGTTGAAATTTTAAAATGGGAGTATGGTAACATAATGGAAAAGTGATTTGGAAGAAAGTTATGTTTTGAAATACAAAGGTTTACGCGTTTATGTGTGGACAACCAGCTCTAGCTATTGCAAAAGCCACAACATTTTATTAAATATTACCGTTGGAATGGTAGGATACAAAGTCTCATCTTTCCGGTAGTAGAAGTGCATGTGACTTCTAAGATTTTTAATTTCGTACCCTAAGTTTTAGTGTCTGTTTGACTAGAGTTTATAAGTTCAACATTTATCTTTTATGTATAGTTTTTTAACACTTCATTTTTTCTCACATTTTCAAAGTATAAATATATTTTGGCACACTTTTAGTAAAAAAAACTAAATAAGTTGTTCCTAAACAAACATTAAGACTTCTAAGAGAGAGTGGTGCTATGTCACTTTTAGATAGCCCCTTTTTTTTATTTTTTTATTTTTTTATTTATTATAATTTGATAAATGGGAGAGGGAGGATTTAAATCCTAAATGTATTTGTCGGAAAAAAGTTACAATACTCTTAGCTTATATGACCTATCAAATTAAGCATCAATGGCAAGTGACTGACAGTCACACTTATATGGGACTAAAGTACATAACAACTAGAAGAAAGAGTTAATTAAGTTAGCAGGAGAGGGTCGAATATCATGTTTCAGGTGTATGTACCCACCCTCTCACAACACATGAGACCCATATACTTTTGCGGTTAATAGTGCTAGAAAGAGAGACAGAAAATAGAAAGAGGTTTGTCTTACCGGAGACGACGAACTCTTACAAAGTCATAGAAGCCTTTGCCACTATTGATGGAAGCCATGAACTGTAAGGTTTCTCCAATCAAAGGCAATCCACCAGTCCCTGGAGGAATACTAGCTGTTGAATCCTGATGACCATGGCACAAAAACATCTTCACTAGTTGACATATCAAATATATCAAGGCACCTAAAGAAAGCAAAGTGAAACAACAAAATAAACAAGTGCAAGGCTGTTCATGAGGCAATAGGGGTAAGGGAAGCATTTTGGTTCTGCTATGTTGAGTGAATTATCAAACACCATCATATATATGGTATTCCCATTAAATTATTTCGTTAAATAAGCACATATTATAGACAGGGAATTCAAATCAGTAACGTAATATAGACACGTGTACGGCAGAGAAGATGATATATGTTTCAAATCAAGTTTTGGCCGACAGGCTATTAAGTGATTTCTGAAATATGAGGTTTCCACTTTGAAGCTAGTGGGGTGTAAATGAACGGACATAATAAGAGAGCTTAGACCTTAAATGAAATAGTACTTTGAGATTAATTCGAAAAAGAGGCCTATAGTTATATTTATGTACCAAGAAACTCAGATTTTTCAGCCAACAAGTTGGCCCGCTGGGCTCATTCTCAAAAAAAAAGTTGGCCCGCAGGGCTATTTTTTGTAACCATGATGGTCCAATTTCCAATCTCTGCGTTGCCATCTTGGGCTTTCTCTTCTGCCCTAAATATTACCATCTAACATGTGATGGTACTTAGACACTTCATTTTAAAATTGGCAATATCACCTTTTTATATAATTTGGAGGATCGACATATCTACAAATATGTCTATTTTATAAATTTAAGATTCGTAAGTTTCAATTAGCTCAAATAGTAGAATTTTTTGATTTAGAATTCGATTCCCCACTTATATCAAAAAACCAATTGTTGTAATAAAAAAACAATTATCAAAAGCCCATAGGATCCCAAATTCCCAATCTCCATTTGCTCAAGCTTCTAAACAAAGCAATAAATAATCTGCTTTATAGCCACTTTTGTCCATATGAGTGCTTATCTTAATCAATTTATCAATTTATGTTGGCTTCAAACTTCAAAGGCACAAAGAGTATCTCAGCAAAAAAAAAAAAAAAAAAAGAAAAAAAAGAAAAAGAAAAAAGGCACAAAGAGTTTGTACGACATATTCTTTCTTTCTTTCTTTTTTTCCCATCAAAAAAGAGTTTGTACGACACAACCAAAAAAAAAAGAAAAAAAAAACCATTTCAATATTTTGTTTCACTATTCATCTAACAAGCCATTTCAATATTTTGTTTCACTATTCATTTAACCATATCTGACAAGAAAGTTAAATCTTTTAGGAGTCCAGAATAAAACTGTTACAAACCTTGAAATACATCAGAGAATAAAGGTAGCTTCTTTAGCATCTGCAGAAAGAGTATGACATTATGTAAAATACTATAAAATGATCTATTTTGGCCAAGCACAATCCATCCTTTATCTTGAAATAAAGAAATTACATATGATCTGTTCAACGTTGAAATAAAGAATTGTTCAAGGATTTTAGTAAAGATTCGAAAATACTAGCATTCTTGCACATTATGTCACCTTTTTTTTTTCAAAAGAATGTACAATGTTGTCTCCTCACGAAAGCTGATAAAGATAGTTTTGATCATGTCTTCCACAATTTCCTCAATGATTCCACTTGTGCGTAATAAATTGTTCTACACATTACTAATTTTAATTAGTGGGTCCAAATTGGAATTGATATTTTTTATAATTAGATTTGTATAAATGAAGGAAGATCTGCTGAAGCTAGACGCTACCTAAGTCCTGCACAAATGAAGATTGGCATTGCACTAAATGATTGTAAGTTCTTCCTTAAACCAAGCTGTGACCGCGGACTTGACCGTTGAGGCTTCAATAGCTAAGTTAGTGAGACAACATGAGAGAACAATGTTCAGAGAGTGAAAGAGAGTTGGACGAGTGAAGGGAGCTGTACTTCCTGAGAGAGAGAGAGCCCCTTGTCCAAATAGTATTTCTTTCTTTTATAGAGAAACTAGATTCATCACAGGCGTTTATTTATTTATTTTGGATTTAGTGAATTAATGTTTAAAAATGAGATTGAGATAGTGTAATAATTTTTAGAATTTTTCTCTATGTGAGATTTGATAAAAGTTTGATAGCTTAAAACTTAGAAACTTTTAAAAAAATAGTAAAATATTCTTTTAGCAGGTTTGTGTTTTAAAATTTAAAATTATTTAACTAAAAAATAGAGGTATTTTAAAGAGTTTAAGAATTTGTGTGAAGATATTTTAGTATGCAAAATAATGAAATTCAAATAGAGAATTATGTTATTAATAATATAGATGAATGGTTATAGGTACTCAAAGAAATTAGTGGTTGCAGGTGATTTATTGTCAAACGGGACACCTCTTACACTAATGTTTCAAGGGATCATCAGTATTTGCTAACGTCTTCTTTCCAAATTATCCCTAATTGAAAATGGGAAAAAGAAAATTCCTTGTTGCTGAACACCTTCACACAGTCACTAAAAGTTAATACTCACAAGCTCCAAAGAATAGGTATTAGGTGCTGCTTAAAAGCAAAGGCAAGGATATTCGTGAAGCAAAAGAATTAAGCGCAGCATTTTGTTATCTAATCATACACTGCCATAGGGCGCATGATAATGAAATGTCAAAGCAATGGATGTTAGGAAGAAGGAGATGGGTCACATTCTACTATTCTACTCCACAAAATACCCCAAAAAAAAAAAAATGGCACTCACTTGGGTACTGTGATAAAGCAATGGAGCAGATATATGAAATACCATCTCGTGATAGTAGATATACGGTGCTACTTTCGTTCTGCTTTCGATATGGTGCAGTGTACAAATGGTGTTGTCTTTAGGGTTGATAACAATCGTACAACTATGATTATAAATAAACTGAGTTGTTTTTAAACATCTCGGACTCGGTTTTGAAAAAAATTTATTTATTAGTAAATTAATTAAACTTACAATCAAGTTTATAGACTCAATTATAATTAAACGAGTCAATCTCAAAGATAATAATGTGTTTATAAATAAGCTCGTTAGTATAAGTTTCAAATTAAGTACATATAATATTATATGTTATATATGTATGTATAAAAATATATTTATATAAACCTGATATTGGATTGTATAAATTTTTTAAATAAATTCATAAGATATTAAATTATTATTTATAATTTATTGTAGTAAAAATTATGTATAATATTTAACAATACAAGATTGTTGAATTTAAATTTTATAAGTTTATAAACGTAAATCATCTTTCTAATTAACTTAAATCATTAATTTCTAACAATAAAAAAAATCATTAATTTCAATCACAATTTAGTTTCTCTAATTAATACCATATATTTGTAATTAAAGAAATAAAAAATTCTAGTTGCAATGTTAGATTGTTTGATAAGAAAATGAACCTAACTTAAACATATAATTTTATTTATTGATAAGCTCAAAGCTCAACTTGTATTCAAAATAAAAGTAAATGACTAATCATAAACTTCTGGTGCATCAATTTAATTGACCAAACTCATTCACAGCTCTACATCGAACATCCAAGTTAAGAAAAGATATTGATTTTTACTTTTTCCACACTACTCAACCCAAAATTATATTATACTTAAAAAAAAAAAAAAATCCATTCCTAGAAGAATAAGGGTTTTTTTTGGTAAGGATTTCAATAAATAAAATAAACAACAAAGAGGATTGAGCTTTTCTTTGACCTTCAATTTCTAATTGATTTTACAACAAATAGTACATATGCTAATAGTGTACAAATTGTCGCAAATTGAACATTTAAAATTTATTATATTTAATTTTAACTATAAAATTAATCAATTTCAAATAGAGATAATTTCATTATTCTACGGACTGTTGACATAAAAAAACTTAGTTAATTTAGGACATTAAGTCCAAATCACATACAAGATATAATGTGATTCCATAGGCCTTTACATTTTTCAACCCTTTCTTACAAGGTGAATGACCAAGTTTGTGTACTTGGTTCTAGTTTTTGCCAAGTGCTTGTCCACTAAATCAGCATGCCTCTGAAATAAATCATCCATTATATCTCTTCCAAAATGAGATTCCAGCATTGACTCAATCACAGCCCTTATGGTCTTGGCCACTCGCTGCCCACTTGAAAGTGTCCCATTAATTGTGTTAGGCATGTCTACACCTCCATCCCAATCAATCTCAAACGCTTCCAGCCGATCCATAATGAATGATCCTTCTTTTTGTACCTCTAATTCTAGCTCTTCGGCGCATGGACCATAATAGGGTGCATTGAATGTGTCTACCTTTTCCTCTGGGATTAGACCCTTCAATTAATCAAAGAAATAATTAGCCTACAAGAAAAGTTTTATTAATAATACATGCACTACTTCTATATTATGGGGACTGGTTAGGTCCAATTCTCTTGTCGCGTGTTTGCATCCTAACTGGTCTATTGCTCTTGTACATTGGACCCGATTGTTGCTCCTATGTTATTAGCTTACGAGAAATTATTGTGGATTATCAATACAACGTGTACCTCTGAGACCATGTTCATCAATGCCTGGGCGAGGAGTTCCCATTGATGGCAACTTTCTATGGCGGTAGGGTCCATAGATTTCCTGCCTGTGAACGACAAGACCATGCACCCTCCCGGTACTATTTCATCTGAACGTGATTTGAGGAACAGTGAAAAATCCTTCTGGAATTGCAGCATGTATGAATCTAAGACGCTTTGTGGGTTGGTCTTAGATATGTATATCCTCCCCTTGTTTATGGCTGTGCTAGCCTTGCTGTCCAGCCCAGGAGGAACCTGTACGTAAAACAATCAATTGCTTGTGAGTTATATTGGAAAGAACTTGACAACATCACTAAACTACAAAACTCTTTAACTTATCAACCTTCCCTTATAATTCAAAAACTATTCAAAATTTTTTTATGTCAAATAATTATTATCATACTTTCCCTTGTAATTCAAAAACTATTCAAAAGTTAATTTTAATCATTATATGTGTTATCATATATGCACACAACCAAACAAACAATCATAATTTACCAACAGGAATCATCATTTGTCATAACCATTCTAACTTTGCTGTGGATGATCCATCTATTATTAGACTTTCGTTGAAAGAAATAATGATAATGTTAGAATTTAGAAGTATGTGGTTAAATAATTAAATTTACCATATTTTAATAGTTTTAGCTTTTGCGGTAATTTAGGGTACAAGAAATACAACTATAAGCTTTATCCAACGTATTTGTGCAATGGACAATCCCTATTATATTGCGTCCATTTCACGGATGCACTGGATATGAACATCAATAATTATTGAATGAATTATAGCGTGAAAGTACTAATTAAATTTAATACTCATGTGCGACTTTAACGGTTCAACCCTCCGATCCAACATTGTACAATTCCAGACAAGAATCCAACATCAAAAGCGCCAAACCTTTCTGTGTAAAGGCAAACACCCCCTCCCCCCCAATTTTCAAGTACAATTAATGGAACAATTGAATACTCACGTATTACTTTTGAATTTTACATTTGGTTGATGTGAAACCGTTCCTGAAGTCTGGTATTGTTGTCCAGTTTCGTCGTTATGCACTAATGAGATTGTGGCTACTAATTAACATCACCAATTTAATAATTGTCCGGATTCATTTTGAGCTAATATTGGGTATGAGTGTTCTAAAACCACAAATAGTTTTTTTAGATAATTGGCCAGTTCATGTAAAAAAAGAAGATAATTGGCAAGTCTCAAAACATTTACTGGAATAATATAATATAAGAAAAAGTTAGACTTACTAGTATCAATTTTAATGTAAAAGTCTTCCAACACCATGAATTAGATTAGTCTCACATTGACAATATAATTTAAAAAAAAATACTAACTATGTTTTTATTCCATCTTTAAAAGTTAACACATTTGTTATAAGATTTATGTAATAAAATTTATAATATGATTCTATAACAATATGAAAAATAATAAAGTTACCACCAATTTCTTTCTCAAAAAAAAAAAAAAAAAGTTACCACCAATTTTATAAGAGGGCATACACACCACAATAAGTGTGATTAGTTTCACTCCAATAAGATAATAAACAAATATCTTAAACATTTTTATATGATTTATGACACATCAATTTGTAAGATTTTTCTATAATATATTACACATCAATTTGTAAAGTTTTGGTTGCAAAAATTCATTTTCTACCCAAAATAAGATAGACAAATTTGTATTATGTATTCCTAGCCTTATTCTATCTACATTATCAAAGACAAAATTAACTCCAATTAATATTTAATTACATAGCTTTCTTACATTGTACTTCCAAAAGACAAGTTGTTAGAACAAATATATACTAAAGAAGTATCGTTAGAACAAGTATAGATGCTAATTTACATTAAACTCAAAAGGACAAGCCTTGAGTTGTTAACATTTTCACAATTAATGCGGGTCCTATTATCCTATATCATAAAGTTTGGATTAATGTTTTGACAAAGTTTATTTCATACCATATGCACCATGTTTTAAAACTGAAAAAATGACTCATGTTTTTAATTAGTTATATAAAATATAGACAATTTTTAAGTAGTCTTGAAGCAGTGTTTCGGTTCTCACATAAGAGTGTGCCTTATACCTCCAAGACTATTTGTGTGTGTGTGTGTTTGTGTGTTTTTTTTTTTTTTTTTTTTTTTTTGGCTAAAACGCTGCAAACCAGCTTGCAAATCACGCACGGTCATATTTCATGTGTCAACCCTGTTAATTGACCCCTAACGTTGTCCTTTCTTTTGCTTCGTATACTTACATGTGAACATGATGACAGAAAATGATGGAAACACATATACAAACCTGAGAGAGCCAGTGGAGGCTGGAAGAAGAGTGCACAAAGTGCATGCTTTTTCTCGGAAACAATCTACCATAGAAAGAACCAGGCACACCTGTAATGAAACACTGCCCAAAATCCGTACCCTTCTCTTCCTTCAGTTTGTTGTAAAAAGCTGGTAATGACCCAAATACATCATTGAAATCGTTGCTATAAAGATCATTCAAGCTGATTCTAAGTTCTGGAGTTGGGCAGCCTAGGTTGCTGCATTTGGAATATATGATATCTATTATCTCTGAGATCACAGTTAAGGTGTTGGGTCCCGATGAGCAACCCAAGTCAGCAATGCCCATGCTCTCCGGCAAATTTTTGCACAATAGTTCAATTATGGCTTCCTCGGTTACAGTCTTTGTGATAGATATTATCTTGCTCTACAAAAAAAAAAAATAATAATAATAATAATGAATATGAATTAGTCTCCCCCTTTATAGTTAGTACACAAAACTTATTGAAAGATTTTCAATTTTATAGTTTTATTTGCTTATGTAAAGCTTTTTATTTTCTAATTGTATTCTAATAGTAATAAGTTTTAAGCAAAAAACTGCATCTAAACAAACAATAAATAGCTAAAATATGTGAATTGTGAAGTGAAAAACATGGGCATGATATTGCCAACATGCATGCTTTTTTAATTGAATGATAAAGGTTTTGCTGTTTGTTTTTCATGTTTTGGAAGATAAAAAATTACTTGAAGATCAAATTCATACTGAATATGTAATGATTCAGATAAAGGAAGCCGATTAGCCGAACCTGAACTTTTGAGTTCTTAGCATAGCTAGTTTCGCCTGCTCCCTTGTTCATGTGAAGTACTTGCACGACTTCCATCTCTCTCTTTCAATTCAAAACCAAGTGAATCTCAGACAATAATCCCTGAAACCTAAGACAGGTTAATGGCCAAATTTTTTCGTAGAGGAGCTACACAAAACTTCGTAGTGAGGAATCCAAGATTGCAGCACTCTATATATAGACAAAAATTTATTGTCGGTGGTATAGTTACAGTATAACTACGTGGGGATCTGGGAACCTGGATTCTTTTGATGTTTGAACAGGAAAAAAAAAAAAAAAATTCTCTTTATTTGCTTTAATATTAGTTAGAAACACTTCGAAATACTTCTCTATTAGAATAGCATTTTATTTTCTAAAAAGTTATCTCATTTTTTAATATTCAGTAACAACTTTAAAATGAGTTAAAAAGTTATCTTTTAACTTTTCTTGTTTAATTAGCTTGCAACTAGATAGAATTGTTTAAAAAAAAAATCCATGGCATGCTAAATAAGGTAGTAGAAAATAACTCTATCTCATACTAAGTTAAATAAGAAAAATCAAGAGATAATTTTTTTTCACTTACTACACACAAAAAAAAGTAAAAAATTGTCTTCACTTAAAATTTTTCATAAAAACAAATGGAGTGTAACTATCACGTGGCAATATACCAAGTATGTATACCCTCACTCTATGTTAATTCAGTTGGGTTGAAAAGGAGGAGGATGAAAAAGAGGGGAAGGGAAATTGGGAAAAAATACGAGTTTTTCACAGTTTGGTTGATGAAAGAAAATGAAGGGGAAGGAATATGGAGTGGGTGATTTTCCACATGAGATACAATTTCAATCCCCCAAATCGGAGAGAGAAA
This sequence comes from Quercus tomentella, assembly GCA_028535165.1. NCBI lineage: Eukaryota > Viridiplantae > Streptophyta > Magnoliopsida > Fagales > Fagaceae > Quercus > Quercus tomentella. The sequence goes on from JAPQVY010000155.1 coordinate 10,009,464, forward strand.
AGAGGACAAAAAATGTGAAAAATGCAATTACTATTTTGCCCTTTAAACTGTGTCACCTTCTCTTCCTTTCCTGCCATTTCTCCGCAGCCAAACACAAATTACATAAAATTTCAAATTTTGATGAACTTTACTCATAGAGATAGGTTGGTGTTACATCGAACACTTAACCTTGATGGTGCAAATGGATCACTGTCACTTTATTAACACTATATCTTAAGTCCTTGAGTCTCCAATTTAGTGTTCGTTTGGAATCCACTTATTTTACTGAAATTAAAATTTTTTTGCTGAAAGTATTGTAGATAAAGGTAAAAGTTAGCTGAAATAGTACAGTGAAATCTATGAATAGTATCAAAAAGTGCAATGAGATCTATGAATAGTAACAAAAATAAGCTGAATAGTAAAATAAGTTGGCCAAAATAATCCATGCCAACGCACACTTAATTTCAAGATTATTCTTATTTTCTTAGAATCTAATTCCAAGGAATATAAAGTAACTCCTTACTAAAATAATCAAGTGTGATATTTTGAATAATTAATTATCATTAAATTTGTCTTAAGAGGATGTTTCTTATCTCTTATTAAAATTATGAATTCCATCTTGAGAAATAATGTTCTCACAATGGTAGCGCTATATGTGATTGCCCAACATACTGAAATATTGACTATACAAGATCTCACTTTCGCATACATCAAAGTAACATACATTTCATGTTTGAGTCCACAATAGGATTGAGAGTTAATGTGTTTAGTAGTCAGGAGATCTTTTTGTAAGTGATAGTAGTTCATAGAATAACAATTCACAACAATCTAGTTTAAAGTATTCCAAATACACCAACATATTAATCTGAAGTCTCCACTTCCATGATCAAGTAGATCATCATCATTGACATGTTATGCTCTAATAATATGAAATGCTCAATTTCATCATCAACTACAAACTAAGATTTATGAGTTTAAGTGGATAACAATAAGAATACACTATTATTAGATAACAATACACTATTATTTATTAAAAAAATGTCATACAAATTAGATTTTAGGGTATAAATCCTAGAAAAGCCTTATGTGTGAATAATTTTTTGTGTAAGGAAGGATACATAGGTGCTCGTTAACACCAAACTTTGTGTCAGAATTTTTGTCTTTATGCTAGTATTTCGTCAATTTTATAGGCTTTAGGATCAGTTTTATACAATTTCTCCCAATTATTTAATTTTTTTATTAAGTGGGACCTATATTATTTTAACCTTAACAAGCACTAAGGTTTGTCTATATTTATATGGGAAAATTTTATTGCACGTCAATGGCGCAGACACACAAGTATACAACAACTGAAAAAGATGGGAGTTTAAGTTAGAAACTATGCCTTCAACTCCCATCTTTTTCAGTTGTTGCGTACTTGTGTGTCTGTGCCATTGACGTGCAATAAAATTTTCCCATATAAATATAGACAAACCTTAACAAGAACCGCACGCACGTCAATGGCACAGACACACAAGTACGCAACAACTGAAAAAGATGGGAGTTGAAGGCATAGTTTCTAACTTAAAATCGTGTCTTCAATGCACGTTTTTATTAGTTGTTTGCACACTTATGCGTGGGGGCACTAGAGTGTGCAACAAACACTGCCCCATGTATATTACATCCACCATGTTTTACACATCTGTTTGGATTGTTTCCCTACCGCTTAATAGTTTTTTCATACATATCAACCGTCATCGATCGTACGTACCATGGTGATTGGTGCATGGCATGTTTTTTGCGTGTCTCATGCTTGAGCCATTAACACCACTAATACTTGAGCCGACCATCGAAGATCTTTCGAAGAAGTTACCTGTTGGACCATATGGAAAACATTTACAAATCAATCTTCTAGACTGAGTCTTGAGACATAATCTCCTAGGACCTAGGAGGAAACTTCCATGACAGTGAAACAGGAAACACCCATAATTCATGACAGTGAAAATTTCTCTCTCTCTCTCTATATATATATATATAATAATAATAATAATAATAATAATAATTTAGGATAATTTTTTTTTTGATAAGATATATATTAGGATAATTGAGTCAATATTTTTAACAAATGTATGTGTAGATATCTATACTTATCGGGATTGGGTAATTTGTACACTGATTGTACATTAAATCTCACCATCAATTAGATGGCAAGGTGTTATCTATAAGATTTATTACAATTAGGATGATAATTACATAATTTATGATGCAAAGTATAAATACCATATAGTTTATGTTAATTTCCTACCATTAATTTTTTACCAAAATTATTTGAGTAATGCAATATCTGTCTTTTAACAACAATTTCTAAGTGATAAGTTGTTGCTAATTCTAATTTGGGCTCACCACTGAAATCATTTATTTATTCACCGATAACAATTTGCCACAAAAAATTTGTTATGAAATTGTTGTAAAATTATTGCAGAGGTAGCATCACTCCAAATTCTTTGGCAAAACTCATGCTTGTCAAACCGGACGGTTCAAAAATGGTAGAATCCTCAATGATTCTAACTCTCTAATTCTCTTACTCACTCAATATGGTAGTTCTTCGAAGGAATTAGTCCTCCAATGATTCTTCAAGGGAATCAACCTCCAAGCTAGTCTCAATGAGAACAAAACAAATGCATTCTTATTCAATTCTTCTTATTACAATCATCTCGGTCTTGTACTAGTTACTGTGGTACTATTTGTAGTAACTAACTAACTAACCACAAGATACACATAATTACAGCTCAACACTCCAATTAACAATGTACAATACTTTGATGCTTGTTCTAACTAACTTTGTACAATTACCTATTGCATACAATTATCACAACTGTGATGTCTTGTATTGAAGTCCTAACAAAAATAATAGAAAAAGAGTGGTTCATGCTCTTTTAATTTGCTCTTTTTTTTTTTTTTTTTTGGTGGGAGTGGGTCAAGTTAGGCAAGTTGGATGCAATTGTGGAGGACAACTTACCATCATAGCTGGAAAATGTGATCCAAACCAAGTGCTTTTTGGCACTCTTTCCATTAGAAGATGCAAGAGAGTCAACTGAAAATAGACTTAGATTGTGTTTTCTTTTTCAATGCCTTCCTTTTCACTTGAAAAAAAAAGAACATTATGGTACCATATACTGAATTCGTTTGACAAATATGCTTATCACCGAAACTTGTGTTACCAATAATAAGAGAATGTCAAGCTCTTGAATGGGAATCGAACCATGCACGTGAAAAATACGGTGTAGCATCCGCTGTGATATATATAGGACACTCCATCATTCCCCTCGTTTAAAACGTTTCACAATATCTAAAAATTATGTCAACGATATACTTGGTTTTGATTTCGGTTACTATCTCCTGTTGAAAAATGCTTGTGAAATCCAAATGAGGTTCTGCAAGGAGCAATAGCCCTTAAGAGGAACCGAAGTCACAATATCGCTTTCGATGATAGGATATAATTTGATTTTAATTGTTTGATCGTAGTGTTTCAAATTATAAGAATTTTTATTTTATTTTATTTTTATAAGGGCCTTGTAGCTAAATTAGCACCCTTCATTCACAAAATACTTGGGGGTCTTGTCTTTGGGGAAAAAAGTTCAAATTAGTAGTATATTGAAACTATCTAAACAAATATTATAAGGTTTTTGTTAACAGTTCTTTAAGGAACATTAAATACTTTTTCTAGGCATTAATGAACCGATCAACTTTTTATATAACCTTTTAAAATAAAAATAAATAATTTTTTTTATATAACCATAAAAAATGGTAAATTACAATTTACTCACCTGTGGTTTGGTCGAAATTTAAGTTGCCTACTTATGGATTAAAATTTGACACTTTACCCACTTAAGGTTAGCTCAGTTAGAGTTTCGTAACACACCTTAGTAAGCTCCACTTTTATGTTTCTCTCCTCTAAAAATAAAAATAAAAATAAAAATATAAGATAAAAAAGAATCTAGCGGAATAGTTGCATCATAAGATTTCAAACCACCTATGGTTTGACCAAAATTTAAGTTACGTTTAAAATTTGATATTTTACCCACCTGAAGTTAACTCAATTAGAGTTCCGTAACACATGTCTGTTAAAAACATGGCTAAATATCTAATTTTACTCCAATTTTATGTTTCTCTCCTCCAAAAACACAAAAATATAAAAATACAAGATCAAAAAAATCTAGCAGAACACTTGTATCATAAGATTTCAAACCACAAGTAGACAACTTAAATTTCAGTTAAATCTCAGATGGGTAAAATGTCAACTTTCAAATCACAAGTATGCAACTTAAATTTCGACCAAATCACAAGTGGGTAAGTTGTAATTTGCCTAAGAAAAAAAGATTCAATATTATGGGATGAGTATAATAAAACATTTATACTTTTTTTTTCTTTTCTTTTTTACAACAATAAAATGGGGAGGAAATTTGAACACAAATTCTCTAATATGGAAAAATATGTCGATATCACCTAACTACAAAACAACAATTATCTCTTTCGTGGAAAAGGTAAAGTGTTTTTTTTAGAGAGATAATGTAAAGTGTTTTTCTCGAGTAATGCATATTTCTTGATTAATTTTTCCATGTTTAACATGTGCCCGTGAATATGTGATCCTTTTTATTTTTTTTATTTTTTTATAAGATAGAATTTTACTCTAACCTAATCTAAGTGTATATGTGTGTGAAGCTCCCTCTTAGAGACTTGAACTTCGACCATTGCATTAAAAGTGTACGGTGGTGTGAATATGTAATCCTAAAGTTACATAACTTTACAAAGCCGCACAATTAAAGTGAGTGGTTGTCACTTATAGTTGTTTGTCATTAATATGAAATTTAACAAATAGTACTAACTAGGTTGACTTTAGGCCTAGGCCATTTGCCTATGGAGTATGGTCCCATTAAGTTGAGGTACCTAGATTCATTTTTTTCAAGTTTCAACACACTTTAATTCTTTCTTTCTCTCTCTTTAATACAAAATTTAAAAAATGGTGAAACTTAGGCGCGCTTTTTAAGATGTCGTATATGTGTTCTTTAGTTAAATTCGAACAGATTGTTGTACGGACTAATTAAGCACATACTATCTTATTTTTTTTTCAAAAATAATTAAATTCATTGTGTTTATGTTTTTGAATCTAGTTAAAGAATTTAATATATTACACATAAAGAATGATCCAAAATGTTATCCAACGATAATTAATTGCACCAACCCCTGAAATATGTAACTCATCTATGGCACCCACATACGAGACTCACTTTTATGTGAAGAGGATTCTAGTACATATTAGGTGCACTAACTAATTTCATGGGAGGAAGAAATGTATATTTTTTTTAATATAAAATAGAAATTTTACTCTAACCTAATTTAAGTGCATATGTGTATGAAACTCCCTTCTGGAGACTTGAACTTCGGCCCTTACCCCCACACCCTACAAGCATTTATACTTGTAGAGTGAATATCGCACCAAAAAATGTATTAGTTGTAGGTGAATGAGTGTGAATGAATTAAAGTGCATTGAAAACAATGAGAACAATTGAATTACATAATTTAAATTGAAATCTGTTTGTTGAATAACCGGATTTGTTAGAATTTGGAATTACTTTGGAATTTATTACTAAATTCAGCTTTTAACTCTTAGATTTTAACATGACAAACCAAATTTAACGTAACAAATTGAGTGTCACGTATGCACAAAATCTGGTTCAAGTTACATTTAATCTGTCCATTGTTTTTTTTTTGCTGAAATTTAATCTGTCCATTGTATATGTCCAAATTGATTCAATCTCACCCCAAAATTTTAGGTATGTTTTCTCCTAACCATAAACGGCCAAATGCACCAGCAATTCAACACTTTAGCTGATTTGATAACTCAGCCGATGATGGAGAAAGCAAATTGTAGCTCACTAGCCAGCTCTAGTCTAATGGGTTCAATTGATTATTTAACAACATGATGGTCTTTTTTTTTTTTTTTTTTTTTTTGGGGGGGGGGAGGGGCTGCATTATGTCCTTCACAGCCTTTTTTTTTTTTGAAAGGGTGTCCTTCACAACCTTATAGTCTAAGTTACATGGGCAGTCCCATCTAATTCGATTTTTGGTTTTTTGACCCAAAATAAAGATGGTGAATTTTGGGCTGTTCTGTGATTGGACTCTAAAAAGATCCACATTGGATTCAAATCTGGCTTCCTATTTTGGGCTTGAGGTACTACGATAAGCTACACGCTGCCACAAGGGATCAAGTGCAGACTCATAACAAAAACTGCTTCCTTTGCTACATTTCTCAGCCGACATTTATGTCCCAAACGTACAACAATCTAAAGAAGGCACGCAATTTGAGAGGACCCGTTTACCCAACTCTCTCCTCAACAATTAGCATCAGATTCTGACAGTAGACTGAAAGAGAGAGAAGGCCGCCATCACCTCTCTTTTTTATTTATAAAATTATAAAAATGCTAATGAATGTATAGGATATGTTTTTAGAAATTTTTTTAGAGAAAATAAAAAATCAATGAATTTTTTTGACCGTGTTATATATTTTTTCTAAAAATGGTGTCAATTTAAAAAAAAAAAAAATTATTAACAATTGTTTTAAAAATACGTTACCCATAGAATTAAGGATCGATTTAATGGGTATTTATGCATTTGTTAATGGATTGCCCAAAGATTCTTCATTCCCCAACAATCAGCATTAGATTCTAATAATAATAGACCAAAAGAAAAAGAAGGCTTGCACTACCTTTCTTTTTTATTTATAAAATCAGAGAAATGTTAATGGATGCTTTAAGTGCATTGATTTAGATATATTTTTATGGGAAAATAAAAAGTAAATAATTTTTGACAACATTTTATAATTTTCACGAAAGTAGTGTTAAAACTTTCATAAAATTGTTTATTAATAATTACTCTGAAAACACCCGTTAACGTGACCTATAAAATTAAGGATCAATGTAACAAGTATTTTATGTATTTGTTAATGGATTAACCAAAGATTCCTCATTTCTTACTAATTAGCATTAGTAAACTGAAACAAAGAGAAGGCCGACACAACCTTCCTTTTTTATTTATAAAATTAGGAAAATGTTAATAAATGCTCGAGACATTGATTTATGATATATTTTTAGAAGGATTTGGCTTACTTTTAGTATTTTTTTAACTGGACATGTCCTTTTGTTTTTGTTTTTGTTTTTTGTTGAGAAACCAACTCAGCATGTATAGAATTAAAGAGCTGATAAATTAACAAGAACAACTGGGCTAAGGAATGAAAAAGAAAGTCTCGCTCTCTGGGCTAAGGAATGTGCCACAGCATTTCCTTGCCTCACAGTATGGGAGAAAGAGAAATTTTGAAGGGATCTAACAAAAAATAAAGTGTCATTGACTGACCAAAAGAAGAGAAAGAAAAATCTATAATCTTGAGGGTTTTAACACCTGACTTTGAATCACCTTCAAAATGAGATTGGCGAAAACCAATCTCTTGGACGAATGTGGTTGCTTTTCTTGCTGCTAGCAACTTGAGAATAACCACCGAAGAGGGTCTATGGATTTTTTCTGGAAGGGTAGCAATGATCTCCCTAGTTGAATTTCGATTACAACTCCAATCCCCGCCTCATCTGTTAGGTTCTAAATGTTTAAAACGATTGGCAAATTGTGAACACAAACTTGTCTAGATATAGATCTTAAAGTCTATAGGTATTATAAGACAATGTTCAAGGTGATTCAAGTTAAGATTCAAGAACATACAAGCTGCAGGAAGAAGATTTCATAATCTGCCTGGTTCGATTGATCGAAAGACAGGCTCAACCGATCGAAAGACAGGCTCAACCGATCGAAAGTCGTATCTGCAGAATTTTAATTAAGCCCAAATAGCAGTTCAAGCCCATTAAGGATTAGGGTTTCAAATCTACTTTTCTTAGTATATAAAGGAAACCCTAAGCATGTTTTTATTAGGCTTTTTAGAGAGAGAAGAGTGTACCTCTTTTGTATTTAAGGTTTTGTTTCTAAAAAACTCTCTCATATCTTCTACTGGTGTTATTACTTGAAGAATCTCAAGATCCGGTGTTGTAGAAGTTGCTGCCTTCTCTAGTCATCAAAGGTGCTGATGCTCTAAACCTTTAAGGATGGTCTTGAAGTCACAAACAGGAGAGTTTGTATTGCTAAACCTTTGAGTGAGATCTCAAAGTCACAAATGTGGGTGTTTGTGTTTTGCAAAGGCTAAAGAAAGAAGTAGTCCGTGGACTCGGAGCTATCATAGGATCATGGTAGTAAGTTTTTTACTCGAGGTAGCAATAGAATGTTAGTAGTCTAAGTTCTATTGTATAAACTTCAATTTTTTCATAGTGGATTTGCTTTTTATCTTGAGGATAGTTAGGTTAAATCCTCCCCAAGTTTTTTACCGGTTTGGTTTTCCTAGGTTATCATATCGTTGTGTTCTTTATTTTCCGCACTTTACAATGATATGATATATGTGTGTTAACCTAAATTTGATTAATGTGACTAAGTAATCACTTGGCTAATTAACTAAGTTAATCTGGTTGTGTTTTAAGGGGTCTAAAAACATACATCATCAATTTCATTAAACATAGCACCATCAAAATTTGTTTTGAACTCACCTGGTTTGGAAGGAATCCAAACCTTCCTCTTACCGGATTGAACACCCTGGATTAGTTTCGGGTAGCATCATTAATTTTTTCTGTTAACATCATCCTTTTGTTTTAAATATATAATGACAAATGGTAATGAGTTTTAATCTCCACATTTTATTTAGTTAGTGGGTGATGTGACAGTCTTTGATTAAAATAAAGGAAATTCAATTTTTAAAAGTTCTGGAAGTAAGCCAAACTCTTTTTAGAAATTAAAAAAAAAAACAATTAATTTTTTTTTACAATTTTTTATATTTTCCATGAAAGTGATGTCAAAACTTTTCTAAAATAATTTATTAACAACAAACCTGTTAACATGACCTATGAAATTAAGGATCAATTTAATGAATATTTAATGCAATTTATTAACAAATTGTTTTAAGAAAGTTTTACTAACATTATATAAAAAAAATTGTTAACTTTTTTTCTTTTCCAATAAATAATGTTGTGTTAACGGGCACTGTAAGGTGCTCGTTAACAACTTTTTTACAATTTTTTGTCTACTTTTTGTAATTTTTTTTATTATTTTTAACAATTTTTTATCTTATTTATTAAGTAGAACCCATATAAAGAAATCTTAACATACACAGTACTTCTTAACGTTTCTCTTTATAAAAAGACATTTCCTAAATTAATGGCGTTAATGCATCCGTTATCTTTTCCATAAATAAAGCCAGTATGAAAGTATCAGGAAAAAAGAAACCCTCATTATTCATAGTCACTTTCAAAAATTCCCTCACTTTCAAAAGCCTCCACTCACTGTGAGTAAAAAAATTCCCTCTCTCACTCTCACTTTCGACGAACCATATTTGTCTGCCATTATTTATATTCTATCAGATAGGATTTTTTTAAAGATCTGGCCGCACTTCGATCGTCTCGCAATCTCTTTTGAAACTCAAAAAAAAAAAAAAAAAAAAAAAAAAATGCAGATACATGGAGGTTCTAACTCTTAATAAGACCACACTCGAAGCAAAATTTGGTATTATTGTCCATCGTTTTGGTTAATTGTTACTTCTTCTTCTTTTATATTTTTTTTAAGTGTTTATAATTTGATTTTACTCTTTGTGAAAGTGAGTTTGAATTTTGAAATCACAGAGAGCAAAACAGTAAGTTTGGATGGAGGGTCTGGTTTTAGAGGAAAAGAACGCTGGTGATTGAGCGTACAGAGGCGAAGGAGCTTGTAATCTTGTTCTTGCTTACACTGGATCCTCTCCGTCCTTTGTAAACAAAAAACACCTTACCATTTCTCAAATTCTTTGCACAATTATTTTTTTACTTCAACAAGCTTTATGTATGTGCTTATGTGTGTATGTATGTGTAGGCGGGGAAAGTGATGTGGGTACAGAAGGTGCCGCGGGTCAGTCGCCGGGGAGTCGGAGCCCGACGGCGTTGAGTAAGAATGAACGGGTTTTGTGGAAGGAGATAGACGGCATCGTTTCGTGCCCTAACAAAGAAATTGCTGCCCAACTCTACGTGGAATACGTTATGTCTCCACTTTTAGGTTCTTGTACATCAGAATTGGAATAGAAAATTAAAATTATTTTACTATTTAGTTTATTTTTGGTATTATTTATAGTCTTATTGCACTTTTTTGTACTATTTATGTGTTCCACTGTACTATTTCAATTAACTTTTACCCTTATCTACAGTACTTTCAGCAATAAGTTTTCAATTTCAACAAAATAAGCGGTATCCAAACACACCCTAAATATATACCCTAAATATGTTGACTCTGGGGTATGCTCTACTGTACTTATCTCACTTTTTACCCTTTTTTTTTTTTGGTGGCAAGTGAGAGTGGTTATTTTTATTAGATAGTAGCGTATAAATGTATAAACTTACAAGTTTGTTATTACGTAATAACGGGTAATAACGGATAAATGAATGATGGTTGTTGTATATGAAGAAAGAGAAATAATTAAAAAAAATTGATATTTTAATAAAATGTAGTGTAAAATAGATAATATGATGTGTGGTTTTTTGAAAAGTGAGTATGTAAAATAGAAAAAGTAAGTTATTATGCTAAAATAGACAAAAAAAAAAAAAATTGCACGAGCGGGTGAGAATGCTTTAAAAATAGATTTTACAGCCAAACGTGTTTTTAATTTAAATGGGTCCGTCGACTACTATAAGGACAATGTGCCCTTTTGTTACACTTTACCACATTTTAACCAGTCTAAAATAAAAGAATTCCCCCCCACTTTCTGTTTAAAATGATGCTGTTTTTTAATAAATTAACAGCATGATTCTACTAGCATATTGACATTGATGTAATACTCAATGAAGTAAATTGTATGTTTCATAGTCAACAGACTGATTTAGTGCTCGTTTGGCATTGTGTACAATGTGAAGTAGAGTTTTAACTGAAAAGCGCTTTAGTATTTTGACTGCGTGCCAAATTACATGCTCTATGGTTCTAGATTCATAAAGCATATAGTGAATTGTAGAGTTTTTATGGGCTAGATGCTCCAAATTTAGTAGCTTTAAAGGGAATCCTTTAGCTCTTTTTTAATTGCTCGTGCCACCATATCGTACCTGTGTTTGTGTCCGTGCTTCCTAGAATATGCCTAATTTGAATAATGATGCAAATGTGGTATAGGTGAACTTATTGATTTGCTTAAATGTTGTGTTTCTGCATTTTCCTATCAGTTGGAGCAGTTTATTGTGGACTATCTGGAAATTAGCACGTGGTTTGTACGTTATGTGTTGCTATGGTTGATTTTGATCCTTTATAGAAAAGAAAAGGAAAATTAGAATTAGATTGGCTATGTTGATATTAGGATTTTCAAAACCATATTAGATTGGATTGTTTTAAGGGAAAATGGTTTGATGCTTGGGAGCATTTTGAAATTACTAGCGTTAGTTGAAGTTTTCTGACCTTGGCTTGGATCGAATATGGCAGATGCGTGTCCTTGTATCTAGGGAATTCCTGGAATCAATTGAGAAGAACGTTCTATGTGAGCGTCCTGCTTGGCGAGTTGATGCCGCCAAGGTTGATACAGATTGTGATTCTGCGCTCCTTATCAGTGATCATTCGCTTTTTCCTGGTAATTTCTCTCTTAGAATTTGGTCGAATAATTATCCTGCACTTGGTTACAATTTCTGTGTCACACGGAAATAATTACAGGTGTGCATCTCACACAAGTATCACACTTAGCAAGCAGGTAAAAAGGATCTTAGCTTTGAAACCTTACCTTATTAAAAAATCAGATGGTTACCTTAATAATATATTTTAATCTGGGTTCAAATCCAGCTAATGTTTTTTTCATGCTTGTTTTAGGTGCTATTATTTAAAGCTAGCCTATTCCCTTTTTATTTTCACTTAAAATTTATTTGGTATAAAACATGCAGCCCCATTAGATGGTGAGTTGCAAGATATTTGATAAATACCAATTTGTCCCAAAAGTTTAAGAGAAATGCTGAATTTAATCTTTAACCATTATTCTAACACTATCTCTCACGTGTGAGCCTAAACTTCCTTTTAATAAGTGAGGCCCAACATGTGAGATTTTTAGAATTTTAAATGGGAGGTAGGATGAAAATAGAGATCGAACTTAGGATCTCATGCTTTGATATCGTGATAAATTACTGATTGTTCGAAATGGTGAATTTAATCATTAAACCATAATTCTAACGATATTCATGTTTCAAAATAGACAACTGTTGAAGCAGAATTGCAGGATTAAAATTCATTAGAAGATCATGCTACTGTGCATGTAGGAATTTCTAGCACTTGCACTTTTTTTTTTTTTTGGGGGGGGCTCAATATACGCATTAGAGGCTCCTAATCCCTGGCGCACACAAATACCCCTTACAACGGTAGAGGACTAGGTCATCTGTCCCACATTTTGAATACAACTCTCAACCCCAAGAGGTTAGGGAACCAAAAGAGTAAAATCAGAAGCACCTATAAAATTTACCACTCACACGTATAAAAAAAATATAGCATCACAATGGTTAATGTAATTAATTTGGTCATTAATCGCTATCTCGTGTTCTAGGAAGCCACCCGGATGGAAAATCTGATAGGAATTGTATACTGTCAATGGGTGGGCACCTGATTTCTTCTTAGAAATTGTAATGTGTTAAACAACTATTTTGATCTTCAAATCAAGCACCAAAATCTCCTTGATGATCTGCATTGTGATTATGTCATTTAGTATAATATTTAAAGAAAAAAAGTGGTAGTTAATTCTGCTTTTTCCATGTTAGGTACTCTCAAAGGTGTACCCTGTATATCTGTTGAGATAAAGGTGCACTCCCTTACTATTTAAAAAAAAAATTATATTTCATAATGGTGTTAATTTTTTTTAGTGACTCTTGAATGATACTTTCAAATTTAATGCTAAGTAATTTTTTTAGTTCATTTCTTTTTGTTCCATTTTCCCAAAAGTAGCCCAAATGTGGATTTCTCCCTTGTTCAAGATTCATATCTGAAGGAAATGCTGTTAAACGGATCATATCTCGGTTCAGAAATTCTGGTTCCCTCCTTTGGTAATGGTGCCGTTGGGGTCAAGTTAGTTTGTGTCAAACCTGTATTTGTGTTTGATCCAATGGGTCAGATACCACTTTTGAAATTTGCGCACTTTTTTTTTTTTGGCGTATAAGCATTCTCCTTCAATAATGATATTAATTTCTTTTTTGTATGCTTTTAAGACTCTGACCCACTCCACTTTTTATTACAGATATCAGAATTAAGTGAATACAATCCTCTCAATCTGTTCTCCAAGTCTGAGGACAAAATACACAAAGCTGTCAATGATCCCTTTACCACGCCACAGAATAATTTCCGGATATTTTTGAATGGTTCTCTCATATTTGGGGGCTTGGGTGGTGGTGCAGACAGTACAAATGTTGTGACTAGTGAAGCATTTGAAGATGCACTCAAGCCTGTCATTAGGGCAGATAGTGGCCTGCGCGCAAAGAATTTCCTACAGCTTGTTTCCGAGACAGTTTATAAGTCTGGAATACTGGATCAGCTTCTTGAGGTCCAGAAGCTGGACAATTTTGACATAGAAGGAGCAATTCGTGCTTATTATGACATTATTTCTGAGTCTTGTCCAGTATGTGGAGAATTGGGTGAAGAAGAAGTATCACATAGATATACCTCTTTGCATTCCATTCCTATGGATGAAAGCTTGAAGATTGTGAAGGACTATTTGGTAGCTGCAACTGCAAAGGACTGTAGTCTGATGATTAGTTTTAGACCAAGGGCAGATGGGGATTTGGGATCTCCATATAATGAAGTACACCTAGAGTCAACCTACCAAACTTTTGATTACAAGGTAGGCGGCTCTTGACATTTGAGGATTTCATATAAGGCCATTCTTGCATCTTATTATCATGATGTCCTGAAAATTCCTTTTATTTTATTTTAGGCGTAAATGCACTTTTAGTCCCTACATTTTGACGTTTTTCCATTTTAGTCCCTACATTTTATTTTTTCCACTTTTAGTCCCTAAAACCAATTTACGCTTTCCGTTTTAGTCCTTTCCGTTAGGTTACTGCCGGAATTTGCTTAGGTGGCAGACGGACAATTAAAATAATAATAAAAAATTTTATTTTACTATTAAAATTGCCACGTCAGCTTATAAATTAAAAAATTTTATTTATTAATTTTAACTAAATAAAAAAAATTAAAAACAAATCATTTAAAAAAGAAATTAAATTAATTAAATCTCAGAATTCAAACAATAACACCACAACCAACCATGGTGTTCATCACAATCCCAAACCACAAAACCCTATCCCTAACCCTAGACCCAAACACCACCACTCTCGATTCCCTCAAACTCTCTCTCCACCACCTCCATCGGCTCTACCTCTCCCAATCCCACCCTCTCCCATCTCAAAACGACGTCGTCCTCCTCTCCGGCCTTCACGTGGTACTGGACGAACCTGTTCATTTCAGAAATCGTTTTCCACAACCGGCTCTTGAAGCACAAATGCCGGGTTATGGAGCTGGAATCGGCTACGGCGTTTTCCGTTTTACGTTGGATTCGCAGTGGGGAAGTATCTGTGGTCGAATTCGAGTGAGGAGGAGCGTGATTGGGTTGGAGGTTGGGTGAAGAGAGAGAGATCGCAGATCTGGGTTTGCTTACCCAAACGAAAATCTCTAAAGATCTCTTTCTCAGACCAAAATCTCCCTTTCTCTTTCATCTTTCTAAAGTTCTAAAGCTCTGAAGTCTCTCTCTCAGATTGTGGATTTGTAAAAATCTCTAAATCTCTCTCTCGGATCAATGGTTGTGAAGTGGTGGTTGGTCCGGTGGTCGGTGGGGGTGGATCGTTGGATGGGTTTGATGTTGGTGTGGGTTGCAATGGCTTGATGTACTGATCGGTGACAGTGGAGGGGCTGAGGTCGGCGGTGGTTTGGATTTGGGTTTAAAGTGTATTTACCTCCAATCTCTCACAGATCAGTGGGTCTCTATTAGATTGATGGGTTTAAAATTTCTGGGTTTGTTTACAGGTTTCTCGAATTTGGGTTTGAAATTTATGGGTTTGATGTTTGTATGGAGGGTTTGATTTTTCATATGATGTTCTGGGTTTGTTAGAGATTGAGGGTTGGGTTTGGGTTGGTGTTCTTTGTGTTTTGAATCTTTGAAGGTCTTTGTATTTTGTAAATATGTGCCCTTTGATTTTATGTGTTCCGTGTTGGCATGTTCTTGATTTTTTTTTAATTTCCTCGGCAACCAAACATATTATTTGAGGAAGAACATGAACATGCTTTTCATGATGATTGGGAAGAACATAATGTAAAGAATTTTTTTTTTAAATTTAATTAATTTAATTTCTTTTTTAAATGATCTGTTTTTAATTTATTTTAGTTAAAATTAATAAATAAATTTTTTTTAATTTATAAGCTGACGTGGCAATTTTAATAGTAAAATAAAATTTTTTATTATTATTTTAATTGTCCGTCTGCCACCTAAGCAAATTCCGGCAGTAACCTAACGGAAAGGACTAAAACGGAAAGCGTAAATTGGTTTTAGAGACTAAAAGTGGAAAAAATAAAATGTAGGGACTAAAATGGAAAAACGTCAAAATGTAGGGACTAAAAGTGCATTTATGCCTTTATTTTATTATTGCTCAGGAGAAGTGGAATTATTGAGAAAATTGATATTAGGGCCAAAAGTTTGGAATTATATGATTTCTTAAAAATCATAAGTAAAATCAAATTGTTTCTAACATATTAAATAAGTTAATTTCTAAGTTGAAAGTTGAATTTCTCAACTACAAGGTGTCATTTTTCATGACATTGATGTCTTACTTGAGTTGCAATTTTCTAGGCATCTTTCATTGACCTGGATTTGAAACCTTTAAAGAAGATAGACGAATATTATGAGTAGGGGTGTGCATGGGTTGAGTTGGGTCGGATTAAGGGGATTTTTTGACCCAACCCACCATGGTGGGTCAAAAAAAATTCAACCCAATCCAATCCAACCCATCACATAAGTCCAACCCAACCCAACCCAACCCACATTGGTCAGGTTGGGTTGGGTTGAACCCAGGGGTTTGACAAATTTATTATTATTATTATTATTATTATTAAATTGAATAGAAAAAATATAAATATAAATATATTAAAAAAACCCAAAGATTAGTATCAATTTAACTCCTTAAAAACAAACAACACTAATGACTAAACAACAATAGTAATTTACTAGGGTTTGTGTGAACTAATTGGCTTTTATATAGGATAGGAAGAGCTAGTTATTTTAAAAAATTTATTAATTATATAATAAATTTTAAATATATATTAAATATATGGGTGGGTTGGGTTGGGTTTGGCGGGTTTGGAATTTCATGACCCAAACCCAACTCGACCCACTATCAAAAAAATTTTCATTACCCAACTCAACCCACCAAGCCCTAAAAACCGACCCAACCTGACAGGTTGGGTTGGGTCGGGTCGGTTTTGGTGGGTTGGCGGGTTGGTTGCACACCCCTAATTATGAGTTAGACAAGAAGATAATGAGCTGCTATACTAAGATGGTGGACACAAAACAAGAAGCAGATGAAGCCACAAGCATGGAGGCTTATACTACTAATAAAGATTCAATATAATGCCATGGAGGATAATTTTCTACTGAAGATTCTATTGGTAAGTGTGTTAGGACATATGTGAATCATGTTAAGAACATATGTCATTTAGAATTGGCTAATTTTTTGACAAAATGCACTTTACTTGCAATTGGGTAGATCTAAGATGGGTTTAGTACTTCAAGAAACATGTTATTCAAACAAAGAATTAAAGTCATGAAGATTGGACCAAGAAATAAGTGAAGAAAAGATGTTCATTAAAGCTGGACAAATTCTCGACAACTGCTCGACAGATATATCTATCGAATCTCGACAGATAGCTCGACTGATATATCTATCGAGGTCTCGACAGATAGCTCGACAGCTGTATCTATCGAGAATTACGAAATCATAATTTTCAGATCTGATTTTCGGCCCATGCTGACATGTATGTGTAAGGTTTCTTTTCTCACAACCTTAGACATATATAAAACTTATTTTAAAGGCCGACACATAAGAGAATACAAGGAGAACACATGTAAAAAGTGACTGAGTGCCTTATTCTCTCTGAAAGAAGCTATTGTGCTTTTGCGCCTTAGAATTTTGTAACCAAGTGTTTCTTGATCTTCATTGTTGATGAAGTGAAGAACTTTGCAGCCAACATCCTTCTCAAGTTGGTGGTTAGTTACGTACTTGGATTCGTGCATTAATTGGTTAGTCACGTACTGGATTTGTGCATCAATTGGTTAGTCACGTACTGGATTTGTGCATCAATTGGTTAGTCACGTACTGGATTTGTGCAAAAGGGTGGTGTTCATATGTTGAAGAGTTCAGAGGTTTTGAAACAGTAGAAGGTTTTTGCTGTAAGTTCATTTACGAGGATTGTAGAGTCTAGGGATAAAGGTTTTGTACTAGATCTGAAACTTCTCTTTATTATAGTAGATTGCTTTTCGGGAAGGTTTCCCCTTAGGGTTTTTACTGTGAAACTAGTTTGTTTCATTGGTTTTTCTGGGTCATCATATCTTGTCATATTTACTATTCTGCTATGCATGATATTGACATGATATTGCTGTTTGTTTGTTTAACAAGGTTTATTCATAATAAATCTAATTAACAACTTGGTTTTAAAACTTGTTAATTCTATCAACAGGGGTTTAAATTTCCCAACAAAGTGCTTCTCTACCTTGATCTTGCTGAAATGTTGATCAAAGGGCTTCTCTAACTTGATCTTGCTGAAATGTTGATCAAAGGGCTTCTCTACCTCAATCTTACTGAAAGTCGATCAAAGGGCTTCTCTACTTGGATCTTGCTGAAATGTTGATCAAAGGGCTTCTCTATCTCGATCTAACTCACTATCTTTTTGTCTAACTCATAATATTTGCCCATCTTTGAAGAAGATGAGCGAATATTATGAGTTAGACAAGAAGATAGTGAGTTGCTATACTAAGATGGTGGACACAGAACAAGAAGCAGATGAAGCCACAAGCATGGTGGCTTACACTACTAATAAAGATTCAATATAATGCCATGGAGGATAATTTTCTGCTGAAGATTCTATTGGTAAGTACAAGTAGTTTGATAGGGCATTCTTTTACGCAACTGTTATTATGTTTGTAGTGGTGCAGGTGAGAACTGCTCATTTCATCCTATGGTTGAGGCAATCAGATTTTCCTTTATAAAATGTTTTTCTTTTGTATTCTTTTCTTGGTAATTTACACTTATTATTAGTCGCGTTTTTTCTTCCTCTCTTCCCCCTTCCCTTTTGTGCCATGCTGCCACATGAAGGATTTATAATACTAGTCAAAGTTAAATCTCCATAATGATCTTTGTTTCTAGTGTTTGCATCTTGGGCGTTGGTGCAGGAGGAAGTTTATTTGGTTTAAGAATGCAAAACCCCCTTTTTCCAATCTTTTTATTTTATGTATTGCAGAGTGCCTTGATTGGAATTTTATTGCTGCATGCAACATTCTGTCCATTCTTTAGATTTGATGCTCGTAGATGGGTTACTATCTTGACTGTATTATTCCTACCAAAATAGTCTAGAATTTCTTTGTGATTTGTCAAGAAATGCTGTAGTTATATAATTGTCAATCAGTTTTGTAGTGCATTAAAGAGCTTACCATGCAGATGCATTAGAAAGATTGATTATATTGCATCTAAATGCATGCCTACATTTTGTAATTGTATTAACATATATGGTTTCCTTAATATATTTGATGAGGGCTTAATTAGACCAGAGAAGAAAGTGACAGAACAGTTTTTGGGCTTGACAGGGAAAGTGATATATCAGCTACTTCATTGCCATTCCATCCATGCCCACATGTCCTATAAATGCATACAGCTGGATTCCATATTGACCATGCTATGTAGAAATTTAGAAAAAAATTGATTTACTGTTTTAGGTGGACCTCTTTTTGAAGTAAAACAATTGAACTTGAAACAGCCCTGCAAACCCAAATTGAATTAAGTTCTAGATGGAATGGTTTAAAATCAGTTTGGAGGAGGAACTGCTTATTCAAATACTCAAAGCTCCTTTTGGGCCTAGTGTCAAGGCCAAATGTGCCTGAGATGGTATAAGTGCAAGTTTTACTGGACCTTTTGACTGGTTATGGTGGCAGAGCACAAAGGTAAATTGCCTAGATTATGGAAAAGTGATGCTTTAGGTTTTTAGTTTTAGATACCCTTGTGTTTGAGGTATTTTACTTTTGCCACCATGGGAGCGTACATTGGAACTCTGCTGCCATTTATGGTTTTGATATCTTTCAAATGATTCCATTCTCTTGAATCTGTTTATATTGAGGACAGTTTAAAATTTCTACGGAAAATCTAAACTCTAATAACAATGCAACTTAAGCATGAAGTAGTTCATTTCATTACTTATTTCAAATTTCTTAAAGCTGGTTAAATTTTACAACATTCCTTTTTTTTTTAGTTGAGTAAATATTTTTAGAATGTTCCTAGAATTGTATATTGTTTTCTTTTTCAAAAAAGGTTTTCTTTTGAGCTTTTACGAAATAATTTATGGGCATTTTGAGGTATTGTTTCTTCAACAATTGTCTAAGTATTAAAGATTCCCAATATTTCTGGATAATTCAGCTTGAAATGAATATTGTGGGCAGTAAGATTGAAAGAATATCCCTGTTGGGTCTCAGATTGGGGGTACGATAGTTCATGTTTCTAAATGCATTTTGAACTGTCCATTTTTACAGAGCACATTATTGATTATACAGGAATCAGTTATTCACACACAGCCTCACTGCCTCACAGTCACAGACACTCAGAGAGAGAGAGAGAGTCTCCAATTCTCAAATAAACAAACAGTGCTCAAAATTCAAACGGTTCCTTATTCTTTCCGATTAGGCCATAGTTATTTCCAATGGCCTCGTCGACTTCAGTCCCAGCTGCTTCCCTCTGCTCCACTCGCGGCCTCTCTTTCCGTACCCTTACGCGCCTCGCCCTCGTAACTACATCGCTCACCACCAGGAGGAGCTCTCTGAAGACTCGCATTTGCGCCAAACTTGCCGACAAGACCGAGTTGAAGTATAACAAAGTCGGGGGACTCCGACCTCGTTATTAGCGAAATTACTTATGGAACTGCAAGAAAATTCTCACAAACGTTTTAAATTTTAGTTCTTATTAATTAGTTGTTGTGAGAAATTGCATATTAGTGAAGTGTGTTTTTTTGGTGGGCTATATTTCTTTTTCAGATGACATTTGGATAGCAAAATACAGAGAAAGAACCAGGCACACCTGTAATAAAACACTGCCCAAAATCCGTACCCTTCTCTTCCTTCAGTTTGTTTTAGAGAGCTGATAAGAGCATTCTCATCAGCTCTCTCATAAAAAATGTCATTTTAACATACTAAAAACCTACTTTACTATTTTACCACATTACTTTACAATACACCATTTATTAGATGTTCTATTCTTTCATTCTAAACATTAAAATAATATATACAACACATTAAAATAATATATTTACTCAAAATCCAACAATATACAAACACACAGCCTCGACAATCACCACCAACCAAGAACCAAGAACCACCACTACAACCACCGCTACAACCACCGCCACAAACTACAACCACAATCACCGGTCCTCTAACAAATTCCAAATCCAAAAACCTCAACAAAAAAAAAAAAAAAAAAAGACCTCAAAACCTTCAACAAAACCCTATCATACACAACACAGCCCGCCACCACCATACCCAAGCACAACTCGCCACCACCACCCACAGGTAAAACCCGCCACCACCAACAAAAATCCACCAGCCGCCACTGCCACCACCCAATACTACTTTTAAAAAAAAATCCCCAAAATCAACACAAAACTATCCCAAAAAAAAGAGCTTGAAAAAGAACCAACTCACCCATAATCACAATCACATGGAATCCACAACCGAAGGAAAAAAAAAAAAAAAGAGGGAGATCAGAATCAGAGATCTCCACGGTGACGGCCTCATCAGCGAGGCTGAACTCCACGGCGAGGCTGAACTCCATAGTGACGGCCGATCTCAATGGCAACGGCCTAGGCAGAGCAAAAAAAAAAAGACAGAGAGGGAGAGTGATAGGGGAAAAAAAAAAGATAGAGAAGGCGCAGAGAAAGTGATAGAAAAGAAAAAATGGGGAAAAAAAAAGCAAGAAAAAGGGAGAGGTGGAGGTTCTGGAGAAAGAAAGAAAAAGAAAAAAAAAAAAAGGAAGAGAGGTGAGAATTGAGAAGATGAAGTGAGGCGGAGAAAGAAAGAACAAAAAGAAAGTGAGAGAAGAAAGAGTCATAAATGAAGAGAGAGATATGGAATAAAAAAGTATTTTTTTATAGCACATCAGTCCGTACCGTTCCAAAAATGGAACGGTACTGTTTACGTGTGTCAAAATTTATAGGATATAGAACACCTCATGAGAAAGGTTTTTTGGTGTTTGGTGTGTCAAATGCCAAATATTTGGCATTTGGCACACTTGATGAGAATGCTCTAATGACCCAACTACATTATTGAAATCATTGCTATAAAGATCATTCAAGCAGATTCTAAGTTCTGGAGTTGGGCAGCCTAGGTTGCTGCATTTGGAATGTATGATATCTATTATCTCTGAGATCACAGTTAAGGTGTTGGGTCCCGATGAGCAACCCAAGTCAGCAATGCCCATGCTCTCCGGCAAATTTTTGCACAATAGTTCAATTATGGCTTCCTCGGTTACAGTCTTTGTGATAGATATTATCTTGCTCTACAAAAAAAAAAAATAATGAATATGAATGTCTCCCCCATTATATTTATAGTTAGTACACAAAACTTATTGAAAGATTTTCAATTTTATACTTTTATTTGCTTATATAAAGCTTTTAATTTTCTAATTGCATTCTAATAGTAATAAGTTTTAAGCAAAAAACTGCATCTAAACAAACAATAAATAGCTAAAATATGTGAATTGTGAAGTGAAAAACATGGGCATGATATTTCCAACATGCGTGCTTTTTTAATTGAATGATAAAGGTTTTGCCATTTGTCTTTCATGTTTTGGAAGATAAAATTTACTTGAAGATCAAATTCATACTGAATATGTAATGATTCAGATATAGGAAGCCGATTAGCCGAACCTGAACTCTTGAGTTCTTAGCATAGCTAGTTTCGTCTGCTCTCTTGTTCATGTGAAGTACTTGCACGACATCCATCTCTCTCTTTCAATTCAAAACCAAGTGAATCTCAGACAATAATCCCTGAAACCAAAGACATGGTTAATGGCCAAATTTTTTTATATCTAGTCGTAGAGGAGCTACACAAAACTTCGTAGTGAGGAATCCAAGATTGCAGCACTCTATATATAGACAAAAATTTCTTGTCGGTGGTATGGTTACAGTATAACTACGGGGAGATCTGGGACCCTGGATTCTTTTGATGTTTGAAGAGGAAAAAAAAAAATCCTCTTTATTTGCTTTAACTTTAATATTAGTTAGAAACACTTCTCTATAAAGAAAGAATAGAAAATCAATTAGAAATACTTCTCTATTAGAATAGCATTTTATTTTCTAAAAAGTTATCTCATTTTTTAATATTCGGTAACTACTTTAAAATGAGTTGAAAAGTTATTTTTTTAACTTTTCTTGTTTAATTAGCGGCATGCTAAATAAGGTAGTAGAAAATAACTCTATCTCATGCTAAGTTAAATAAGAAAAATCAAGAGATAATTTTTTTTTTTTTCACCTATTACACAAGAAAAAGTAAAAAATTGTCTTCACATAAAATTTTTCATAGAAACAAACGGAGTGTAACTATCACGCGGCAATATACCATGCATGTATACCCTCACTCTATGTTAATTTGGTTGGGTTGAAAAGGAGGAGGATGAAAAAGAGGGGAAGGGAAGTTGGGGAAAAATACGAGTTTTCTACTGTTTGGTTGATAAAAGAAAATGAAGGGGAAGGAATATGGAATGGGTGATTTTCCACATGAGATACAAATTTCAATCCCCCAAATTGGAGAGAGAAAAGAGGATAAAAAATGTGAAAAATGCAATTACTATTTTGCCCTTTAAACCGTGTCACTTTCTCTTCCTTTCTTGCCATTTCTCCACAGCCAAACACAAATTACACAAAATTTCAAATTTTAATGAACTTTACTCATAGAGATAGGTTGGTGTTACATCGAACACTTAACCTTGATGGTGCAAATGGATTATTGTCACTTTATTAACACTATATCTTAAGTCCTTGAGTCTCCAATTTAGTGTCCGTTTGGGATCTGCTTCATTTGTTGAAACTGAAATTTTTTTGCTGAAAGTACTGTAGATAAAGATAAAAGTTAACTGAAATAGTACAGTGAAACCTATGAATAGTATGAAAATAAGCTAAATAGTAGCAAAAATAAGCTAAATAGTAAAATAAGTTGGCAAAAATAAGCTAAATAGTAAAATAAGTTGGCAAAAATAATCCATGCTAAACGCACACTTAGGGTTTGTTTGGAATCCGCTTATTTTACTGAAAATACTGTAGATAAAGGTAAAAGTTAACTGAAATAGTATAGTAGGACCCATGAATAGTACCAAAAAGTGCAGTGAAACCCATAAATAGTACAAAAAATAAGTTGAATAGTAAAATAAGTTGGCAAAATTAATCAAGCCAAACGGATACTTAATTTCTAGATTATTCTTATTTCTTGGAATCTAATTCCAAGGAATATAAATTTAAGTAACTCCTTACTAAAATAATCAAGTATGATATTTTGAATAATTAATTATCATTAAATTTGTCTCAAGAGGATGTTTCGTATCTCTTATTAAAATTATGGATTCCATCTTGAGGAATAATGTTCTCACAGTGCTACATGTGATTGCCTAACATACTAAAATATTGGCTATACAAGATTTCACTCCTGCATACATCAAAGTAACATACATTTCACATTTGAGTCCTAATGTCGCAGAAGCTACAAGAAAACAAACCCGTTACTTTCTGAATGGAAAAAAAAAAAAACTAAACAAGTTAGTTTCTGAATGAAAACCTTGAATCCACGAGGGGTCCCTTAAATCCTCAAGGTGATAGGGTTCTGGAATCCACTAGAGAGATGTAGACAAAATCTGTATTTTATAAATCTGAAAAATTGAATTTCCTTGAAGGCTACAATATGTTTAAATAGTAAAAGAAACCCTAGGCCGACTATAAAAATGCCTAGAAACCCTAATCCGCACTAATCACATAATTAGGTGGCAAAATAGTGATTTTTGCCAAAAATAACAAAATTTAGATAATTGCAGAAATTGAAAATATTGTCTCTGAAAGGCATCCCAAAATAGACGGGACCTTATTTTGACTTTTAAACTAAATTTTATTAAGGAAAAAACAAATACTCCCTTCATCCCAAATTGTTTGGCATGTATTCCATTTTGGGATGTCCCAAAATTATGTCCTGATTGAAAAGTCAAACACTATTAATTTATTAACTTTCCCTTTATGCCCTTAATTTATTTGTGGGAGAATTCTTTTAATTTAAAAAAAATTAAAACCCTAAATTTTGAAATCCACTATACATGTCATCTTTATTCAAATTATATATAAAAAAAAAGTTTTAAAATAATTTTTTGATAAATTTGTTTAAGGGTAATATAAGAAATTTTTAAATTTTTTTCAAAGAGATAAGGTAGTTAACAATGTTCCCCTAAATAATTGAGTTTTTCTAACTAGCCAAACAATTTGGGACGGAGGGAGTATTATTATAAATAGCAAAAATACTGTTTTTGAGGCTTTAACGAAGGAATTTGCCGAAATTTAGGTGACACTCATGTTATCATGAGTCTGGATCAAAATGTCGTTTCCCTTCAACCTGCCAAATTTCATGCAATTTCGACACTATCACCCCGATGGCCTCTACTGGCACCCTTTTTTGATCTTGCGTTGTGACTTTTGGCGCCTTTATTGCTCCAAAAAGGCATGCGTTGTTTGTTCTATATTAAGTCCACAATAGGATTGAGAGTTAATGTGTTTAGCAGTTAGGAGTTCTTTTTGTAAGTGATAGTAGTTTATAGAATAACAATTCACAACAGTCTAGTTCAATGTATTCCAAATACACCACCATGTTAATTGGAAGTCTCTACTTCCATGATCAGGATAGATAATCATCATTGACATGTTATGCTTTTATAATATGAAATGCTCAATTTCATCACCAACTACAAACCAAGATTTATGAGTTTACATGGAATTGCAATTTTAGATTTTCTGTATGTGAATTTCATAATTTCATTCTCATATTAAATCATATACAATGCATCTCATAGACTATACATAATTTCCAATGTTCATATAATTATTAGATAACAATACTCTATCATTTATAAAAAAAAAAAAATGTCATACAATTTAGATTTTAGGGTATAAATTCTAGAAAAGTCTTACGTGTGAATAATTTTTTGAGTAAGGAAGGGTGTATATTTATATGGAAAAATTTTATTGCATGTCAATGGCACGGACATACAAGTACACAACAACTGAAAAAAAGAAAAAAGAAAAAAAAAGTTAGTTGAAGACATATAGTTTCCTACTTAAAATCGTGTCATACGTTTTTGCAAACTTATGTGTGAGGGCACACGAGTGTGCAACAAACACCGCCCCATGTATATTACATCCATGCATGCACCATGTTTTGACATTTGTTTGGATTGTCTCCCTACCGCTTAAACGTTTTTTCAGACATATCAACCGTCATCGATCGTATGTACCATGGTGATTGGTGGCATGTTTTTTGCGTGTCTCATGCTTGACCATACATCAGTGTCCCACACTCCCAGTCTCCCACTCCATTCATTCAATTCATCCTCCGTACAAAAATTAATAACCTGCAGAGTCAATGTATATCCTTAAGAGAGAAAGGCAAAAAGTAAGCTTCTGTTCTTTGCCTGGGAGCCATTAGCACCACTAATACTTGAGCCGATCATCAAGATCTCTTCGAAGAAGTTTCCTGTTGGACCATATGGAAAACAATTAAAGCTTGTTTGTTACCGTTATTTAAACAACAGTTTTCAGTGTTTAAACAACATTATACATATTTTTTCATATATTTTTTCACTCACACGTATTTCTAAAAAATATAAACAACGTTACTAGAAATTTCTTACCAAATAAGTCCTTAATTGCAAATCAATCTTCTTGACTCTGAGACTAGTTAGTAAATACTCGTACCATTCACGTACAGTACGTGTACGTCCGTAAGATTGAATTAAACTTCTGTCTTACGTATTGTTTCTATTGGTACAGAAGTAAATGCATTTTTCTAGACTAAGAGTGGAACATTTTATTTAGTTGAAATTGAAATTTTTTTTATTAAAAGTACTATAGATAAAATTAAAAAGTAACTAAAATCGTATAGTAGGACTTATGAATATTACTTAAAAAAATACAATAAAACTCATAAGTATTAGAAAAAAATTAACCAAATAATAATAAAAATAAACTGGAGAAGAAGAAAAAATAAATAAATAAAAAACCGCCAACTTCAAACACAATCTAAAAGTACAATAGCCGTTTGTTACGGCTGTCGTAAAAATCAAATTGTTAAATACGTAGCTTTAACATTCGCAACTGGGTAAAAGATAGCCTGACAGAGTAGGATAAATAAGGCCTACTCATGTGATGGTGTCAATCAAACATTGGAACAGTGGGAATAAAATATTATAAAACTATCAAATCACTTCCTAAAAAAACTATATAACACAATAATTCCCACTTAATATACTTATTTTATTATATCTTATTATAAAACTTAAATCTAACTATTTTTTAAAAAACAAAATAATATAATATATAGACACAAATTATTTTACAACAATTTTATAAACTATTTTTGTGACCAACTCTTACTAATTTGCATCTGTTCTTACCACTAACATTACGTTTTTACTTACTAATAATCATTCACTACATTACTAGTTTGTAAAAAAAAGTTGTAAAATAATTTGAAACTTTAGAATGATCCTTTTTAAAATGTTAAAAAAAATTATGAACTTTTTTTAGACTAAAAAAATAAAAATAAAAACCATCAAAATGTGTCAATTAGTTGAGTTATAAGGTTCTTGAACATACTTAATAAGAGTTAAATGGTCATGATGCAAAGATTATTGTATTTATATCAAAAAATATGATAAATGTATTTTTATGATAAATTTTTGAAACTTAATTTTATGAAAAAAGCCGAATTATACCCGTTTGTATATTTACAATATTAAACGCGTACCATACTTTACTAACTAGTGAGACATACAATCACTTACAACTCGGTCATGAAACTGGAAACACCCATAATTCATGATAGTAAAAATTTTAACTCTCTCTCTCTCTCTCTCTCTCTCTCTCTCTCTCTCTCTCTCTCTCTCTCTCTCTCTCTATATATATATATATATATATATAATTGTATGTGTAGATATCTATAATTATCGGGATTAAATCTTACCATCAATTAGATGGCAAGGTGTTATCTATAAGATTTATTACAATTAGGATGATAATCACTAAATAATATATGCTGCAAAGTATAAATACCGTATAGTTTATGTTAATTTCCTACCATTATTTTTTAACCCAAATTCTTTGAGTAATGCTATGTGCTTACGTCTATAACATTTTCACAACAAAACTTAAGTAACAAGTTGTTATTGATTCTAATTTGAGCTCACTACTAAAATCATTTTTTTTTATTCACTAGTACTAATTTGCCACAAAAGATTTGCTGTGAAATTATTATAAAACTATTGCAGAGATAGTATCACTCTAATTTTTTAGCAAAACTCATGATTGTCAGACTTGGACAATTCAGAAAAATCGGGAAAATAGCGGTTCAAGCTCTTTTGCGTTTTTTGGTGGGATTGGGGCAGCTTTGGCAATTTACTTGGGCAAGTTGGATGCAATTGTCGAGGACAATTTACCATAATCGATGGAAAATGTGATCAAAACCGACTGCTTTTTGGCACTCTTTTTGTTAGTAGATGCAAGAGAGTCAACTGAAAATAGACTTGGATTGTGTTTTCCTTTTCAATGCCTTCCTTTTCACTTGGAAAAAAACAGAACGGTATCATATACTGTATTGTGTAACAAATATACTTATCATTGAAACTTGCGTTATCAATAAGAGAGAATGTCAAGCTCTTGAATGGGAATCGAACAATGCACACGGAACATATGGTGTAGCATCTGCTGTGATATAGGACACTCCATCATTCCCCTCATTTAAAACGTTTCACAATATGTAAAAGTTATATCAATGAATAATGATATACTTGGTTTTGATTGTAGTTACTATCTCCTGTTGAATGTCCAATGCTTGTGAAATCCAAATGAGGTTCTGTAAGGAGCAATAGCCCTTAAGAGGAACCAAAGTCACAATATCGCTTTCGATGATAGTATATAATTTGATTTTAATTGTTTGATTGTATGGGGTTAGTAGCATATTGTAACTATCTTAAAAAATATTATAAGGTTTTTGTTAATAATTCTTTAAGGAACATTAAATACTTTTTCTAGACATTTAATGCACCAATCAACTTTTTATATAACCTTTTAAAATAAAAGAATAAAAAAAATTTATATAACCAAAAAAGAAAAAAAGGTAAATTACAACTTATCCACCTGTGGTTTGGTTGAAATTTAAGTTGCCTACTTGTAGATTAAAATTTGTTTACCCACTTGAGGTTAGCTTAATTAGAGTTTCGTAACACACCTCAGTTAGCTCTACTTTTATGTCTCTCTCCTCTAAAAATACAAAAAAAATACAAATATAAGATCAAAAAGAATCCAGCGGATCACTTGCATCGTGAGATTTCAAACCACCTGTGGCTTGGCCAAAATTTAAATTACCTACCTATGGTTTAAAATTTAATACTTTATCCACTTGAGGTTTAGCTCAATTAGAGATCCGTAACATACCTCTGTTAAAAACATAGCTAAATATGTAATTTTGCTCCACTTTTATGTCTCTCTCTTTCAAAAACACAAAAATAAAAATAAAAATACAAGATCAAAAAAATTTAGTGGAACACTTGCATCATAGGATTTCAAACCATATGTAAACAACTTAAATTTCAGTCAAACTTCAGATGGATAAAGTGCCAACTTTCAAACCACAGGTAGGCAACTTAAATTTCGGCCAAACTACAAGTGAGTAAGTTGTAATTTGCCCAAGAAAAAAAATTCAATTTTATGGGATGAGTATAATAAAACATTTTGAAAGTTCAAAAACGTGTAAAAACACCTTTGAACGTTTAGACCCCCAACGTACAACTTAACCAATTCAAGCAATATGTCAAACAACAAGTGTGCGGAAACTTAACATATGCTATAATATGAAATTGGTTAAAAACTATCTAAGCCATAACAAAATAAAATCCACAGCAGATAATAAAAGGCAAAGATAGAGAGGAAGGAAGATGCAAACACAAAGACAACACGCGATGTGTTATCGAAGAGGAAACCGAAGCCCTCGGTGTAAAACCTCTCCGCCGCCCTCCAAGCGGTCAATAATCCACTAGAAAATGTAGTTGGGATACAAGGACAGCAATAGACCCTCCAAGCCTAATCTACCCAGTGCACCTAAGCCCTCCAAGCTTCTTGCTCCAACGAGGTTGCGCCGAACCTTTTTCTTTTCTAGCTTCCCGGATTCCGCTACTAGACCATAGCATCAACCAATGAAGATTGGTTCCTTCCTAACTGCTTCCCAGAAATCCAAACAACTGTCTCACAGTGATGATGATGGTGAGAACCAGGTCTGGTATAATGCCTCTCAAGGATTTGACAATGGAGAGGAAGAGAGTTGGGGAATTTGGAGAGACTCTAAGGTATAGATTGTGGGTGAATCAATCTTGTTTTTCTTTAGGGTTTCTCTCTCAAAATTCTCTCTGGAAACTCTCTTTCAATCGTGGGTAAAAGGGGTATTTATACTAGAGTGGGAGAGGAATGTGAAACGTCAGGTTTTACAAAACAGGGGTGGCTCGCGGCTTGACCTCGCGGCTTGACCAAGTCGCGAGATCCAGTCGCGAGATAACTGTATGGCCAGTTGTCCTGTTTTGTCCTGTAGTGCTCCAGCTGGCATGACTGTTCACCTTCCAGCATGCTTGGCACGTGTGCTGCGTCTGGCGGCTTGCAGCCGCGAGTCACCCGCGAGTCCCAGCCGCGAGTCTCTGTTTTCTTGCACACTCTTGAGCAAACTTCACTCTATCTCACTCACTACCCTTACATCAAACCCACCTAAATACAGGGTTACTAAATGCTGAATTACAAGCAAATTTGGCACGGAATAAAGCCAATTAGGTGGTTGAATAAATTCAACCTTACACATTTATACTTTCTTTTCTTTTCTTTCTTACAACAATAAAATGGGGAGGTAATTTGAACACAAATTCTCTAATATGGAAAAATATGTCGATATCATCTAACTACAAAACAACAATTATCTCTTTCGCAGAAAATGTAAAGTGTTTGTCTCAAGTAATGCATATTTCTTGATTAATTTTTCCATGCTTAACATAATGTGTGCGTGATAGGTGATCCTAAAGTTACATAACTTTTCAAAGCCACTCAATTAAAATGAGTGGTTGTCACTTACCTGGAACTCACAAATAAGATTAAAAAAAAAGAAGAGTAATAAGCTGACTTATAATCCAATCCCAAATAGGCACTTATTATATAAACTATAACCTAAATACACTAGAAATCCATTCCATGATTCATCCATTATATACTTATTATAAACTATAAACTATAGGCACTTATTATGTACTTTCATGATTCATCCATTACATTTCATTCCATTTTTTTCAATGAACTCCCAAAGTGTAAACAAAGATCTTTTTTTTTTTTCCTATCAGAAGTGAGTTAAAGAGGTTTAAAGCCTGTACTGCGTATCCAAGAGTTAGACCCTTTTGGATATACACCACTGTCAATTTCTTTAAAACCTTCTCTCCTCTTCCTATGTGTGTGTTAAAAATACTTAACATTCTTAAAAAAAAAAAAAAAAAAAAAAAAAAAAAAAACTTGACATGTGTCAATAAATGCGATTTGGGTCGTTTGACATGAGTTATTAATGGGATATTCGGGAGCTCGGCCTATCAGATTCAGCTTAAGCTTGTCTATAAGTTTATTATTAGGCCTAGGCTAAGTAGCTGATAGGAACTCGTTGATATTTACTGAAAGCTCAAATATGTGTGAATACACAAGAGTTTGTTTAGACCCCCAATTAAAAGTTACGGCTCGGTTGCTTTTACTTTAACTTAAACTAAGTGCGGAATAAGAGTAAATGCGTGTGAACAAACGATAAAACTAATTTAAGCCATATTCATCAAATATCAACAATAAATGAAAGCTAAAAGAGTAGGGAAGAAGGATGCAAACACAAGATAACACCGAGACGTGTTATCGAAGAGGAAACCGAAGAACCCGGCGAAAAACCTCTTCGTCGCCCTCTAAGCAGTAAATCGATCTACTAGTGAATAAGTTGGAGTACACGAATAACAAATGACCCTCCAAGCCTAGTCTACTCCATGTACTTAAGCCCTCCAAGCTCCTGCTACCAACTAGTTTGACGAAACCTTATCTTCTCTAGCTTTCCCGAATCACGCAATTCAGCCTGATTGCATCCGCCAACGATTGGCTTCTTCCAAAGCTTCCCAGCAGCACCAAAACCTCACTTTACACTCAGATTGGGTGTGGTAAGTGTTTGGGCTATCAACCTCTCAAGGATGTGGATATGGAGAGGTAAGAGTAAAGGAAAACCACAAGGGATTGTGTAAATGATTATGGGTATAACCATCTTTAACTCTCAAGTGTGTATGCTAGAGTTTTCTCTTTGAAAATCACTCCTTCCAATATGTGGGTAATGAGGGTATATATAGTGTGAGTAAAGACTTGGTAGAGCAGAAATGACAAAATAGCAAAATAGAATGTTTCGTTAGTATTTCGCGGGAAGGCCTTACCCGCGAGACACTTGCGAAAATCAGGCTGTCATGACTCTTTGCATTCCAGTCATGTGCTCAACACGTGGCTATTTTGATGGAAATATGCATGTACGCAGTGGAAAAAAATTAATGGATCTACTTCATTCGCAATTGATAACGATTGAAAAATAAATTCGATCGATCGACTAGCAATCGAAAATCAATCTATTTAAAAAGTCTGATCACTGTTTCACTCGATCGATCGAAAGTGATTTTTGATTGATCGAAACTCGTGAAACTCGAATTTCCAGTAATTTTCTAAGGCAGTTTTCTACAGTTTTTCTTGAACAAACAACTAACATATGAACATGATAGTTAGAGAATGATATCAAAACTAAATTTCATTGATGCTATAGCCTTAAAGTTCAATTTAACATACTTAAATTCAAATTTAAACAACATCATAACATCAATATCAGTTTTTATCAAAACATAGTTTCAACAACCATGCAGAAAATTAAATGTGTAATCTTCTAACAACATGAAACTATAATTTCTAATTCCAAAATTCACAAAACATGTTATACAATTCAAAATTGAAGAAGCTCTGATATCATGGAAATATGCATGTACGCAGCGGAAAAAATTAACGGATCTACTTCATTCGCAATTGATAACATGCACTATGTAAATTTCAGAATTTAAGAACAAGAGAGTGTACCTTGGTGTAATGAATTTCAAAACAAAGATTGTAAGCACTTGGAAACACTTTTAATCTTTACTCCAATTTCACTAACGCCCAAGATGTGTGGTCTCTCAATCAGTTATATGAATTTGTTCAAGAGATAATTAGAGAGTGTCCAACACTCACATACACCATTTCATGCAAGTTGTTCATTTTAAAAATCTGTATGTTTCTCTCTTAATAACTGATTATCTAATTGGGCTAGCCTTTTGGGCCTTTCCAATTAGGCTCTAATATGTGACTTGGAGTGGGATCAAAAGGGACCAATAAGACACTAGCTCCAATGGGCCTTGGGCTTTTCTGTCAACTCTTGACAAGTCCAAAGTTACCATTAACTACATTTAATACCACTATATAAATATAGTTGCACTCTAGGTCTTATCTATGAATTATATCCCAAGACTTTATTGTACATGCAACCCTTTCATAAAATATTTGTAGTAATACAAAGTCATAAATGTAGACTGCCACTTTGTCGATTACTACATCTTAATCCTTAAGTACCCAGTTTAATCCTTTTAAGTTATTCATCATATATTTATGAAATCCAATTTCATAAATATATACTTTAGTAATTTCTTACCAAAGTGGTTAGGCCTAACTCTTTGAATAACAAACCCATTAAACTTATCTCAAGTGAATATTTTGTATCTCTGTTAAGAGACTATGAATTCCATCTTGAGAATACATGTTCCATCAACACTAAATGTGGCTGCCCAACATACTGAGGTTTTAACCGTTGCTTTAGATCTCACTCCTGATATATCAAAGTAACCTACACTTTATGACCAGGTCCATTATTCTCTCAAGATTAAGGAGTTCATGTAAATATAAGTCGTGAGATTTATTATTCATTTGACAGTCATTAGGAGAATAATAAATCTCACAGTGGTCCAGTTCAATATGTCTTAACTCTTAAAACATATCAACATATTAACTAGAAGTCTCCACTTCTATGATCAAGACAAATCATCGCAGTTGATATGTTATAGTCTTCGTAGATGAAATGCCCAATTTCATCACCGATTACGAACTAAAATTCTGAGTTTACAAAGAACTTGTGACTTATATCTTCTGTGACTAAATCACATAAATCACATACTATACGTCTCATGGACTATATGATAATGTCCGAATATTCATGTTACCATTATTTCAGATAATAATAAAACAAATTTATTTATCATAATATTAAGTCATACATAATGTCATACTTAATATCATACATAGCATCATACAATAGGATTTAAGGGCACTAATCCTAACATATTTCACTGGTTAGCTTCTCGCGAGTTTCTTGCGAAATCCACTTGATCTTCAATATAAGCTTGAGTCTTCACACACTCTCTCACACACAACCCTTACAATAAAAATCCCACATAAATACAGGGAAAAATGATTGAATAGAATTACAATCAAATTTGGTACGGAATTAAAGCCAACACAAAATAGTTGTAAATAACAACTTTACAATCTCCCCCTTTGGCTATTCCGTGACAAAACCCCTAAAACAGACTCTAGACTTAAACATAAGTTTGGGAACAATGGCAAAACTCACTCACACCTAATTCTAGAAGTTGCGAAGTACTTGCACTGTATACACCTGTATCCTGAAACACTCGCACACAAACAAAACTTTCATTAAGTTCATGATAAGTTGACACAAGGTATGTATAGGAACAAGTAAAATGTGATCAAGGTATTAAACAAGATATAATTTATGAAGCGTAACTTGATCAAACATGAACAGTCATTAAAGAATGACTACAATGAAAATTTATCTAGTAAATGATCATCCGGACACACAATGCAAAAATCAATTGCATGTCCAACACACAACCAATGCAAAACACCAAGGTATTTGCATCAAGGATACAAGATCCAACAAGGGCACAAATGTAGAGTACTAAAGATAATGCATACATAATCTAAAAGTATTAATAAGCTACAAAGCAAAAAATACAAACAAAGTACTAAAGATAAATTGAAATTTAAACTGAAGTAGTTTAAAGCTTTAAAAGAAAGCAATGTAAATATCATAAAACAAAATATTAAATATAGGCTTTTCTTGCTCTTGCTCTTCATCTAGCTCTTTCTCCCCCTATCATGAACTATCTCCCCCTTTTTGTCATGGAATAGCTAGTCCTCATCTTCCTCTAGCTTCCTTTGAATTTGGTCCAATTGAGTTTGGAGAGATGTGAACTTTGTGTCAAAATGGATGTGTTGGGAGTGCATGATAGATGCAAGTTCGAACAGCTTGTTATTGATGTCTTGGATGAATGACATAATGTTTTCTAACTTCTCATCATAGGGATGTGAGCTAGAGCGTGAACCACCATGAGGAGCATGACTCTCTTGTTTAGCTCCCTTTCAGCTGTGATTGATGCTAGCATTGAGAGTACGAATGTTGATTGGACTTTGCTTAGGATAAGGGTACTCATTTTCCAATGGATGAACACCTTTGAGCTTCAAGATTTTTGAAATGAGGCAACAGAAAGGAAGGCAGTTCATTGAGGTGGTTCTCTTAGCAGTCTTGCTCAAGATGTGGAAGATATAAGAGCAAATAATGATTTCTTCATCAGTGATTAAGTCATGAAGGAATAAAGCCCGACTAAGATTCATGTACCCTGTGCTTGAGAGAGGATAGAGGTTGTGGAACATGATTGTTGTGAGCAGCCTCAACTCGGGAGATAGTGATGCAACACTAACTGATTTCCCATTGGGAGATAACTCCAAGTTTTCTCCAAAAGTTTCCCGAAGCAAGTTCACCTCCGGATCCAAGTCATTGTACACCAGTGGTTTTTTGAACACTGGCTGATTGATTTGCAAAATGATGGCAAGATAGGAGGTGTCACTGTGAATTCCTTTCCTCTAACCCAACATTTCAATTCATCCCCATCATAAATGGCATTTGCATAGAATTCCTTCACCATTTCTTCGTACGTTTCGTCAAAGTTGGATAGAAGAAAATTACAATCCTTGGTGGCAAACCATTTCAGAATGTTCGTATCAAGGAAAGACGCTTGCTCAACCACCCTTTCAACCAACAAGGGAGCATCCTTGAAGTAGTTCTCATAGGCTTGAGATGCGGCATATGATCTGAACTTCTCGGCATCATAAAATCCTGTTGATGATCTAGTCTTCTTTGACTTTAGGGTGAGGCTATCAAGATCAATCATCGGTTCTTTTCCTTTGCTACTACCTCCTTTCACAGATGATTTCTTGAGTGGAGACATCTTCAAGAACAATCATGTAATATCCAAGAACAAGATGAAACACAAAAGGGTAACAAACTTGATTAGCAACAAGTTAGTTCCAAATCAAACATCTAGTCCTACAAAGAACATAAAAACTATCGCAAGATCATGTTGTAAGTGCTAAACATGTAACAAAACTTATTTAGCATGAGTGAAATGCAAAACATGTCAAGTGAACAAGTGTGTGCATCAAGTGTGCATGTGGTGTGCATATGTAATGCATGATCAAGGCATGACTAAGCACATTTGGGTCAAAGTGTGTAAAACACACAACCAATGATCAAAATATGATAAACATGCATAATCATGGTAATCTCCAAAGTTTGGTACTCATCGGAGTCCAAAACAACATCAAAATTTCATTTAGGCATTTTATCAAACACCTAGTATGCACATATACAACTAACATGTAAAATAATGCTTGAACATGTCAAAATCTTGCCTAAATACATGTTAAAATGCCACTTGGGGCCAGCACAAACACAATCAAAGAAAATGGGACAGAGCCCAATCAAGAAACTCAAGAAATTTTGCATAAAATTAAGTTTTCCCAACCCTTTCAAAAATATACCCAACCCAAGAAATCCTATAATCTCAGACATAAACTAAGGAATCAAGGATTAAAGAATAATGAAACATACCTTAGTGAAGAATTAGAGTTGATTGAACTTGAGTTTTTGTTAGGTTTTTGAGAGAAAATAGGTTTTGGGTTGAGAGAGGCTTGAGGGAGGCAAAGGAGTTGTGTTTGAAAAACTATCATAGTCTGTCCTTTAAAAACTGAAAACACGCGATTTTCGCGAAGTTACTCGCAAAAATGCCACTGAAGCATGTAAACTGTTTCACAGGGAAATTTTTCTTGTGAGACAGTTAAAAGTTTCTGTTTGAATTTTAGTGTTTTCAATTTTTGCCATCCTCATTTTCGCGGGAAGAGCTAACTCGCGAAACTTCTCGCGAAAATGCCCCTGAAAGAGTTTTTAGGTAAAATAAGAAATAGGCAATATGTACAAAAACTCTAAACACTCGAAAGCATAAAAACACTTTCAAAAAAAATATAAAATACTCAAAAATCTTTTTGGGTTTTGATCGACAGGCAATTGAGTATACACATCACATTTGAACACGTACAATCACACAAATGAAATAAGCATTTGAACATTAGACTTGTGTGTTGTGTGTGTGGATCAAGTATGAACTAATCTATAGTCTAATATGAAGTTTCAATGATCAATTCAATCAAGTCATACACAACTAGTACGAAGTCAAGTGACCTATCTCACTTGTAGAAATGAACATATATGACACTTCACCAATGTGATTACAATTGATTGAAGGCTTTTTGTTGTGCTTCCATTTACATACTTTTGATCAAAACAACTCAAATTTTTGAGAAGCGATGCCATAAACATTTTGAATGAACTTTGACAGTTTAGCCTTTGGCTATTGGCACCATACATTTTAATACAAATCGCTTTTCCTTTTTCCTAGTCAAATACTAGTATGTGCGATGACTTTTTCAGCTCAAAATTCTCTTTTCGAGATTGGCATTTGTAGAGCTCTTGAAAAAAAAAGTGAGGAGATATATAGACACAAGTCTACACATGTATCAAGATCAAGCAAGTCTATTGACCAATCATTTATGACAAGCTTGAAGATCTATTTACAACAATCAAACGTAGATTTCTAGATGTCCCTCACACTTGGAAAGTGTGCATACATAATAGGCTAAGCTCGTAAATGCACTATGCCATTAGTACGAAGGTACTAGGCCAAACTTTCATGTGATATACACAACACAAGCGATCAAACTTTTGAAGATTTTTCTATTTTTATGGATTTTTGAATTTTTCAACACACTAAAAAAATGAACATGAAAAGTAAGGTCAACAAAAACAAGTACAAAACAAACTTGAAAAAGAAACATGCTAAAACGAAAAACATAAGCAAACAACCAACCAAAGTCACAACATATCGAAAGAATTGATGCAAGGACATGGTCTAATGCTTATGCATGTGTACCCTTCTTCACCCACATGGCATGTGCGTTTGTGTTGATATCCTTAGAGGATTGGGTACTTGAGTTATGATTCTCAAACCTTTGGGTGAAGTTTTCCAAACAAGAAGTGATGGTATCTATCATCTTCATCACATCCCCAATATTGGGATCGACTTCTCGTTCTTTTGATTTCTTGGCATTCCAATTCCCCTTTCCTTGTCCTCTTAGCCTTTGAGAATCTGCCTTCTTCAATGCGTGAAGTTTATAGCAATTAGGTCTAGTGTGTCCTCGGATTTCACAGTAGTGGCAAAAGTGTTGAACTTGAGGACCTCTTTGAGACTTCGGAAGAGACTTCCCTTTAGCCTTGGGTTTGGCCACAAATGGATTTTGAGGTTTTGTAAGACCTTTTGAGCAGTCCCATTTGGCTTCTTCTCAACCTTCACATTCTCAACGCTTGGAATCGCTACCATTGGTTCCTTGACTTTAACAAACTTCATCTCCTTAGACACATTGGCGCTTGAACTACTTTCTCCGGTGTATCCTAAGCCACTTTTGTCAGAAAAAGGCTTTTGATGTGCAAGCACTTCGTCAAGTTTCTTGGAGGCAACACACTCTACTTTGGCATTAGCTTGAATCACTTCAAGCTCAAGAAACTTGATCTTGGAATAGGTTTCGGTTAATTCTTCATTCAGAGCCTCAACTTCACACTTCGTTTCTTTGTACCTCATGAGTATGCTCTTGTAGTCTTGTTCAGCTTTCTTCATTTTTCTAATGGCTGCCTTAGCCACTCTAGCATACTCTCCGGTCTTCTCATGAAGAGAATTATAGGATTCTTGCAATCCCTTTGCTTCTTTATCTTCATTATCGGATTCTTCCCTAATCCCCATAGACTCTAATTTGGTATGCTCACTGATCTCTTCCATTAGAAGGTTCAAATCTTCTGAAGAGTTCACGGGTGCAATAGCCATAAATGTGGAGTAGTTTCCTTCTCCGTCACAACTTTCTTCCAAATCTGAATTGGAGCCATCCGAGTCACTAAGGGTAGTGGCAAAGACTTTACCCTTTGCCTTCAAATAAGTGGGGCATTCCTTCTTCACATGCCCATGCCCTTTGCACTCATAGCACGTGGAGTAGAATCTTTGGAATCCTTCTTCTTGAAGTCTTTTTTATCCTTCTTGAAATTCGAGAATTTCCTTTTCTCAAAATACTTCCCATCCCTCTTGAACTTTAAGAACTTACGAAATTTCTTAGCAAGGTACGCCACTTCCTTTTCAACCTCATCCTTATCCGAGGAGTCTTGAGCTTCCAATCTCTCATTGATTGTCTTGAGAGCAAGAGATTTTCTCTTCCTTTGTGATGGTAGAGAGAGCTCATAAGTTTGAAGAGAACCAATGAGTTCTTGAATTTTAATCTCATCAAGGTCTTTGCTCTCTTCGATGGCGGTAACCTTAGCACGGAAGCTCTCTAGCAATGATCGTAGGATCTTCCTCACAATCTTGGAGTCCTCTGTCTTTTCACCAAAGTTGAATATGCCAATCACCACTTCATTTAGCTTCCCATAGAAGGAGTCGGACAACTCATCTTTGCTTATCTTTAATTCCTCGAAGCGAGTGGTGAGCATTTGTAACTTGGTGTCCTTCACCTTTTTGGTGCCTTTATAAGTGGTCTCCAAGATTTGCCACGCTTCCTTGGCAATCATAACATGTGAGATCCTGTGAAATTCATCGGGTGAGACACCACAAAAAATAGCATTTAAAGCCTTGCTATTAGCATTGGCCACTGCAAGGGCTATCTTATCCTAAGCGGATGGCAGCCTTCGGCCTAGTCCATCCAATCTCAACAGCATCCCATACACTATCATCAATAGAACATAAAAATGCACGCATATGCACTTTCCAAAAGGTGTAATTGCTCCCATCGAAGTAGGGAGGTGCATTGAGGGATTGAGACCTATCCATTGTAGGGTCAAGGATCACACTCAAGATGTAGAAATCCAACGAAGTGTACTCGCTTTGATACCAATTGAAAGCTCGAATATATGTGAATACACAAGAGCTTGTTTAGACCCCCCAATTAAAAGTTACAGCTCAATTGCTTTAATTCTAACTTAAACTAAGTGCAGAATAAGAGTGAATGCGTGCGAACAAATGATAAAACTACTCTAAGCCATATTCATCAAATATCAACAATAAATGAAAGCTAAAAGAATAGGGAAGAAGGATGCAAACACAAGATAACACCGAGATGTGTTATCGAAGAAGGATGCAAACACAAGATAAAAGTTACGGCTTGGTTGCTTTTATTCTAACTTAAACTAAGTGCGGAATAAGAGTAAATGTGTGCGAACAAATGATAAAACTACTCTAAGCCATATTCATCAAATATCAACAATAAATGAAAGATAAAAGAGTAGGGAAGAAGGATGCAAATACAAGATAACATCGAGATGTGTTATTGAAGGGGAAACCGAAGAACCCGACTAAAAACCTCTCCACCGCCCTCCAAGCAGTAAATCGATCCACTAAAGAATAAGTTGGAGTACACGAATAACAAAAGACCCTCAAAGCCTAGTCTACCCTATGTACTTGAGCCCTCCAAGCTCTTGCTACCAACTGGTTTGATGAAACCTTGTCTTCTCTAACTTTCTCGGATCATGCAATTCAGCCTGATTGCATCCGCCAATGATTGGCTTCTTCCAAAACTTTCCAGCAGCACCAAAATCTCACTTTACACTCAAATTGGGTGTGGTAAGTGTTTGGGCTATCAACCTCTCAAGGATGTCGATATGGAGAGGTAGGAGTAGAAGAAAAGCATAAGGGATTGTGTAGATGATTGTGAGTATAACAATCTCTAACTCTTAAGTATGTATGCTAGGGTTTTCTCTCTGAAAAACACTCCTTCCAATATGTGGGTAATGAGGGTATATATAGTGTGGGTAAAGACTTGGTAGAGCAGAAATGACAAAATAGCAAAACAGAATGTTTTGCGAGTATTTCGCAGGAAGGCCTTACCAGCAAGACACTTGCGAAAACCAGGTTGTCATGACTCTTCGCATTCCAGTCATGTGCTCAACACATGGCTACTTCGTGGGTTAGCTTCTCACGAGCTTTTCGCAAGCTTCTCGCGAAATCTACTTGATCTTCAATATAAGCTTGAGTCTTTACACTCTCTCTTACACACAACCCTTACAATAAAAATCCCATATAAATACAGGGAAAAATGATTGAATAGAATTACAATCAAATTTGGCACGGAATTAAAGCCAACACAAAATAGTTGTAAATAACAACTTTACATTTACATTATATGATTATATCTTTTATTTCACCAAGCTATAATTAAAGAGCCAGTGGCTTGTGGACCTAAGGCCTTACTTAAGGGAAAGGGTCCTCTAAGGGCTCTAATTTCCTTTTGGTGCATTATGGGCTTTAGTTGGAAGTCCAAAAAGTGGGCAAGAGACATAGGCAAGCATGGGCCAAAAATAAAATATAATTATTTTGTTGAGCTGGCATAATTAAACAAAGGACACAGATACAACATAATGGCAACAAATTCTACAATTATTATCTAACGTGACAAGTTATTAATTATAAATAATAAAGAAGTGTTAACAAAATATAATTATATCATCCAACTCAAATAATTCAACAAGAAGTCTAGAGATACAACATAATTATAACAAATTTCATAATTGTCTAAGGTGACAAGCTGTAAATGATAGATAATAAAGCAGCATCGGTGATGAGCCCATTTGAGAATCAATAATAACATCATCTCAACAATTGTGATTTGTTTTGTTTTTTGTTTTTTGAAAATGAACATTTGTGAAATCTTATTGTAAAAAGTTAAAAATTACAGTGTCTGTAGTATTGTATCTCTAAAAATTCACATGAGGACCAATATAACGTGACAGAGAATCATTTATATGCGGGAGTGTTAAACATGGATCAATTAATTTATCCTTTTTTTCCTGAATAATTTTTTGTTAGAACATATGTGAATCATGTTAAGAACATGTCATTTAGAATTGGCTAATCCTTTGAGAAAACACACTTTACTTATAATTGGGTAGATTTAGGATGTGTTTAATACTTCAGGGAACAAGAGTTCAAGTCCAAGTGTTAAAGCCATACAAATCTGTCCAAGAATCAAGTGAAGAAGTGCTGTATTTTAAAACTCGAAAGCTAGGTCGACAGATTGCATCTATCGGGTTTAAAAGGCATGTTTAGCCCGATGCTTGACAGCTACTCCATAGATCCCCTATCTATCGAAATTTACGAAAATCAGTTTTTTAGATATGATTTCACACATATCCATGTATACTTGTTTAGAATTTCTTTTCTCACAACCGTAAACATATATAAGGATTATTTTAAGGGCCGTCACAGTTGATGAAACTTGATGCAAAGGTTTTGTTCAAGCATATTGTGACCGGAGACAATTTGCCCTAGTTCATCTTTCTCTTGAAGAAGCTGCTACGTTTGTATGTCGTAGGGTTTTGTAACCAAGGAGCTTTGTGATCTTCATCGTGTTGATGAACTAAAGAATTTTGCAACCAACATCCTTCTCAAGTTGGTGTGTTAGTCACGTACTTGGATCCGTGCATCAATTGGTTAGTCACGTACTGGGAGCCATGCATTGAAAAGGAGAGATTGTCACTACAGAACAAGTCCAATTGTGTATTGGGGTAAAGGTTCAATTGTAGGTTGGTATAAGGTACTGTGATTCCTTTACTTGTAACCGCTTGTTGTGATAATAGTGGATTTTCGGGAGTGGTGACCTTAAATTCACTCGGTGGGGTTTTTTCCTTGGAGGTTTTCCCCATTCGTAAACAAATCACCGTGTCAACTTTATTTTCCGCTGCATATTAACTTAGTTGGTGATTTGTTTGTGTTACCATGCATATTGCATGTTAATTGAATTAATTAATTAACTTGGCTAATTAATTAGTTAATTCATCACAAGGGATCAATACATTCTTGGCCTATCATTGTTTTCTCCACTTAATCAACCTTTAACTGCAATTTTTTTTTTTTCTTTTGGGGTGTCAAATACCTTAAGTGCTTCATCGAGTATGACCACAGTGCTTCCATGTTCCCAGCCACTAGGAGTTTCCACCATTAGTTCATTGACCATTTTGATAAACATTGATATAGAAGTGGTGGAGAACAAATTGGCTAGATGGCCACGAATCATTTTGTGTTGTTGGTGAGATGCACATAGAAGGCTTTGATCTCCCACTAGTTCTGCAATTGACCTTATGTATTTCTTTGTGAATTTTCCCAATTCATTGTGTAGGATTACCTTTGCTGACTCTGCTCGAAACAAAAACATGCGTCTCCCCAAAGAGCTTGGTTCTAAAGCAGTTCCCGTACCTGTGTTTGAAAAAGGAAAAATCTTGACCATGTCTAAAGCAATACACAATACTTTTCTAAAAGTTATTTCACAACTTTATAAGTGTCAATAGGCTTTTATAAGTGCGCATTTGGTTCCATTTTAAGGAGCCAAAACACGCTTTTTGAAGCTAAAATTTTAAAATAAGCGTTTGGTAACATAATGGAAAAGTTCTTTACGTTTTGAAATACAAAGGCTTTGCATGTTTATGTGTGGACAGCCAGCCCCAACTATTGCAAAAGCCACATCACTTTATTAAATATTACCGTTGGAATGTTAAGATACAAATTCTCCTATTTCCTGTAGTAGAAAGGAAAACTAGTTATGTTAGCTCGTTGGGTAATAAAAAGTGTATGTGACTTCTAGGATTTTTAATTTCGTGCTCTAAGTTTTAGTGGTTGTTTGACTAGAGTTTATAAGTTCAGCCTTTAACTTTTATGTACAGTTTTTTAACACTTCATTTTTTTCTCACTTTTTTAAAATACAAATATATTTTAGCACACTTTCAACAAAAAACTAAATAAGTTGTTCCTAAGCAGACATTAAGACTTCTAAGAGAGAGTGGTGCAATGTCACTTTTAGACAGCCCACTATTTTTATTTTTTATTTATTCTATAATTTGATAAATGGGAGAGGAAGGATTTAAATCCTAAATGTATCTATTGGAAAGTTACAACACTCTTACCTTATATGACCTATCAAATTAAGCATCAATGGCAAGTCACTGACAATCACATTTATATGGGACTAGAGTACATGACAACTAGAAGAAAGAGTTAAAGCTATCAGGAGAAGGTCAAATATCATGTTTTAAGTGTATGCACCCACCCTCTCACAACACATAGGACTATTCCCCCCCCCCCCCCCCCCCCCCCCCAAATTTTTCTAAAAAAAGCTCTTATATATATATTTATGAATTAATTTCACCAATTTGTTTCAATAAATTACACTTGACCCCTCCTAACAATATTATTGGCACTCTTAAAGGCCATAAATTTTTTTTATGGATTTAATCTATAAAAGAAAATTTAGCAAGCCCAAACAATTTAGCACAACAACAAAAATCACAAATAGCAAAGCTAAAGAAAATTTAACCAAATCAACCAAATTTTAACAAAAACAAATAGCCCGGCCTTTCAAAAATTCAAAACAAAACTAATCTTTCATTCCATCAAAGAATAAAAAAATAATAATAATAAAAAAAACACACACACACACAAACAAACAAACAAAACCCTAAGCCTAACCAAGAGACTCAGAGGCTGACTGTTGAACTAAAGCTGTGAAGGGAGAGGCAGCAGCAGCACAGTAGCAACAGAGCTGCCAGCCCCGCCCCCTAGCAGCTAGAGCAAGAGATTCAAATCATCACTAAAGGACAAGACAATATCTCTGTAACATGCCAGATGATTAAATTGTTTAAACCTTCATTCTTAGTGCATACTCCTTTGTTCCAAATTGTTAGATCTAGTTAGAAAACCCAACTATTTAGGAGAACATCATTAAATGTCTTTTCTCTTTATATAAATTAACCTTAAACAAATTTATATAAAATTTGAA
This sequence comes from Quercus tomentella, assembly GCA_028535165.1. NCBI lineage: Eukaryota > Viridiplantae > Streptophyta > Magnoliopsida > Fagales > Fagaceae > Quercus > Quercus tomentella. The sequence continues at coordinate 10,054,461 of JAPQVY010000155.1, forward strand.
CAACCGCGTATGTAAATAAAAAAAATTAAAAAATTATGCCAAGCAAAATTTAAAGTTATTGTAGATTACAAACTCAATTCGCATATGAGCAAGTGAGCAACAAGCACCAAAAAAAAAAAAAAAATCTCTTAAACTTTATGATACAAAAGACAGAGAGTTCTTTCTCTTTTTAATAGACTTAAACAATGACTTAAAAAGAAATAGTAGAAGTGACTAGTGGTGGATTGATATCCACCCACGTGTTATGCTCTATGAGTTGAACTTTGTCTTTTTGTGCTTATATGAATAGCAATTTTTTTAATGGTAAATAGTTATGTTTGTTTGTTAGTGTCTTTTTTTAAAAAGTAAAAATTGAGTTTGTTTGAAACTTTGAAATTAATTGGGATTTGAGATATAATAAAGTTAGTGAATTGTAGTGTTGTGTTGTGTACATAGTGCAACAATGAATTTTTTTGGGTAAATTCCACTTACATCCCCTGAGATTTGGGCTAATATCAACCAAGTCCATGAGATTTCAAAATTGACCACTTTAGTCCCTAAAGACAATTTAATCCTAACGGAGTTAGATTCTGTTACTCATTTTTCTTTCTCCCTCTCATCCCTCTCTCTCTCTCTCTCTCTCTCTCTCTCTCTCTCTCTCTCTCTCTCTCTCTCTCTCTGTGAAAATGCAAACTGAGCAAAGATAAACCCAAATCCAAAAAACCCAACAAACCCACCACCATATCTCAACCCACAACCACCCCCACTACAAACCTACCCATCATCTAACCTTAGATTTTCCATAACCACCACCTCAGCAACAAAACCCAAATCCAAAAAAACCCAACAAACCTACCACGGCACCACCATATCTCAACCCACAACCACCACTAGCCACAAAACTCAGCCAAATCCACAACAACAAAACCCAAATCCTTCAACAAAACTCATATCCAAAAAAACATGCAGTAAACCCACCACTCCATCAGAATCCACAACCACCCCCATTGCAAATCCAACTCAGCCCATAGATTTATTATTTGAGACCATTGCCAACCATCAAGGAGACTATCGCCTTCAAGAACGTCGCTATGGTGTTAGGCTCGATGGAGAGTGGTATGGAGGACCTAACTTGGCTGAACAAATGCATGATCCAGTGGCGGAGTATGTGAATGTACGACGGTTAAGAGAGGAGAGGTTGAGAGAGAGAGAGAGAGAGAGATGAGCAACAACCAAGCAAAAGAAGCAGAAGATCCAAGGGGCAAAGGCAAAATCGCAGTAGTAGATTTTCCCACAAACCCAAACGACAAAATCTCAAAACTATAAAAAAAATCCGATCTTGCTCTCAATCTCCTCGATTCCATTCTGGCAGGTGCAATTTTTCTCTATTTTGAAGCACACCCATTTCGATTCCTTGCTTAGTTTCTATGTTACAACGTGTTTCCTGTATTGAGGGATGAGTGAATTGAACAGAAGAGATCTAAGGTTAGAGAGAGAGAGAGGGACGAAGGAGGAGAGAGTTACCATGAAGAGAGAGAAGAGAGAAGCTAACAGAGGCTAACGGTGTTTAGGGCCAAAATTGTCTTTACAGACTAAAGTGGTCAATTTTGAAATCTCATGGACCTGGTTGGTAATAGCCCAAACCTCAAGAGGTGTTAATGGAATTTATCCTTTTTTTTCTTTATGTAATACTCCACATACTTTTATTTGTCGTTATTATTAAAATTTTCTTTTAAATATAATTGATGGGCCATAGATATTCTTTTAATTAGTAACTGCAGCCCGCTACCTCACTAAGCCCACATCTCTAATACGAACTACAGGGTAGAGGAAGAGAAAATCAGGGTTTTCATAGGAAGGGTTTTATCAAAGAGGCTAAGAGGTATTTTTCCTTGGAGTTTAGAGCACATACAATTGAAGAGGCAATTAGATTGTTCAAGGTATGATTTCTCACCGTTAGAAACAAAGAATTAAGGAGTTAGAATTTTATCATGGAAAACTTTAGTGATGTGTAGATTGTTGAATTGGTAATTTCTTAGATTACGATTTTACATGGTTTCAATAATTTTGAAATCCTAGGTTGCCACTGTTTGGACCCTAGAACAAAAGCCGAAATTGTTAAATCCATGTATAAGGCTAGTGTCACTTTAGTAGGTCTATAAGAACTTTTGGGCTGCTGATTCATACCGTAACATTAATTCTAACTTGCTGGAGAATTTGTACCCGACCCCACCCATGTGCCACTAGTTAGTTCTCACTTTTGTCAAAGTCCAAGTTCTCTGATGGATGAATTGATGGCCTTGGTAGTCTTTGCCTAGACTTTGACTATTCCCTAACACAATGAACCATTAGAGATCAACACGTTTACAATTCTTTCAAAGGATAATGGCAGACTTGTTTCCTTTACCCAAATTCTATTTCATCTCAAAATAATGCTTAGATATTAAATACATTAGGGTCAATGATATTAAGTCCATGAACAAGTCATATTAGTTTTGGCCCATGGTTTTCATTGCGGTTATATGTTAAATCCTAGGTTTGCCCATAATGTGTATTTTAGAACAAAGTTACAGTTATAGAGCCCAATTCATGTTTAAGGTTTTACTTTTGTTTAGGACATTTATTAAGTCCTACAATATTGGCTGCTGACTCTGAGTTTTGATAAATTCAAGGAAACATATTCTTGGGTAGAGATGCTTTGCATTAGTGTTATCATTTAGTTCAGCAAGTATAATTTTAGTGAGTCAATTTGTATAAGTCAATAAGATTTATATTTTGTGGAGGATATTAAGTAATTTTCATGATTGATTATAGGTCCTATTTAAGAGTATTTTGAGACTATTTGGAGGGTGTTTCAGCTGGACTTTCAGAGTGATTCAAGTGCTGTAAGTAATTATGCATAATATGCACAAGCTTTGTCCATTAGGTTCTTAGAAGTTAAAAGTTTTCAAAAGTTTTGTATTTCAAACTTATAGTTTCTAAAGTTTGTCAAAAGTATTTTTGCATCATTGAAAGAGAAATTTCGACTACTAAATAATGTTTTAAAGAGATACTTCAAATTTTAAATAACGTTTTGAATGTCCAAATCTTATTTAAAAGATGATTTCTAAACTAAACTATTTTCCGTAAATAATTGAGTTTCAATGTAAGTTTTCTAAAAAGGTTATTGTTCTTTAAATTTGTTAAAACCAAGTGATTTCAAAGTCATATTCCTATTCTCCAAATGGTATTTAAAATGTTTCTTTTAGCAAATTGAATTTTCAAATTTACTCAAGAATTGTAATATATTTATATAAACTCCTCAGTTTCTATTCGTTCCTATTCGTTCCCCAAGAGACTCAAGCATCCTTTGATTTATGTTCAATTCGATATTGTGATATTTGCTATGCCTTTATATTTGGAATAATTGTTAATATTAAGAAAATTATTCTATTTTGTTTTGTGATATGTTACTCAAAATGAATGTTTTTACAATTGATCAGATAAATGTGTAAATCTGCTCACAGGATTGTATGTGAGAATATGTGTTGATCCCTCACCAGCAGGGGTTAGATGCTAGTATCCGCTCACAGGATTGTATGTGAAAATATGTGATGTGTATATGTGTCACTGTGCTCTGATCAATTATATGTATGTGTTTTCTAATGATTGTGGGATGTGATTACATATGTATTAAGTGATTCATTATATGTTTTGGAATAATTATTTTTGATATCATTGAATGAGTTTGTGAAAAATCAAAAATACTCGTGCTTTGCTTGACTCTATTCCGTTGTGTATTCTGTATAATTACTTACTAGATGTGTAGCTTACCCCATCAATTAATAGAAAGAGGTTAATCTTATCGGAGACGACGAACTCTTACAAAGTCATAGACGCTTTTGCCACTATTGATGGAAGCCATGAACTGTAAGGTTTCTCCCATCAAAGGTAATCCACCAGTCCCTAGAGGAACACTAACTATTGAATCTGATGACCATGGAACAAAAACATCTTCACTAGTTGACATATCAAATATATCAAGGCACCTGAAGAAAGCAAAGTGAAACAACAAAATGAACAAGTGCAAGGCTGTTCATGAGGCAATAGGGGGAAAGCATTTTCGTTCTGCTATATTGAGTGAATTATCAACACCATCATATATATGGTATTCCCATTAAATTAGTTCGTTAAATAAGCACATATTATAAACAGGGAATTCAAATCAGTTACGTAATATAGACACGTGTACGGCAGAGAAGACGACATATGTTTCAATTCAAGTTTTGGCCGATAGGCTATTAAGTGATTTCTGAAATATGAAGTTTCCACTTTGAAGCTACTGGGGTGTAAATGAACGGACATAATAAGAGAGCTTAAACCTTAAATGAAATAGTACTTAGAGATTAATTCGAATTTTGAGACCTATATGAAAGAGTAATCCATGTTTGTGTTTTTTTTTTTTTTTGGTAAACATGGAATATATTAAAAGCTAGAAGCCAACCACAGGGGCTGCAGAGTTACAAATACGATTACAAAATAGACCAGAGAGGTCTTGCAGCAACAGTTGAGCCATCTCCATTGGTGGAGTGTCTAGTAAACAAAAATCCTATTGGCTATAACAAGCTTCTTGGCCAAGGCGTCAGCATAGGCATTAGCCTTTCGGTAGCAGTGCTGGATCTTCCAGGTTGGGAACAGGTTCAACAGGTTCTTGCAATCATCAATTATTGGAGCATATTGAGCATAGGAATCATCCTTGCTAGTTAGTAGACTAATAACAGCTTTAGTGTCTAATTCAATATACAAAGCATGGATTTAGAGTTGATTGCAAATAATGAGGCCATCCCTAATGGCCCACAGCTCCACTTTGAGGCTATTGACCCTGCCTATTTTCCTGATAAACCCCTTCACCCATCTGCCATGGTCATCCCGAATGAGACCACCCCCACCTGCAAGGCCTAGGCAGCCCAGGGCAGATCCATCCGTGTTTAGTTTAAATCAACTAGGGCTTGGAAGGTTCCATCTAACTTGGATAATACAATGGGCCAAGTTAGGTCTTAGGGGGAGGACAAGGCAAGAGAACTCAGATGTAAGTTTTTCAACATCCCTCACCAAAGAAGGCTTGATGTTGGGAAATTTAGACTTCGGTTGATAGAATTAACAAATTTTAAACCCAAATTGTTAATTAGATTTATTATGAATAAACCTTATTAAAACAAACAAACATCAATATCATGTCAATATCATGCACAGCGGAAAAGTAAATAAGACAAGATATGATGATCTAGGAAAACCAATGAAACAAACTCGTTTCATAGTAAAAAAAACCTCGAGGGAAACCTTCCCGAAAAGCAATTCACTATAGTAAAGAGAAGTTTCATATCTAGTACAAAACCTATGTCCCTAGACTCTACGATCCTAGTAGATGTACTTACAACAGAAACCTTCTATCGCTTTAGAACCTTTGAACTCTCTAGTATATGAACGCCACCAATGATGCACGGATCCCAGTACGTGACTAACTCCTTTGCACGAATCCCAGTACGTGACTAACCAATGATGCACGGACCCCAGTATGTGACTAACTCTAGCAACTTGAAGAAGATTTTTTTGGTTGCAAAATTCTTCACTTCATCAACAATGAAGATCAAGACACACTTGGTTACAAAACCCTAACGCGCAAAGACGCAGTAACTTCTTGCAGAGAGAATAAAAAATACTAGGTCACTTTCTGCATGCGTGACTACCTTTAAAATGAGCCTTATATATGTCTAGGGTTGTGAGAAAAGAAACCCTATAGAAATATTTCAGCATAGGCCAAAAATCAGATCTAGAAATTCTGATTTCATAAGTCTCGATAGTAACAGCTTGTGTCAAGCTTCGACTATAAACCTCGATAGAAGTCTTTCTATCGAGATTTAATGAACAACTTGTCTTCACTTGTTTCTTGGTCAGATCTTCATGGCTTTAACACTTGACTTGAACAACATGTTTCTTGAAGTCCTAAACACATCCTAAATCTACCCAATTACAAGTAAAGTGCATTTTGTCAAAGGATTAGCCAATTACATAAAATACGTCTTTAACAATCTCCCCCTTTGGCAATCCATGACAAAACCACAACAAAACAAATAACCATGAGAGAAGTCTTAAGTCACTCAACTCATAACCACTTGTTGTATAACAAAATAAGTCTATCCCTACTACAAACTCTTGAAAAACTTTGCAAGAAGAGAGTTCATGGCAAGATAGACTTTCACAACCTGTCTTTTTGAAACACTTAAACAAAACTCATCAAAAAATCATGTGTGAAATAGAAATAAAGATTGCATACATAAAGAAACATGTGTATAAAGAAAGAAAAGAAACAACACATGCAGAGGTAGGTGAAGAAAAACATACATCATCATCATATATATAAGAATAAAGTACAATGTATGTAATAAAATGGTCACAAGATCGGTATACAATAAGCTAAAAGAAGCTCCTATAACAATAAAGGAGGGAAACACTCCCCCTAACAAGATGAAACACAACTCCCTCTTACAAAGGCATGTATTTCTCCCCCTAACATGTAGAATCTTAAAAAGAAACCACATTTTCTCCCCCTTTTTGTCATGATTGACAAAGGGTTCAAGAAGCTATAAAAACTTCACCCGAGAAACATAAAGATGATCAAGAGGGCACAAGGAATCCATATAAATGCATGAATGTAATGAAACAAGATGCTATGGATGATAAGATAATAGAAAGATGCAAAAATGTGAAAAACAATGCATGCAAGAGGGTCTCGACAGATCGAGAATTTGTCGAGATTCTATCGAGCTGGCAGAGAGAACATAAAATTATCTCGATAGATTGAGATATGTGTCGAGAATCTATCGACCCAAAAATCTCGATGGATCGAGAATCTGTCGAGAATGTATCGAGCAGATAGAGAGCACAGAAATTTGGCTTGATGGATCGACCTACCTGTCAAGAAGCTATTGAGGTCAAATCCAGAAATCTCGATAGAAGAAACTTGTGTTGAGCTGCTGTCGAGATGCTATCGAGAAGGTATCGAGCAACTGTCGAGAAGACAGAAGTAAGGTTTTCCAAGGGAGGAAAAACACACAAGATGAATGCAACAAAATAGCTACTCAAACAAGCACCTGAGCAGCATGTTAAGCACTCAAACACAACTCAAATCTAGATGTAAAGCATTTCTAGATCAAAAGACACACATACATACTAAACAAGTCTAACTAATTTTATTTTTCAAAAACAAGTTAAGAAAGTTTAGCAAGTATATATTAACACATGTATCCTTTGTGATGGTCAAATCACGTTGTATCTCCACATGTATCAAAAGTAGCAAAGAAATTGTATGTTGTGTGTGAAATAAAGCAAGAGTGCATAAGTGTCTCATATTATGAAGATTTGAGACATGAGAAAATCAAACACACTCACACACAATCATAACTGATTGATGGGGACTATTACCTTCAAGGTATATCCTATAACTCCCACATCTCCTAAAAACACACTTGCAACCATATTAAAAGCATTTTAATTCTTTTTACTTTTTTTTTTCTTTGCATATTTTTCTTTTAAGCATAGCATGCATGGGCATATAAGAGAGAAAAGAAATACCCAATTATGTAAGCCAAAACATCACAATTTTGCTATACCAAAGCACACAGATGTTATACATGATTGGCGGGTTTTAGTGGTGAGATGGTTATTTATGCCTTTCTCTTAGGATTTTCTAATCCTTCCCATCAAAAAGAGTGATATGGGTATTAAGTATAAAAGATTACTTAATAGTACTCATCACCAACACGAGCCACAAAGCACACTTACTTAGTTGTGCATTAAAATGCCCATCTAAGCTACAAGAGATACAAAGTTTAAAAACTTTGTTTCAATGGCCATCCAAGGTACATAAGTATCAATATACATAAAACACGCACTATCTTTGTATTTTTCTGATTTTTTAATTTTTTTTAAATTTTGAAATAAACAAAACAAAACTGAAAACAAAAACAAAAACAGACAAACAACTATGAAGCATAAAAAAACTAGCTGCATATGCATGAAAACACGATTCCAAAAACAGATAAGAAATCAAGTAAGAGAGTCCTACTTTAGATAGAAATAATTAAAGTAGAGGACAAATAGAAAAGACAATTAAGTCTTAGGCTCCTTTCTCACCCACATAGCACGAGTTTGTGGCTGTGAAGATGAAAAGGCACGTGTCCTAGTATGTCTACTAAAGGACATAGATGAATTAGAATTCTCCTGAAATTGAGTTAAAAAGCTCAAAGCTTTTAATAACTCTCCAAACAAATGTGTTGAACATTGAGAAGGAACCTATAACCGTTTGGACACTTGCTTATGAGGATACAACTTGAAGCAAAGGACAAATGTGTTCAGAAACACCACAATGGTGACAAGCATGAGTAGTTTTTGAACTACTAGACTTCCTAGAGTGAGGTCTAACAAAAGATTTAGAATTAGCCAAATCAATTTTGGATTTTATACCTTTATCAACTTTCTCAGATTAGGGCACAAAGACAATCTTTGATCCAGAAACCATGGAAGAGGAAAGGGTGGAGGAAATAGCATATCCTAAGCCGTTCTTATCAGAACTAGGATTTTGAGCACTCAATACCTCATCAACCTTTGCACCAGACATCCTCTCTATTTGAGTTCTAGCTTGACTAAGCTCAACCTCGAGATTCTTGACCTTATCTTCTATTGAGGTGTTCTCCACAACAAGAGTCTCAACTAACCTTGTAGTCTCATCTAGTTTGACTAACAATTTAACTTTTTCAGTTTTTACCTCATTAAGCATTTTCCTACAAAGATGAAAAGTCTTTTCAGATTTTATAAATTCAGTGCATAGCTTATCATAGGCTTCCTAAAGGATTAACTTCTTGGGTACTTCATCATCAGAAGAATCCTTACTATCACTAGCTCTCTCCACAATCACCTTATTAGTTGTGGCAGTAAAAGCCATATAATGACCACATTCATCCTCATACTCATCAAAAAGATCACTCTCAAAATTACTCATGGACCAACACTTTACCTTTTGAATTCTTGGTCTTTTCCTTCATAAGATAGTTTAGGCACTCTATTCTCATATGACCAAAACCTTTGCGCTCATGGCACTGGATGAAGGGTTTCTCATTCTTGCCCTTCCTAAAGGATTCAGATTTCCTAGGGGCTTTGTTCTTATCCTTTTTCCTATATTGGAGAAGCTTGATAATCTCATTAGCTATGAAGGTTAAGTCCTCATCCTTATCCACATCTTCATCTTCATCTTCAAAGTTGTCACTCTCTTCCTCTATACCCTTAAGAGCCATGTTCTTACTCTTTCCACCTTTTCCCATTTTACCTAATCCCATCTCATAGGTTTGAAGGTTCCCTACAAGCTTAGTCAAAGGAATTTGATCAATGTCCTTCACTTTTTCAATGGCAATGATCTTAGCATGGAATATTTCAGGTAGAGACTTAAGGCAATTTTGGGTTCCGCAATAGATTCTCCAAGATTGAAGGCAGAATTCACAATATCCTTGAGTTTAGCATAGAACTCACAAAAGGTCTCATCCTCCTTAATCCTTATTTCTTCAAAACTGCTGGTGAGTCTTTGAAGCTTAACGGTTTTCACTACCTTGGTACCTTCATAGGTGGTCTCAAGAATAGTCCATGCTTCCTTAGCAATTTCTGTGGTTGATATTTTCTTGAATTCCTCATTGGTCACACCACTAAATAGAGCATTCAAAGCCCTACTGTTGAAATTTTCCGCTTTGATCTTTGCTTCATCCAAATCCACTAGCGCTTCCTTTGGCTTAACTCAGCCGACTTCAACAGCTTGCCATACTTTTTCATCAAAAGCCTGCAAAAAAGCTTTCATATGAACTTTCCAGTACGCATAGTTAGTATCATCAAACAAAGGAGGAATCAAAAGAGATTGTCCACGATCCATGACAATGGGGGTCAAGGATCACACTCAGGAAATTAATCCAATCAGAGTGTACCTGCTCTGATACCACTTGTTGGGAAATTTAGACCTCGATTGATAGAATTAACAAGTTTTAAACCCAAGTTGTTAATTAGATTTATTATGAATAAACCTTGTTAAAACAAACAAACATCAATATCATGACAATATCTTGCATAGCGAAAAAGTAAATAAGACAAGATATGATGACTTAGGAAAGCCAATGAAACAAACTAGTTTCACAGTAAAAGGCTTGGGGGGAAACCTTCCCGAAAAGCGATTCACTATAGTAAAGAGAAGTTTCAGATCTAGTACAAAACCTTTATCCCTAGACTCTACAATCCTAGTAAATGAATTTATAGCAAAAACCTTCTACTGCTTTAGAACCTCTGAACTCTCTAGTATATGAACGCCACCAATGATGCGCGGATCCTAGTGCGTGACTAACTCCTTTGCACGAATCCCAGTACGTGACTAACCAATGATGCACGGATCCCAGTGTGTGACTAACTCTAGCAACTTAAAGAAGATGTTGTTGACTGCAAAGTTCTTCACTTCATCAACAACGAAGATCAAGAAGTACTTGGTTACAAAACTCTAAAGCGCAAAGACGTAGTAACTTCTTGCAAAGAGAATAAAATATACTAGATCACTTTTTGCGCGCACGACAGCCTTTAAAATAAGCCTTATATATGTCTAGGGTTGTGAGAAAAGAAACCCTATAGAAATATTTCAACATGGGCCGAAAATCAGATCTGGAAGTTCTGATTTCGTATGTCTCGACAAAAATAGCTTGTGTCGAGCTTCTGTCGAGCTATGACTATAAACCTCGATAGAAGTCTTTCTGTCGAGATTTAATGAACAGATTTTCTTCACTTGTTTCTTGGTCATATCTTCATGGTTTTAACACTTGACTTGAACAACATGTTTCTTGAAGTCCTAAACCCATCCTAAATCTACCCAATTACAAGTAAAGTGCATTTTTTCGAAGGATTAGCCAATTACATAAAATATGTCTCTAACACTTGAGATTAGAATGTTGAAAGCTACATCTATTTCTTTGCAGCCACAAATTCCAAATACCAAAGAGGAAAAAGGAGTCCCAGGTAAAGGATTTATTAGGAATGGTGCTACTATTGAGGGCATTTTCTTTAAGCCAAGTATCATATGGAGAAGAGAAGAAATCGAGATCATTGACGGGAATCACAGCCTCAATCCAGAAAGCTCTGGCAACCTGGCAGTCCCTAAGAACATGGGATATGTCTTCCACCTGAAAGCAGTGGGTGTAGGAAGGATCTTCAGAGAGGCCTTTGTGGTGGAAAGTGCTTTTAACAGGGAGGCTATTATGAATGCATTTCCAAAGGAATATTTGCATCTTCGGGTAGCATTTAAGTTTCCATATCCATCTACCATTAAAAGAAAAGGTAGGACCTTTAGCCCTAAAAGCCAGATTATAGGCATGTTTTGAATAAAAAAGGCCCTTGGCTTTCCCATCCCAACAAAGTTGATCATTATTAATCAAGGCTTTCCTCAGGGGAATGGCTTTCAAGGCCATAAGCCAATTGTTAGGTATCAAAAAGGAAATTTGGGAGCAATTAATCAACAATGGCATCTTTGACCACAAGCTTTTCTTCAGCAGGAGTGAGGGGTCCCTAGATCAGTTGCTTGATAGGCCTAAAGGTGGTCCATTTATCGTACCAGAAGGACAAGTTGTTGTTGTTACCAATAATCCAATGAGATCCTTTAATGCATATCTCCTCGCTTTTGGTAATGGCAGACCAGGCTCTAGAAAAACCATGCTTCCTAGGGTGGTTTCTATTTAAGTATTTCCTTTTAAGAGTTTCGGCCCACGGCTCCCCTTTGCTATTTTTGAATCTCCTGTAGAGTTTGGTTGTTAGGGACAGGTTTTTCTGTTTAGCGGCCTTAATCCCTAAACCTCCCTCTTCTTTATGGCTAATCACTTTATTCCATCCAACAAGGTGATTTTTTCTTCTTTCAGCCGTGGACCCCCTGAAAAAGTTTCTATTAATTTTATAAAGTGCATTGTGAATTCCGGCTGGAAGGATCATGCCTTGCATGACATAGGCAGGGATGGTCGAGGTAACAGAATTAGTGAGAACACATCTCCCAGCCATGGAGAGAAGATTAGACTTCTAGCTCGCCAACTTACTCTTTACTTTATCGATGATGAAGGTAAAATCATGCCTAATGAAGCCAGGTTGCTTGAGGGGAAACCCCAAATACTTGCCTAAGTTTGAGGTAATTTGAAGCAATTCCTGCAACATTCAAATAATCAAGTAGATCGGTCCGGGATTGGATTACATAATGATGGTGCACCTCAGGCATCCTTGGGGACAATAAATGTCATCTTCGAAACCCCAAGAGAGGAGCCTCACTCAGCTAGTGGGATAATGCTGGTGTCATCACAAGTGGAAGGCCCTGAGGGAGAAGCCTCGAGTAAAAGGCCTTGAGGGAGAAGCCTCGAGTAAAAGGCCCAGAATCTCGGATCTACCAATCATAGGATTTTCTAAAGATGATAAGTTAGGAACCATTCAACCACATGACGATGCTTTGGTGGTGACCTTGCAGATAGCGGGGTATGATATCAAAAGAGTGATGACTAACCAAGGTAATAGGGTTGAGATAATGTACCCCGACCTATTTAAAGGTCTAGGGCTCAAACCCGAAGATTTGGACCAATATGATGCCCCGCTGATTGGGTTCGATGGTAACACCACTATCCCTAAGGGGAGAATTCGATTGCAAGTTTTGACTGGGGACAAAATGGTGAATGTGGATTTCATAGTATTGGATGCCTTTTCACTATACATTGCCATCTTGGCCAGACCGTGGCTGCATGCCATGGGGGCGATCGCATCCACATTGCACGTTAAGGTGAAATATCTCACTAATAGAGGGGTGGCTGAATTAGTGGGAAGTCAATCAACAGCTAGACAATGCATGGTGGCAGCGATTGATCATCATGTTACTAAGTTGAGTTCTTCTGAAATGGTCCCGACATTGTAGCAATCACAGTTCAGATCACCAACATCCTCGGACAATTCAGTATCGTGTGAGGAGTTGGAGAGGGTCATTATTAGGGTAGACATAGACAGATATTTTCAAGTCGGGACTCTACTCCCAGCAAAGGACAAAGCGCAACTGATTGATTTTTTGAAGGATAATCTTGATGTTTTTGCGTGGAGTGCATATGAAGCACCTGGGATTAATCCTGAATTTATCTATGATCATCTGAATGTTAACCCTAGTACAACACCGAAGAAACAATTACCTTGGCGGTCATCTAAAGAACACGCTAAAGCCATAAAAGACGAGGTCTGTAAGCTTAAACAAGCTGGAGCAATCAAAGAGATTTTCTATCCTAAATGGTTGGCCAATATGGTGGTGGTGAAGAAGAAGTCGGGAAAGTGGAGAGTATGTGTAGATTTCACGGATCTCAACAAGGTCTGTCCAAAGGACCCATTTTCGATTCCCAAAATAGATCAGTTGGTGGATGCAACATTTGGACATCCTAGGATGAGTTTCCTAGACGCTTTTCAAGGCTACAACCAAATCCCCTTGGCATTGTCGGATCAAGAGAAAACCGCCTTTCTCACTCCAACGGGAAACTACCATTATAGAGTAATGCCATTCAAACTAAAGAATGCTAGGTCCATGTACCAAAGAATGGTGACGAGAATGTTTAAAAGTCGGTTGGGAAAGAATGTGGAAGCCTATATTGATGATATGGTAGTGAAAAGTAAAGAAGAGACCGATCATCAGTTAGACCTCGATGACATTTTCGCAATCTTAAGAAAACATAAGCTACGTCTAAATGCTTCAAAATGCTCTTTTAGAGTTGGGTCAGGAAAGTTTTTAGGCTATATGATAACCCATCGCGGGATTGAGGTTAACCCCAATCAAATTAAGGCTATTCATGGTTTGCATCCTCTCCGAAACTCGAAAGAAGTTCAGCGCCTAACTGGGATGACGACGGCTCTGAATAGGTTTATATCAAGATCTGCAGAACAGTGTAGACCATTCTTCCAACTATTGCACAAATGGCAAGATTTTATGTAGTCTGAAGAATGTGATAGGGCCTTTGCAGAGTTAAAGGCGTATCTGGCCCATCCACTAGTCTTGTCCAAGCCAGAGAAAGAAGAGGTCTTATATGCCTATGTGGCTGTGGCTCAGCATGCAGTGAGTTTGGTCTTGGTACGTATAGACGAAGGATTTCAGAAACCAATATATTACGTTAGCAAGTCCCTTCAAGAGGCCGAAGGAGAAGGCAATTCTTGCTATCATCCATGCCACCAAGAAGCTGCCTCATTACTTTCAAGTGCACCCTGTGGTTGTTTTGACTCAGTTGCCGTTACAGGCATTGCTCCAAAAATCAGATTATACGAGAAGAGTGGCAAAATGAGGAGCCATGCTCAGAGCATTCCATGTCAAGTATATGCCCCGAATAGCCGTAAAGGGCCAAGTTCTGGCAGATTTAGTGGGAAACTCGGTGGAAGGGGTAAGACCTGAGGAGGCAGTGCATGTGGAGATTGTAGTAGTTCAACGTACCTGGAAACTATTCGTGGATGGTGCAGCCAACCAGAAGGGATTAGGAATAGGAATCGTGATGATTTCACCAGATGGGATTACTTTGGAGAAGTCACCCAGGCTCAGTTTTTTGGCAACAAATAATGAGGTGGAGAATGAGGCTTTATTAGCAGGATTGATTTCTGTGCAAAAACTTGGGGGTAAGACTTTATGAGCATATTGTGATTCAAGGCTCGTAGTTGGACAAGTCCAAGGTGAGTACGAGGCGAAGTATCCGAGGATGCTTTGGTACTTAAATCGAGTTAAGCTATTGTCGAGGGACTTTCATTCCTTTACGCTTGAGCAAGTCCTTCGAGGCAAGAACTCCCATGCTGATTCGCTTGCAACTTTGGCTACGGTTAGTAGGGAGAACCTGCCTCAGATCGTACTCGTTGAGAGTTATGTGTTGCCTGCTTATGATGAACTGCCTCTAGTAGGAGTTAATTTTATGAGGATTGGCCTTAATTGGCAGGCCCCGTTGGTCGCATTCCTGAAAGATGGGATTTTACCCAAGGAGAAAGTTGAGGCGGAGAAGGTTCGTAGAAAAGCGCCAAAATTTTGGCTTTCTAAAGACCAAAAACTATACAAACGCTCATATTCGGGACAATACTTGTTGTGTGTTCATCCCAAAGTAGTAAAGATGTTGCTGGAAGAACTACATGAAGGAATTTGTGGTAGCTATACGGGAGGCAGGTCACTTGCTCACAGAGCTTTAACGCAAGGATATTGATGGCTAAGCATGCAGAAAAGCTCGCAGGATTATGTCAAGAAATATGACCAATGTCAAAGGTATGCTCCTAACATTCATCAGCTAGGAGGACTATTGAATCCACTAAGTAGCCCTTCGCCTTTTGCCCAATGGGGTTTGGACATCGTTGGACCTTTCCCTAGAGCCACAGGGAATCGCAGGTACCTCCTTGTTGCAACTGACTATTTCACTAAGTGGGTGGAGGCTGAACCACTGGTAAACATCCGAGATCAAGATGTGAAAAGGTTTATTTGGTAGAATATCATCACAAGATTTGGGGTCCCGAGCACTCTTATTTCGGATAACAGACTTCAATTCAACAAAAAAACCTTTCAGAGGTACTGTTGTGATTTAGGAATAAAGAACAGATACTCTACTCCATCATATCCCTAGAGTAATGGGCAAGCAGAGGCCACAAATAAAGTTATTGTGGATGGTTTGAAGAAAAGATTGGAAGAAGCAAAGGGAAAGTAGGTGGACGAGCTACCTTATGTTCTGTGGACCTACCGCAAGACACCCAGAAGATCAACGGGTGAGACCCCTTTTTCCATGACCTATGGATCTGAAGCGGTTATTCCTACAAAAATAGGATTCCCAACTCTAAGGTTCGACCAACCCCTTGGTGATGACAACGAGCAATTCCTAGCCTATAACCCCGATTTGACTAAGGAACTAAGGGAAGTTGCTGTAGTTAGATTGGCGCAGTACCAACAAAAGCTGAGGCAGGGGTTTGAGTAAAGGGTAAAAGTTAGGACTTTCATTCTAGGAGATCTGGTCTTGCGAAAGGCTGTTTGAAGTGCAAGGAATCCCTCCTGGGGAAAATTGGGCTAAATTGGGAGGGGCCTTATCGAGTAACTTCAATAGCAGGAGTGAGGGGCTTATCAGCTAGAAGATCTGGATGGACTTGTTGTACCTCGTCCATGGAATGTGAACAATTTGTAAAAGTATTATTTCTAGTTCTACAGTATTGTAAGGAATCATATATTATATGCAGTCAGATGTATTTTCATGACTTTTGTTGTATTCCTTAGATTATTTTTTATGTTAAACAGAACCTCGGCCAGGTTTGATTCCTCGGATCACCTGCCTTGGGTAAATTAACACTTAGATTATTTTTTATGTTAAACAGAACCTCGGCCAGGTTCGATTCCTTGGATCACCTGCCTTGGGTAAATTAACACTTAGATTTTTTTTTTTTATGTTAAACAGAACCTCGACCAACACTTAAACTATGTTTAATGTTCAACATAACCTTGGTTAGGTTCGATTTCTCTTAGCATCTACCTCGGGTAAATTAACACTTAGGCATATCTGAACATTTAACTATGTATGAATCAGTACCAAGTTTATTATCTGTATATGGGTATAGTAAACAAATATGAAATCGTAAAATATGAGTATATTTGAATAAAGCGAAGTCCTAGCAAAAGTTCTTCATTAAATAAAGTTTAGATGAGTACATAAAAAAATAAAAAAATAAATAAAGATAAAATGGCGCCCAACAATAAATAATAATAATAATAAAAAGTAACAAGGCAGACTAGCTATTACTCTCCTTAGGCCTCGGGAGTCTTTTGCTTCCCTGCTTCCTTGGAGGGTTGTGTCTTGTTAGTTGGAGTCGGAGCAGGAGGAACCGCTTTAATTGCAGAGGAACTTTCTTCCACTAGAGATGTCTTGGTCGCCACCTTAGAGCTTTGGGGAGCAATTGCACTAGGCTTTGAGGCAGGTTGCTTGACTGATTTGGGTTTGGCCAGGGCAGTGGTGCTGGACTTAGGTGGAGGGTTCTCGACAGAGCTAACCTGTGTTGGAGTAGTAGTGTTGGCAAGGGGCTGAGTGGCTGGGCGCACCCTAATTGTTGGGGGATAGAACACCTTTTTCGGATTCCTTAGCTCGGAAGAAAGGTCTACTCCTGCAGTGTTAAGGACCTCAACCCAAGTCTGAAGGCAAAAACTGCGGCATACCACTAGGATTTAAGACTTAAGATGGGACTCTGTCTCCTTTTGCCCTTGCTCGACCTTACTCACTTCCTCATTCTTCTGATTTAGTTCTTTCTTCAGCTCGAAAATGGTCGTCCGAGCAATCGCAAGCTGGCTCTTTGCCTCCCTCAGATGTTGGAGTTGCTCTCGGGCTTGCCTCTCTGTACTCTCTATTAAGGCCTCAGCACTCTTCCTAGCTTTGTCGCATTCTGACAGTTTAAGGAGAGTCTCTTTTAACTTCTTGTCAGTTTGGGTGAGAGATTTCTACACGGCGTAACGTTTGGATTCTTCTTCCTTTTGCTCATGGAGGGCTTGGTCAACCCATTCCTCTACTACATGCGGCACTTGGGTGGCCTATGCACATATAATTAAGATAGGAATTGATAAGTAAGTATACGAAAAACTAACAAGACTATGGTAATGAGGTTGTTAAAATAAAAGAACAAGTAGAATGAGGTCTTACCAGAGCTAAGTCCCTCTTTATGGATAGGAATAGTTCATGCTTCATCAAGTTACGGAGTTCATCCATGTCTCTAGGAAGAAGAAGCGCTTGCTCCACTGAATTGGCCACATAGCCCGCTCTCCCATTGTCAAAGTTACGAATTGAAGAATCCTCAGGGAAAGGCGAGCCGTCCACCACAAGAGAGGGGTTCCAGCTTGGAACCCGATATTAGCGCTTGAAAACTGCTTCCAAACTCTCCCCTCCCCTCCTTTGTTGGGCTTGAGTCTACTTAGCCACCTTGGTTGGCTCAGGAGGAGTATCCTCCTGGACTTCGCCCTCCTCGAAAGAGCCTTTCCCTCCTTTTTTGTCCCTTTTCCTTTTTTCTCAATTGGTTCAGTTTGTGGAAGAGGAGGAGGAATTGGCGTGGGGGGTCTGGGAACCACTAGAATTTCAGAGGTAGTAGTCCCAGCATGGGACTCTAATAAAGAAAGTAAATCTGGCAACCTCTTTTCTATCACCATTGCTTCAGGTACTTCAGTTGCCTCTTGGTTCTCACTAATGAGGGCTGCAGCTAGACGCGAGCTAGATGCTTCCTCCTCAATCTCGTCTGTACAATAGAAAACCTCAAAATCTTCGTCTCGGACGAGGCTTTCAATACTTTCTTCTGAAGTATTATCCTCAGATTCTGTCTCAGCTTCTTCATCTGAAGATGTAATTTCTTCAACAATTGGTTAAGGGTCCTTGAACGTAGGAAGCTCGACTAATTGTGTTCCTGCTAGAGGAGGTTTACTAATGATGTTGGAAAAACACATGCTTGTATCGCATACAAATCATACGCAGCAAAAAATTAACGAACTTACTTCATTCGCAATTGATAACATGTACTATGTAAATTTCAGAATATAAGAACAAAAGAGTGTACCTTGGTGCGATGAAATTCAAAACCAAAGATTAGAAGTACTTGGGAACACTTTTAATCTTCACTCCAATTCCACTAGTGCCCAAGAACTATGGTCTCTCAATCAGTTTATACGAATGTGTTCAAGGGAGAATAAGAGAGTGTCCAACACTCACATACAAACCATTTCATTCTCTTACAAAATTCTGTATGTTTCTCTCCTTATAACGGATTATCTAATTGGGCTAGCCTTTTGGGTCTTTCCAATTGGGCTTTAGTATGTGGCTTGGAGTGGGACCAAAAGGGAACAAATAAGACACTAGCTCTAATGGGTCTTAGGCTTTTCTGTCAACTCTTGATAAGTCCAAAGTTACCATTAATTATATTTAATACCACTATATAAATATAATTGCACTCTAGGCCTTATTAATAAATTATATCCCAAGACTTTATTATATATTCAACCCCTTCATAAAATATTCGTAATAATACAAAGTCATGAATGTAGACTGCCACTTTGAAGATTACTACATCTTAATCCTTGAGGACCTGGTTTAATCCTTTAAGTTATTCATCATATATTTATGAAATCCAATTTCATAAATATATACTTTAGTAACCCCTTACTAAAGTGATTAGGCCTAACACTCTGAATAACCGAAACCATTAAATTTATCTCAAGGAAATATTTTATATCTTCGCTAAGAGATTATGAATTCCATCTTGAGAATATATGTTCCATCAACACTAAATGTGGCTGTCCAACATACTGAGGTTTTGATCATGACTTTAGAACTCACTCCTAATATATCAAAGCAACCTACACTTCATGATCAAGTCCATTATTCTCTCAAGATTAAGAGTTCATGTAAATAAAAGTCGTGAGATTTATTATTCATTTGACAATCGTTAGGAGAATAATAAATCTCACAGCGGTCCAGTTCAATATGTCTTAACTCTTAACACATATCAACATATCAACTAGAAGTCTCCACTTCCATGATCAAGACAAATCATCTTAGTTGATATGTTATAGTCTTCGCAGATGAAATGCCCAATTTCATCACCGACTACAAACTAAAATTCTGAGTTTATAAAGAACTTGTGACTTATATCTTCTCTAACTAAATCACATACTATGCATCTCATGGATTATATGATAATGTTCAAATATTCATGTTACCATTATTTTAGATAATAATAAAACAACTTTATTAATCGCAACATTAAGTCATACATAGCATCATACAATAGGATTTAAGGGCACATATCCTAACTAATGAATCCCTCAACGGCCATGTCAACTCGAACAAGACAAGAATCTCAAGCCTTGATCACGTGCTTGGACACTTGGAAGCGGTTGGAGATAAGCTTGAAGCCCAAAATAATGTGAGCTGTACGGAGTTGACTGTCCCAGTGTAGGAAGATCTCGGACCTCAAAACTTGGTTCAATAAGTCGAAGTTCAACAAACTTCGTCTCTTGGCAGTAGCTTTTTTCTCTGAAGAAGATAAATTTAGAATTCATGTTAGTCTTTAGGCCGAATGAAATCAAGTTTTAATAATAAAAAAAATGGCTTGCATGTAAGTAAATTGTTTGTAGTATTTCCTAAGTTAGCACAGAGTCTTTTGAGTGTCCATAAGCCATCCCACCTAGAGTTCCATCCATGGTAGGGCAATGGAGTCTGTCAAGCCATTCCCCTGAAATGATGAGAAAGTCCTCGTCCATGCCCTTGTTCGTCTCGGGGAGGCAAGAGATTAGCCTAACGACAGGAACCCTAGTTTTTAAGTAGTACCTTTACGTCGTGATGGGTGAGGTATATACCCAACCTTTCATTCATTGCATCTACACTACCTAATATCCTAAACATGTTTGGGGTGCATTGGGTGGGGCAAAGTCTAAAAAGATTAAAAAATCCCTAGTGACTCTACCCATGGGAATCCTCATGACCCCTTCAATGAAGGCAATCATGGGAATTACAACAGCTTCAGTAGGCCTTTTTTCATTCCATTCACCTAAATTACAATGTTGTATTGACACATTGCTGGGAATCCTATAGTATCTCTTAAACTCCTTTCGATGTTGGGAGTATCAACCAAACTAAAGAATCTACCCATTTAGGAAAAAGGAAAAATCTACTAGTATGAAAGAATAAGGTAAGAATCCTTTTAATAAAAATGCACACTTACGAATTTGGGGAAGAAGGGCTTCTCGGGCGAAGTTACCAGGAGTGAGAAATGTATTTGTATTCTTTTTTGCTTCTAGGGAAGTGAAATGGAGATAAGAACCCCCCATTTCTCTATATATAGGACGTAAAAAAAGGGAGCGGTAACTCTCCCGCCTCTTTGGTGGGGGATTGAGAGCCGTTCGATTGCGATCTCACCGTGGAACATGGGGGACAACGACCCACCTGTTGCATTTATTACGGAGTTGTGGATTCCGAAGCGTCAGCAGCCTATTGCAGTCAGTTGAAAGGATGCACTCATGTGGGAACCTCTTGCAAGCGTATTACAACCAACAACCTTTATTAACCAAAACCTCACTTTTCTAAGTCAAGGACGAAAAATGAGGTTCTGGGGGGCTATTGTGGGGGGACGAGGATCCAAAACAGGTAAACATGTGGTTAAAGTTATTTTTGAGGAGCTAAAATCCAAAAAAAATGATCTAGGGAGGTGATCTCACGATTTGAAGCGAGGTTGGGGTAACTTACATGATGAGGATTCAAAGGACATACTTCGGACCTCGGAGGGACGAGCACAAGTTATATAAAGGACACAGAGCTAAACCGCCAGAAAGGAAAGAAAACCAACTTGACACGGAGTACGAGAAAGATGAAGAAAGAAGGATATAAAAGCCATCCCCTCTGCATTAAATACAAGACAACCACTTTTCTGGCCGCATTAATGAGGAAGTGACCATAAACAGTGGTGGCATAGCTAAGATTTCAGTGTAAAGTTTGCTGGTATATTCTAGATGGGACAAGAATTCTAGGAGTGTGATCCCAACCCTCCAAGTGTAGAATCCAGATACATTTAAGCTGGATATATAAAGCAAGAAAAAGATTTGGAGTAGGGGACAGAAAGAAATAGTGCAAAAAAAGAAAGAGAGAGAGTTCATCCATTTTGTAATATCTTCCTCGAATTAGACCCGAGGATCAACACTTGTGTTTTTCTTTAATCAACTTTCAAACTGAACATCAATGAAATAAATACCATCTCTCTTTTAATTCAATGACATAAGCCTTCCTAATCTTTGCATTGGGTATCATAAAATAGCCTTGACTTCCCATCTCTAAAGAAATTAATTGTGATAGCAAATAGCAAGACTCATCATTTAAGACATAAAGCTGTTTCTTTGCTTTTTGCCTGTCATAATACCATTCATGGATCTCACTGTACTATTTTAACTAACTTTTACATTTATTTACAGTACTTTCAGCAAAGAGAGGTGCTACGTCCACAACATTTTACAATATTTTCACAACAAATCATAGGTGGTTAGTTATTACTGGTTCAAATTTGAACCTAACACTAAGATGACTTCTTTACCCCAACATTAACAACCTGTAACAACCTGCCACTTATGATTTGTTGTAAAAATGTTGTGAACATATCATTTCTCTTCAGCAAAATAAGTGGATCCCAAATGGACACTTAGACACTTCATTTTACTGTCTTTATCTGATAATAAAAAAACAATTATGCCCCTAGGATCCCAAATTCCAAACCTCCATTTGCTCAAGCTTCTAAACAAAGCAATAAATAATCTGCTTTATAGCCACGTTTGTCTATATGAGTGCTTATCTGAATCAATTTATCTATTTATGTTGGCTTCAAACTTCAAAGGCACAAAGAGTTTCTCAACAAAAAAAAAAAAAAAAGGCACAAAGAGTGTTCAGTTAAGATAGCTTGACCCCAGTTAATTAATTCAATTACTCAAGTTGATTAATTAGGTTCAATTGCATGCAAATCGTGAAGACACTAACAAATCACCAAAAATACTAAATGTAGCGGAAAATAAATTTGACACGGTGATTTGTTGACAAATAGGGAAAACCTCGTAAGGTAAAAACTTCACAAGGTGATTTTAAGGTCACCATTCCCAAGAATCAACTAATCAACAATTAAGCGGTTACAAGTATAAGGAATCTTACCAACTACCTTGGTCTAGCCCGAAATACCAACCTACGGCTGAACCTTTGCTTCAATACCCAATTGGACTTAATCTTGTAATAGTCTTCTTTCCCTTGATGCACAAACCTCTAATTTGTGACTAACTCTTTGCATGGATCTCTTGTACGTGACTAACTCCAGTCTCCAGCAACTTGAACAGATGTTGTTGGCTGCATAGTTCTTCACTTCATCAACAATGAAGATCTAGAAGCACTCGGTTACAAAACCCTATGGCGTACAAACGTAGTAGCTTCACACAGAGAAAATAAGTCTCTTGATCTCTGTATCTGTGTGTAACGACTCTTAAAAATAAATCTTATATATGTCTAGGGTTGTGAGAAAAGAAACCCTAAACAATTGCACAAGCCTGGGCCGAATTTTAAATCTGGAAAACTGAAAATCGTAAGTCTCGATAAATCAAGCTGCTGTCGAGCTATCTATCAAATTTCACATTAAATCTCGATAGTAGGTATTTGTCGAGATATCTGTTAAAACATAATTATAAGTAAAGTGCATTTTGTCAAAAGATTAGCCAATTACAATAAAATATGCCCTTAACAAAGAGTTTGTACAACATATTCTCTCTTTTTTTTTTCCATCAAAAAAGAGTTTGTACGACACAATTAAAAATGATAGTTTTCAGACCCCTTAAAACCACAATCAGATTAACCTAGGTAATTAGCCAAGTGATTACTTAGTCAATTAACAAATCTAGGTTAACACAAATATATCATATCAATGTATAGCAGCGGAAAATAAAAAACACAACGATATGATATCCCAGAAAAACCAAACTGGTAAAAAACTTAGGGAGGATTTAACCTAGCCATCCTCAAGGTAAAAAAAAAATCCACTAAGAATCGAAGTTTTACAATAGCGACTTAGACCACTAACATCCTATTGCTACCCACCAGTAGAAACTTACTGACACGACCACGTGCAAGCTCCGAGACCACGGACTCCTTCTTTCTTTGGCCTTTGCAAAACACAAACACCCACGTTTGTGACTTTGAGATCCCACTTAAAGGTTTAGCAACACAAACTCTCCTGTTTGTGACTCCAAGACCACCCTTGAAGGTTTAGATCATCAGCACCTTTGATGACTAGAGAAGGCAACAACTTCTACAACACCGGATCTTGAGATTCTTCAAGGAATAACACCAGTAGAAGACATAAGAGAGCTTTTGGGTACAAAACCCTAGATCTACAAAAGAGGCACAAGATGCACTCTAATCTCTCTAAAAAAACTCTCAAAACCTCTCCTAGGGTTAGCTTATAATGTCCTTTAAATACTGGAAAAAACGACTCGCGATTTGGGTTTCAAACGAATAAGTTATGGCCTTTTTACGTTTGCTGATTTTGTTGATATGTGATTTTGGATCGATCGAGCCTATCTTTCGATCGATCGAACCAACCAGCTTGTAACTCATTTGTTTTTATCCCGAACTTGAGTTTTTTGTCTTAGGCTTCAATGTAGACCATTCTAAACTAATGAGACTTAGTTTTTGTCATGTTTTGTCATGGTTTGCCAACATTACGAACTCAAAACCTAACAATCTCCCTCTTTGGTAATCCGTGACAAAACACACATACAACATAATGCCCATATACAATAAAATGCCCAAATACATCACAAATTCCAATCTAAAACTCCTAACCAAGAAGTTGCAAGAAAAGGTAGAAGGTCTTGATCAGAATGTACCTGTCTTTCCTGAAACACTCAACAAACACATCACTGCATGTGTGGAAAGAAAGACATATAAACAATAATATGAAACATAATATAAAAAACAAAAGTAAATTCTAACTCTCCCCCTAAGTTAGATACATCAAAAAGTTTTTATATTCTCCCCCTTTCAAAAACAATTTCAACTTCCCCTAAACAAAACAAATAGGATTCCCACATTTCATTTATTTCTCCCCCTTTTTGTCACGTATTGACAAAGACAACTCAAACAAAGAGTAGAGTGCCAGTAAACATGAGAGAAAAAAGAGAACCAATGGAACAAAAAACAGTTTAGCTCTATAAAAAATAGAGGCCACTCCCCCTATGAACAACAAGGGTTAAAAACAAGCTTCTCCCCCTATAAAAGTAGGAAACACAAAACAAGTGTTGGGAAAAACAGTTTTGGGGAAAGTTTAGGAGGTGGGGAAAAGAACACACAAACCAAACTTAAAAACTAAGTTGAGGATACACATGAAGAAAAATATTCTCTCTTTCAATAAATGCAAACTAGACACTATTGTGACCCATAAACAGTTGCATGAGTAGAGAAAATATTTGCACATTGATTATCCATCATATCTCTTAAGAAAAAAAATTTCTACAGTTCACACATAAAAATAGCATATACCAAAAAGTACATAACTCAAAAATTAATCAATCAATTTTTAAATCAAGTTGAGTACCCAATTTAGCAAAGTGTATGCATGTTATGTGTGAAAACAATGAGAGATATGACCGCAAAACTGCAAGATGGATACAAAAAAATTAATGCAATACATGTGAATCCTAAACATAAATGATGCATGGAAAAATCAAATTTTTGAAAAACATAGCAATTTAATGCAGAAACTCCTCAAAGCACAATATTTCATGAATGAAATGCATGAGTATGAGATTAAAATTTTTTCAAAAACACTTGAATTCAACCTAGATTTTCCAAAAAAAAGTTTTTCAATCAATTTGTCCTCAAATCTCAAACTTTAAACACATTTTGCATCAAAATCAAGGAATTTTCAATCTTGGATGGCCAAAACAAGATCACACACAATATAATGTACCAAGTTTAGCAAAGAGTAACTTGTGTAGTGTGTGCAACTAGCAAAAGCTTGAAAAACATGTGAGGTAATATGTAAATAGAAATCAATCACAATTTCTACAAAATTCATCACATAGAATTTGAAAGAGACTATCACCTAAGAGTTACATCATATAACTCCCACATCTCCTAGAAAACAAGCTTGCAATCATGTAAGTTTCTTGATTTGCCTCATAATATACACATCAATTTTATTTGAGCAGAAACTTATTAAAATAGCCGGGATAATGTACACACCAATTTTATTTGATTGATTTAACATTAAGTCCAATAATGTACACACCAATTTTAACATTTAAACCGAGGCTACACCTTATGTTCTTTTTGTGCATGTGCTACACTTTCTCGAGCACAAAATCTTACGATATGCACTAAAGTGTTCATGATTGGCTAGTAAACAGTGGTGAGATGGTTATTTATGCCTTTCTCAAAAAGTTCAAGTCCGACAATCAAAGACATGTGACTTCAAGATCAAGACAAAGTGATCAAAAACTATAAACATCTCCCACACAACATGCACTACAAAGTTTCAACTAGTCAAGTGCAATAAATAAGCTTATCAAAGCTAAACAAAGTACATAAACTTGTTATGTAAAGATAATATGGCCAATCCTTGATTATAAATCCAAGATGTGAAATACAAAACACAAAAATCTTTTTGGTTTTAAAAACTATATGACCAAAAACAAAAAAGCACATATTATGCTAAATGAACAATGCAAATGCAATGCATGACAGTGCTTAACTAAGCTATAGAGGGTACACAAACAAGAAATATCAATTTCTTAATTAACCCATGAGTACATGTACAAACTAGTACATACTCATACAAAATTATAAATAGTTTAGCACTTATATAACACATACTATTCAGGTTTCTCCACAATGTCAAGCATGTTCTAAATCAAGAAAGATATCATAATTCATGTAATCCTCAAAAAAAATAAAACAAGACTCAAAATAAAATATTTTTGTCTTTTTGAAATTTTTCAATGTTTTTGGATTTTTTTTTTTAGAAAAAACAACCTAAAAAACAAAACAACCAAAAACAAAAAACAAAACATGTCCACAAACAATTTGAAAGAATTAAATCAGGGACATGTCATCAACACTCACCTTGGAGAATCTTTTCTCACCCATCTAGCACGAGTTTTTGGCTTTGTAGGTGAAAATTCATGTGAAGCAGAGTGTATTTGAAGGATTACACCAATCTTCTGAGAAAGACTAAAATCCTGCAAATTCCTTTCACAAGCCAACAAGCTTAAATTTTTCAAAATAATATGAAACAATTTATATGGACTTATGGTAGGAGAAATATCATCACATATCCTAGATTGAAACACCGAATGCTGAAATTTCAATTTATGACAATTAGGACGAATGTGACCACGAACACCACAAAAGTGGCAAACAGGAATAAATTTAGGAACATCATTATTCCTAGCAACAAATCTAGTCTTAAATTTTGGTTTTTGCCTCAACAAAAAACAATTTGGTCAAATATGACCAACAACACCACAAAGGTGACAGGTAGGCACAAAAACAGATTTATTATGCTCTCTAACAGTAGGTTTAGACTTAGGTTTAGAAACTTCAGCGTCTACATCAGAACTTTTACCTTTGTCTAACCTAGCAAAATAAGCATTTTCTTTATTATTCCTCTTAAAAGGAGGGATATAAACTTTCTCAGATTTAGGCTTAAGAGAAATAGAAACACTTCTGTTATCAACAACAGGCTTGGTACTAGTTAAATTTTCAATTTTAGCTTTAGATTCAACTAACTCTTGTTTCAAGCTTTTCATCTTCTCATCTTGAGAGGAAATTTGATTTCTCAAAAATTCATTCTTTTTATTAGATTCATCTAATCTAACAATCAATTCCTCTTTTTCAAGATTAGCCAATCTTAACTCTTTCTTGAATTTCTTAGCAATTTTCATAGATTTCAATAATTCCTTACGAAGAGTTTCACAGGCATCAATAAAATCAACAGAAGCATAAGCAGAAACATGATCAGAAAGACACTTCAAATTATCCATGACAACATGGGTCAAGGATCAGCTCTTAGATCAAAAGATCTAAAACAAAAGAGCTACCTGCTCTGATACCACTTGATAGTTTTTAGACCCCTTAAAACCACAATCAGATTAACCTAGGTAATTAGCCAAGTGATTACTTAGTCAAATTAACAAATCTAGGTTAATACAAATATATCATATCAATGTATAGCAGCGGAAAATAAAAAACACAACGATATGATAACCCAGGAAAACCAAACCAGTAAAAAACCTGGGGAAGATTTAACCTAGCCATCCTCAAGGTAAAAAACAAATTCACTAGAAAGAATCGAAGTTTTACAATAGCGACTTAGACCACTAACATCCTATTGCTACCCACCAGTAGAAACTTACTGACATGACCACGTGCAAGCTCCGAGACCACGGACTCCTTCTTTCTTTGGCCTTTGCAAAACACAAACACCCACGTTTGTGACTTTAAGATCCCACTCAAAGGTTTAGCAACACAAACTCTCCTGTTTGTGACTCCAAGACCACCCTTGAAGGTTTAGATCATCAGCACCTTTGATGACTAGATATGATAACCCAGGAAAACCAAACCAGTAAAAAACCTGGGAAAGATTTAACCTAGCCATCCTCAAGGTAAAAAACAAATTCACTAGAAAGAATCGAAATTTTACAATAGCGACTTAGACCACTAACATTCTATTACTACCCACCAGTAGAAACTTACTAACATGACCACGTGCAAGCTCCGAGACCACGGATTCTTTCTTTCTTTGGCCTTTGCAAAACACAAACACCCACATTTGTGACTTTAAGATCCCACTCAAAGGTTTAGCAACACAAAATCTCCTGTTTGTGACTCCAAGACCACCCTTGAAGGTTTAGATCATCAGCACCTTTGATGACTAGAGAAGGCAACAACTTCTACAACACCGGATCTTGAGATTCTTCAAGGAATAACACCGGTAGAAGACATAAGAGAGCTTTTGGGTACAAAACCCTAGATCTACAAAAGAGGCACAAGATGCACTCTAATCTCTCTAAAAAAACTCTCAAAACCCCTCCTAGGGTTAGCTTATAATGTCCTTTAAATACTGGAAAAAAAGGCTCGCGATTTGGGTTTCAAACGAATAAGTTATGGCCTTTTTATGTTTGCTAATTTTGTTGATATGTGATTTTGGATCGATCGAGCCTGTCTTTCGATCGATCGAACCAACCAGCTTGTAACTCATTTGTTTTTATCCCGAACTTGAGTTTTTTGTCTTAGGCTTCAATGTAGACCATTCTAAACTAATGAGACTTAGTTTTTGTCATGTTTTGTTATGGTTTGCCAACATTACAAACTCAAAACCTAACAAAAAATAATAATAAAAAAAGCCATAAAGTTCAATATTTTGTTTCACTATTCATATAACTATATCTGACAAGAAAGTTAAATCTTTTAGGAAGTCCAGAATAAAACTGTTATAAACCTTGAAGTACGTCAGAGAATAAAGGTAGCTTCTTTAGCATCTGCAGAAAGAGTATGACATTATACAATGATCTATTTGGCCGAGCACAATCCATCCTTTATCTTGAAATAAAGAAATTACATATGATCTATTCAACGTTGAAATAAAGAATTGTTCAAGGATTTTAGTAAATATTTGAAATTACTAGCATTCTTGCACATTATGTTGCGCTTTTTTTTTTTTCAAAAGAATGTACAATGTAGTCTCCTCACGAAAGCTGATAAAGATAGTTTTGATCATGTCTTCCACAATTTCTTCAATGATTCCACTTGTGCGTAATAAATTGTTCTACACGTTACTAATTTTAGAGGGTCCAAATTGGAATTGATCTTTTTATAATTAAATTTGTTTAAACAAAGAAAGATCTACTGAAGCTAGACGCTACTTAATTAGTTCTGCACAAATGAGGATCGGCATTGCACTAGATGACTGTAAGTCCTTCCTTAGACCAAGCTGTGACCGCAGACTTGACCGTGGAGGCCCCAATATCTAAGTTAGTGAGACAACATGAGAGAACAATGTTTAGAGAGTGAAAGAGAGATGGACAAGTGAAGGGAGCTGTACTTCCTGAGAGAGAGAGTCCCTTGTCCAAATAGTATTTTTTTCCTTTTATAGAGAAACTAGACTCATCGCATGCGCTTTGTTATTTTGGATTTAGTAAAATAATGTTTAAAAATGAGATAGAGATAGTGTCCTAATTTTTAGGATCTTTCTCAATGTGAGATTTGATAAAAGTTTAAAAGGCTAAAACTTAGAAACTTTTTTAAAAATAGTCAATTACTCTTTTAATCAGTTTGTGTTTTTAAATTTAAAATTATTTAATTAAAAATAGAGATATTTTAGAAAGTTTAAGAATTTGTATGAGAATATTTTAATATGCAAAATGATGAAACCCAAACAGCGAATCATGTTATTAATAGTATAGATGAGTGGTTGTAGGTACTCAGAGAAATGGGTGGTTGCAGGTGATTTACTGTTGAATGGCACACCTCTTACACTAATGTTTCAAGGGATCCTCAGTATTTGCTAACGTCTTCTTTCCAAATTATCCCTAATTGAAAAAGGGAAAAAGAAAATTCCTTGTTATTGAACACCTTCACACAGACACTAAAAGTTAATACTCACAAGCTCCAAAGAATAGGTATTAGATGCTGCTTAAAAACAAAGGCAAGGAAATTCGTGAAGCAAAAGAATTGAAGCAGCATTTTGTTATCTAATCATACACTGCCATAGGGCGCATGATAATGAAATGTCAAAGCAATGGATATTAGGAAGAAGGAGATGGGTCACATTCTACTATTCTACTCTACAAAATACCCCCAAAAAAAAAATGGCACTCACTTGTGTACTGTGATAAAGCAATGGAGCAGATATATATATGAAATACCATCTCGTGATAGTAGATATATGGTGCTACTTTCGTTCTGCTTTTGATATGGTGCAGTGTACAAATGGTGTTAGGGTTGATAACAAATCGTACCACTATGATTATAAATAAACTGAGTAGTTTTTAAACATCTCGAACTCAGTTTGGAAAAAAAGTTATTTATTAGTAAATTAGTCAAACTTACACTTAAGTTTATAGGCTCAATTATTAAACGAGTCAATCTCAAAGATAATAATGTGTTTGTAAATAAGGTCATTAGTATAAGTTTCAAATTAAGTATATATAATATTATATGTTATATATGTGTGGATAAAGATATATTTATATAAACTTTTTTTTGATACAAGATAGAATTTCTACTCTAACCTAATCTAAGTGTATATGTGTGTAAAGCTCCCTCCTGGAGACTTGAACCCCGGCTCTTGCTCCCTACACCCCACAAGCACTTATACTTGTGGAGTGACCACCGCACCAAGAGTGCGCGGTGGTTATATTTATATAAACTTGATATTGGATTATATTAAATTTTAAATAAATTCATAAGATATCAAATTATTATTTATAATTTATTGTAGTAAAAATTATTTATAATTTTTAACAATACAAGATTGGTGAATTTAATTTTTATAAGTTTATAAACGGAAATCATCTTTCTAATTAACTCAAATCATTAATTTCTAACATTTAAAAAATCATTAATTTCAATCACAATTTAGTTTCTCTAATTAATACCATATATTTGTAAAGAAATAAAAAATTCTAGTTGCAATATTAGATTGTTTGATAAGAAAATGAACCTAACTTAAACATATAATTTTGTTTATTGATGGGCTCAAAGCTCAACTTGTATTCAAAATAAACGTAAATGACTAATCATAAACTTCTGGTGCATCAATTTAATTGACCAAACTCATTCACAGCTCTGCATCGAACATCCAAATTAAGAAAAGATATTGATTTTTACCTTTTCCACACTACTCAACCCAAAATTATATTATACTTTTTAAAAAAAAAAAAAAAAATCCATTCCTAGAAGAATATGGGTTTTTTTGGTAAGGATTTTCAATAAATAACAAAGAGGATTGAGCTTTTCTTTGACCTTCAATTTCTAATTGATTTTACAACAAATAGTACATATGCTAATAGTGTACAAATTGTCGCATATTGAACATTTTAAAATTTATTATATTTAATTTTAACTATAAAATTAATCAATTTCAAATAGAGATAAACGAGATAATTTCATTATTCTACGGACTGTTGACACAATAAAACTTAGTTAATTTAGGACATTAAGTCCAAATCACATATAAGATATAATGTGATTCCATAGGCCTTTACATTTTTCAACCCTTTCTTACAAGGTGAATGACCAAGTTTGTGTACTTGGTTCTAGTTTTTGCCAAGTGCTTGTCCACTAAATCAGCATGCCTCTGAAATAAATCATCCATTATATCTCTTCCAAAATGAGATTCCAGCATTGACTCAATCACAGCCCTTATGGTCTTGGCCACTCGCTGCCCACTTGAAAGTGTCCCATGAATTGTGTTTGGCATGTCTACACCTCCATCCCAATCAATCTCAAACGCTTCCAGCCGATCCATAATGAATGATCCTTCTTTTTGTACCTCTAATTCTAGCTCTTCGGCACATGGACCATAATAGGGTGCATTGAATGTGTCTACCTTTTCCTCTGGGATTAGACCCTTCAATTAATCAAAGAAATAATTAGCCTACAAGAAAAGTTTTTTTTTTTTTTACAAGATAGAATTTCTACTCTAGTTTAATCTAAGTGTATATGTGTGTGAAGCTCATTACTTCTATATTATGGGACCGGTTAGGTCCGATTTTCTTGTCACGTGTTTGCATCCTAACTGGTCTATTGCTCCTGTACATTGGACCGATCGTTGCTTCTATGTTATTAGCTTACAAGAAATTATTGTGGATTATCAATACAACGTGTACCTCTGGGACCATGTTCATCAATGCCTGGGCGAGGAGTTCCCATTGATGGCAACTTTCTATGGCAGTAGGGTCCATAGATTTCCTGCCCGTGAACGACAAGACCATGCACCCTCCCGGTACTATTTCATCTGAACGTGATTTGAGGAATAGTGAAAAATCCTTCTGGAATTGCAGCATGTATGAATCTAAGACGCTTTGTGGGCTGGTCTTGGATATGTATATCCTCCCCTTGTTTATGGCTGTGCTAGCCTTGCGGTCCAGCCCAGGAGGAACCTGTACGTAAAACAATCAATTGCTTGTGAGCCATATTGAAAAGAACTTGACAACATCAATGAACTACAAAACTCTTTAACTTATCAATGAACCTGTACGTAAAACAATCAATTGCTTGTGAAACCGTTCCTGAAGTCTGGTATTGTGGTCCAGTTTCGTCGTTATGCACTAATGAGATTGTGGCTACTAATTAACATCACCAATTTAATAATTGTCCGGATTCATTTTGAGCTAATATTGGGTATGAGTGTTCTAAAACCACAAATAGTTTTTTTGGATAATTGGCCAGTTCATGTAAAAAAATGAAAAAGAAAAGAAGATAATAGGCAAGTCTCAAAACATTTACTGGAATAATATAATATAAGAAAATGTTAGACTTACACGTATCAATTTTAATGTAAAAGTCTTCCAACATCATGAATTAGATTAGTCCCACATTGACAATATAATTTTAAAAAAATACTAAGGGTATGTTTGGATTGAACTTATTTTTGCTGAAATTGGAAACTGAAAACTGAAAACACTGTAGCAAAATAATTTTTAAATGTGTGAATAATGCCGTGAGACCTATTTTTAATATTTTTAAATGTGTGAACAGTACTGCTACAGTGCATGAACAGTACTGCTACAATGCTGCTACAGTGTGTGAACAGTGATTTTTGTCTCCTGTATAGTAAATTCATGTGATTTTACTATTCATGCGTTGGAAAAAAAAAAAAGGCCAGAAAACGCAAACTTGTAAAACGTGGACACCCAATCCAAACCCCACCTAACTACATTTTTATTCTATCTTTAAAAGTTAACACATGTGTTATAAGATTTATGTAATAAAATTTATAATATATATGATTCTATAACTATATGAGAAATAATAAAGTTACCACCAATTTTATAAGAGGGCATACAAACCGCAATAAGTGTGATTAGTTTCACTCCAATAAGATAATAAACAAATATCTTAAACAATTTTATATGATTTATGACACATCAATTTGTAAGATTTTTATATAATATATTACACATCAATTTGTAAAGTTTTGGTTGCAAAAATTCATTCTCTACCCAAAATAAGATAGTCAAATTTGTATTATGTATTCCTAGCCTTATTGTATCTACATTATCAAAGACAAAATTAACTCCAATTAATATTTAATTACATAGCTTTCTTACATTATACTTCCAAAAGACAAGTTGTTGGAACAAATATATACTAAAAAAAGGATCGTTAGAACAAGTATAGATGCTAATTTACATTGAACTCAAAAGGACAAGCCTTGAGTTGTTAACATTTTCACAATTAATGCGGGTCCTATCATCCTATATCATAAAGTTGGATTAATGTTTTGACAAAGTTTGTTTCATACCATATGCACCATGTTTTAAAACTGAAAAAATGGCTCACGTTTTTAATTAGTTATATAAAATACACATAATTTTTAAGTAGTCTTGAAGCAGTGTTTCGGTTCTCACATAAGAGTGTCTTGTACGTGGGATTTACTTCTTATGTGAGAACTTGAAGCATTGCTCCGAAACTATGTGTTTTTTTTTTTTTTTCTTTCTTTTTATTTTGGTAAAACACTGCAAACCAGCTTGCAAATCACGCACGGTCATATTTCATGTCAACCCTGTTAATTGACCGCTAACGTTGTCCATTCTTTTGTTTCGTATCCTTACATATGAACATGATGACAAGAATAATGGAAACACATATACAAACCTGAGAGAGCCAGTGGAGGCTGGAAGAAGAGTGCACAAAGTGCATGCTTTTTCTCGGAAACAATCTACCATAGAAAGAACCAGGCACACCTGTAATGAAACACTGCCCAAAATCCGTACCCTTCTCTTCCTTCAGTT
Organism: Quercus tomentella; assembly: GCA_028535165.1. NCBI lineage: Eukaryota > Viridiplantae > Streptophyta > Magnoliopsida > Fagales > Fagaceae > Quercus > Quercus tomentella. Next base: position 10,089,061 of record JAPQVY010000155.1, read on the forward strand.
TGTTGTAGAAAGCTGGTAATGACCCAAATACATCATTGAAATCGTTGCTATAAAGATCATTCAAGCAGATTCTAAATTCTGGAGTTGGGCAGCCTAGGTTGCTGCATTTGGAATATATGATATCTATTATCTCTGAGATCACAGTTAAGGTGTTGGGTCCCGATGAGCAACCCAAGTCAGCAATGCCCATGCTCTCCGGCAAATTTTTGCACAATAGTTCAATTATGGCTTCCTCGATTACAGCCTTTGTGATAGATATTATCTTGCTCTACCAAAAAAAAAATGAATATGAATTAGTCTCCCCCATTATAGTCAGTACACAAAACTTATTGATTTTCAATTTTATAGTTTTATTTGCTTATGTAAAGCTTTTTATTTTCTAATTGCATTCTAATAGTAATAAGTTTTAAGCAAAAAACTGCATCTAAACAATCAATAAATAGCTAAAATATGTGAATTGTGAAGTGAAAAACATGGGCATGATATTTCCAACATTTTAATTGAATGATAAAGGTTTTGCTATTTGTTTTTCATGTTTTGGAAGATAAAATTTACTTGAAGATCAAATTCATATTGAATATGTAATGATTCAGATATAGGAAGCCGATTAGCCGAACCTGAACTTTTGAGTTCTTAGCCTAGCTAGTTTCGCCTGCCCCCTTGTTCATGTGAAGTACTTCCACGACTTCCATCTCTCTCTTTCAATTCAAAACCAAGTGAATCTCAGACAATAATCCCTGAAACCGAAGACAGGTTAATGGCCAAATTTTTTTATATCTAGTCGTAGAAGAGCTACACAAAACTTCGTAGTGAGGAATCCAAGATTATTGGAGCACTCTATATATAGACAAAAATTTCTTGTCAATGGTAGGTACAGTATAACTGGGACACTAGATTCTTTTCCTATTTGAACTAATGTTATGAATACCGTTTCAGAACTCGTTTTGATTTGTTAATTGAAATGAAATATTTCGGTATCAAATTGGTACCGGACTATTTCGGAGTTACCGCAAATAAATAAATATATATACATATATATTATTCATATATATAAAAAGTAAAAAATTCAATAAATTAGTTTTTTGTACTGTTTGGATAGTGAATAGTTTTTTTTTTTTTTTTTGAGAAAGATAGTGAATAGTTACATTTACCTTTTACCTACCTATTTTTTTAAATATACTTTCTAACAGACTCTCTATCCTTTTTCTATCTCATTTAAATATTATTTCTTCATTATTTCTTTACTATTTCTTTAATCTTTTTTTAGTTTTTTCTTCTTTTTTTAATTTTTTTCTTCATTTTTTTTTTTTTGAGAAATGTTATGTTCATAATATTTTCACAACAAATTTTAAGTTATAAGTTGTTACTGGTTTTAATTTGAACTCACTACTTAAATTATTTTTTTACTAGTAATTACCAATAATAACTTATCATTTAGAATTTTTTTGAAATATTATAAAAATATTGTGACATAATATTTCTCCTTTTTTTTAATAATTTTTTTCCTTTTTTTTTCATCCATACATTTCACTTTCTAGAATTATCTCTATCTTCTTTTTTCTTTTTCTTTTTTCCTTCTTGTTTTTTCTCCTCCACACACATACCCACTCTTCTCCTATGTATCTACTTTTTTGTTTCTTCTCCACACTACCACATTCTTCTGACTTCTCCTCTTTTGTGCTTACCTTTTTGTTTTTATTTTCTTTCCTCTTCAGCTCACTTCACACACACACAACCGACCATGATCTTTTGACTTCTCCTCTGTGTTTTCATTTTTGTTTTTTATTTTCTTTCTTCTTCATCTCACTTCACTCACACACATAGCCGGCAAAGAGAGTCGGCCTTCGTCTATCTTTGTTTTCTAATGAGAAGAGAGAGAGTTTTTTCTGATGAGAAGTGAAAGAGAGAGTAAGGAAGAAAGAGAAACGAAGGAAAGAGAAAAAAAATTATTTTTTTATTCAACCTGATGATTATTTTAATAGATAAAATTTTTTGAGGGTGCTACAGTAAACGCTACAGTATTTTCTATTTCAAGAGAGGTACTGTAGCTACTCCATTCCATATAGAGATAGAGAAACTCTTGGAGTGAATTTTTGGTGTGTTTGCTCTTCAAAATTGGCTTTAAAGAGCCTATTGGAGATGATCTAAACATATTGGCATATGGTTATTTTTATAAATAAATAAATAATCATTTATGGCATTTTTGTAAATAAAGCCAACATTTTGAGTAATTAAAGACAAAGAACCTTCTTGAAATTCACTTTCCCATTTCCCAAACCCACCCACGTGAACCAATCTTTCTCACCTACCCAATTTATTTCAATGGTCTCTCACACTTTTCAATATTCTTTTCAAAGTTTCAAACGGTTGGACACCATCACACCAGTGCATTCTCTCTTTCTCAGTCTCTCATCTTGTTCTTCTTATTTTTCTTTTCTCAGTTTTTCTTGTTGCTACTATATCATTTTGTATTTTTTTTCTTCAATGTTTTAAACTGAGACGAAGACAGTCATAATAGATCAACAAAAAAAAAAAAAAATCTAGAAAAGGTGTGATTCAGTTCAGACATCAAACGCAGGGAAAAAAAAGTTCAAAACTCATACCGGCCGAATCTTCAATTTCGGCCGGTATTGACCGAAACATACAGAAACAACTGAAATGGGTTGAAATTCTACCCGAGGTGGAACAGGGGGGGTCACCGTTCCGGTTTGCATACCAGTACGAGATATTTCGACCGGAACGGAATTCATAACAATATTTTGAATAGGAAAAAAAAATCCTCTATATTTGCTTTAATATTAGTTAGAAACACTTCTCTATAAGTAAATAATAGAAAATCAATTAGAAATACTTCTCTATTAGAATGGCTTTTTATTCTCTAAAAAGTTATCTCATTTTTTTTTTTAATGTTCGGTAACAACTTTACAATGACTTGAAAAGTTATCTTTTAAGTTATTTTGTTTAGCTTGCTACTAGATAAAATTGTTTAGAGAAAAATCCATGGGAAGCTAAATGAAATAGTTGAAAACAACTCAATCTCATGCTAAGATAAATAAGGGAAGTCAAGAGATAGGTTTTTTTTTTTTTTTTTTTTTTTTTTTCACTTACTACACAAGAAAAAGTAAAAAATTGTCTTCACATAATTTTTTTCAAAAAAACAAACGGAGTGTAACTATCACATGGCAATATACCACATATGTATATCGTCACTCTATGTTAATTTGGTTCGGTTGAAAAGGGAGAGGATGAAAAAGAGGGGAAGGGAAGTTTGGGAAAAATACGAGTTTTTCACCATTTGGTTGATGAAAGAAAATGAAGGGGAAGGAATATGGAGTGGGTGATTTTCCACATGAGATAATACAAATTTCAATCCCCCAAATCGGAGAGAGAAAAGAGGATCAAAAATGTGAAAAAAATGCAATTACTATTTTGCCCTTTAAACCGTGTCACTTTCTGTTCCTTTCCTGCCATTTCTCCACAACCAAACACAAATTACACATAAAATTTCAAATTTTCATGAACTTTACTCATAGAGATAGGTTGGTGTTACATCGAACACTTAACCTTGATGGTGTAAATGGATTATTGTCACTTTATTAATACTATATCTTAAATCCTTGAGTCCCCAATTTAATCTCTAGATTATTCTTATTTTCTTGGAATCTAATTCCAAGGAATATAAATTTAAGTAACTCCTTACTAAAATAATCAAGTATGATATTTTGAATAATTAATTATCATTAATTTGTCTCAAGAGGATGTTTCTTATCTCTTATTAAAATTATGGGTTTCATCTTGAGGAATAATGTTCTCACAATGCTAGCGCTACATGTGATTGCCCAACATACTAAAATATTAACTATACAAGATCTCACTTCCGCATACATCAAAGTAACATGCATTTCACATTTGAGTCCACAATAGGATTGAGAGTTAATGTGTTTAGCAGTTAGGAGATCTTTTTGTAGGGCTGTAAACGAGCCGAGCTTTGTCAAGTAGTGAATGTTCAAGCTCGGCTCGACAGCAAAAGTAGAATGTTTAAGCTTGGCTTGAGCTTGATACGAGCCTACAAATAATGTTCAAGCTTGAGCTTATTATAAAGTATAAAAGCTTGAACTCGGCTTGGCTTGGCTTGATTCATTGGTCAAGCCAAGCTCGAGCTCAATATCATGTTCTTGTGCTTGAGATCTAACACAAATATATTATCAAGCCCATATCAAGTTTATTATCTAGTCTATTTGGTTTGGATGAGTGGTCTCAACTTATAATTAATTAAAGTCTTAGAAAGATATGAATCTACTTGTCAAGCTCATATCAATTTTATTACCAAACTTTTTCTCAAAAAAAAAAAAAAAAATTATTACCAAACTCATAAATAATAAGCCAAGGCTCGATTGTTTTGTTACTTTTGTATCGAGCCTTGGTGTTCACAAGCTTGTTCATGAACAATATTTTTTACTTGGGCTCAGCTCGTTTATTAAACAAGCCTAAAACTAAAGTTTAAGCTTGGCTTGTTTATAAACAAACAAACATGAACGAGCTTTTAATCAAGCCAAGCCTGAGCTGTTTATGAATGGCTTGGTTCATTTACAGCCCTATCTTTTTGTAAGTGATAGTAGTTTATAGAATAACAATTCACAACAATCTAGTTCAAAGTATTCCAAATACACCAACATATTAATCAAAAGTCTCCACTTCCATGATCAAGATAGATCATTCTCACTGACATGTTATGCTCTTATAATATGAAATGCTCAATTTTATCACCAACTACAAACTAAGATTTATGAGTTTACATGGAACTGTGATTTAGATTTTCTGTATGCAAATTTCATTCTCATATTAAATCACATACAATACATCTCATGGCCTATACATAATTTCCAATGTTCATATAATTATTAGATAACAATACACTATTATTTATTTAAAAAAAATGTCATACAAATTAGATTTTAGGGTATAAATCCTAGAAAAGTCATACATGTGAATAATTTTTTGTGTAAGGGTATATAGGTGCTCATTAACACCAAACTTTGTGTCAGAATTTTTGTCTTTATGTTAGTATTTTGTCAATTTTATAGGCTTTAGGATCAATTTTATACAATTTCTCCCAACTATTCAATTTTTTTATTAAGTGAGACCCACATTATTTTAACCTTAACAAGCACTGCACCATGCTTGTTAATATTTGTCTATATTTATATGGGAAAATTTTATTGCGTGTCAATGTGACATAGACACACAAGTACGCAACAACTAAAAAAGATGGGAGTTGAAGGCATAGTTTCTAACTTAAAATCGTGTCTTCAATGCACGTTTTTATTAGTTGTTTGCAGACTTATGCGTGGGGGCACTAGATAAAACTTGAAGATTGACTTGAACATCCTAAATAAAAATTTGTCCATTAAAAATAAAATTTGACTTCTCCAAAATTTTGGTCCATTGAAGATTGAACCAAAAAATTGTAAGAAGTGCTATGTTCACAACATGTCCTCAACACTTTTATAACAAATCTTAAGTGGTAGATTGTTACCGATAGAAAAAAGAAAAAAAAAAAAAAAAAAAAAAAAAAAAAAAAATTAATGATATGTAAATTAAAACTAGTAACAATTGCCAACTAGGATTTGTTGTGAAAATATTGTGAACTTAGCATTTCTCAAAAATTGTCCAAACAAACAAATTAGCCTAAAAGCCCAAATCAAATGTTTAATTGTGATAATTTAAATTATGTTTACAAAAGACATTTTAAAATTGCTATTTTTTTATTAAAAAAAAAATGCATATTTTCCGATAGTTAGTTAGTTAGTACTTGCTTTAGTCTTTAGATGAATTTATTGGATTTATGTGATACATCTTGTACATACACGTATGCACTAAAATAATATCTCAATATTTTATTGAACATGATTAATGTAACGGTTTAATGCCTAAGTTGAATACGTTGAATGAACTTGTAACTTACCCTTTATTTTTTTGTTATCACTATGGACAAAATTCTTATAAGGAAATCACTTTTATTACAAAATTTATCTTCTAAGCAAATTTGTATTCACTTGAATAATCTTCTTTTAGATCCTAGGCTATGAGAAAAGTTCTTGTTAGGACATATGTGATTCACTTGTTAGGAACATATGTCATTATTTTATGTAATTGGCTAATCCTTTGACAAAACGCACTTTACTTGTATTTGGGTAAATCTAAGATGTGTTTAATACTTCAAGAAACCTTGTTTCAAGATCAAGTGTTAAAGCCATGCAAGTCTGTTGAAGATTCAAGTGTGAAAAGTGTTGTTCATTAAAACTCGACAGCTAGCTATCTATCGAGACCTGTAGAGTTGTTGAAGCCCATGGCTCGACAGCAGCTCGACAGATAGGGCATCTGTCGAGGTTTATGAAGTGCAGTTTTTCAGGACTGTTTTGACTCCAATCCGTGATCGTATGTTTGAACTTTCTTTTCTCACAACCCTAGACATATAAAATGATTATTTTAAGGCCCGTCAAAGGTGGCACAAGTTGCACAAGTGTTGAGCAAAGTTTGTTCAAGCAAATTGTGACCGGAGATAGAATTTGCCCTAGTTCATCATTCTTGTGAAGAAGTTACATGTTTGTGCACCGTTGGGTTTTGTGACCAAGCATCTTCTTGATCTTCATCGTTTGGATGAACTAAAGAACTTTGCAGCCAACAACCTTCTCTAGTTGGTGATTGAAGTCGCATACTGGGATCCGCGCAATTGGTTAGTCACGTATTAGGAGCCGTGCATTACAAGGAGAGATTGTCACTACAGAACAAGTCCAATTGGGTATTGGGGTAAGGGTTCAACTGTAGGTTGGTATAAGGTACTAGAATTCTTTTACTTGTAACTGCTTGTTATGATAATAGTGGATTCTCGGGAGTAGTGACCTTAAAATCACCCGGTGGGATCTTTGCCATGTTGGTTTCCCCCATTCATAAACAAATCACCGTGTTAATTTATTTTCCGCTGCATACTTAGTTTAATTGGTGATTTGTTTGTGCTGCCACGCGCTTGCATGTTAATTTGATTAATTATTAAACTTGGCTAATTAATCAATTAATTCATCACAAGGGGTCAATACATTTTTGGCCTATCAAGTGGTATCAGAGCAGGCACACTCTGATTAGGTTTTAATCTTTACTGTGTGATCCATTGACCCCTGTTTGTCATGGATAGAGGACAGTCTCTTATTATATCTCCTTTATTTGATAGCACTAACTATGCATACTGGAAAGTACGCATGAGAGCTTTCTTGCAATCTCTAAATGAGAAGGTGTGGCAAGCTATAAAGATTGGCTGGACCAAGCCAAAGGAAGCACCGGCTGATTGGGATGATGCCAAGATCAAGGCGGAAAACTTCAACAACAGGGCATTGAATGCTTTGTTTAGTGCAGTCACTAATAAGGAATTCAAGAAGATATCCTCCACTGAAATTGCAAAGGAAGCATGGACCATTCTCCAGACAACCTATGAAGGAACTAAGGTTGTCAAGGATTCGAAGTTTCAGAGGCTCACTACAAGCTTCGAAGAGATCAAGATGGAAGAGGATGAGTCGTTCGATGAGTTCTATGCCAAACTCAAGGACATAGTGAACTCGGCTTTCAATCTTGGGGAAACCATTCTTGAACCCAAGATTGTGAGAAAGGTGCTCAGATCTCTACCCAAGAGATTCCATGCCAAGAACACTGCTATTGAGGAATCAAATGACATCGACAAGATTCCTTTGATAGAGCTGGTTGGTAATTTGCAAACCTATGAGTTAGGTTTAACAAGAATTGGCAAATCGGGTAAGGGCAAGAGCATGGCATTGAAGACCAAGAGCAGTGATACCGATGAGTCTTCAGACGATAAGGATTCTAAGATGAAGTCCTACATTACGAGGCAATTCAAGAAGTTCATGAAGAATGCCAATGGGAAGGGCTTCGACAAGGACTGTAGGTAATCCAATTCTTCTCAGTTCAAGAGCCAAGATAAAGGAAAGAAGGATGCTAAGGATGGCGGTCAGTACACTGTTCCCTCAGCACCGAAGTGCTTCAGGTGTCAAGGCTTTGGACACATCAAACAAGAGTGCCCCACATATCTCAAAACCATTGGGAAGAGCAAGGCACTAGCTGCTACATTGAGCGACACTGAGCCTGAAGATGATTCCGACAATGAGGATGACAAAATTCAACCTTCACTGCCATTGTCAATCCTACTGAAGGGATTGTTGAAGATGTGGATGAAGAAGAGGAATTGGTGGAGTCCAAGTTTGAGAAGATGGATGAACAAGATGACATCCACACAGCCTATGCAAAGTTATACAAGGTCTTAGAAAAGCATGAGAAATTGTATAGGTTGACCACCAAGAAGCTTAGTGATGTGGAACTTGAGCGTGAAGAGCTTTCCACAAAGTTTGATGAATCCAATCAGACTATTAGAGCACTGAGGTTTGAGAATAACTTCTTGGCTGAGAAAATCAAGAAGCTTGAGGCAGAACTGTTCCAAGTGAAAGCTCAACCGGAAAGAACTTCAAGCTTTAAGCTCGATGAAATGCTTAATTTTCAGAAATCTGCTTCCGATCAAACCAGATTAGGGTATGATTTCTCTTCTCCTAGTATTGTTTCTACTAGTTCTACTGTTTTTGTTCCTCCTACTAATAATGTTGAAATTGAGAACACTAATGTCAAAACTGATTTAGCTAGTGAGAACATAGATAAGGGTAAATCTATCTTAGGTGCACCCCCTAATCAGGATAAGAAAGAAGTTAAAAACCCTAGGGCTAAGAAGGCTAACTCTCAAAAGCCTAAATAGAAGAAGCAGCATCTTTGTCATCATTGTGGAGCAGCCAGTCATACTCGACCTAATTGCTATAAGTGGTTAGCCACTCAATAAAGCAACGGCATTATAGCATCGAGAAACCAAAATCAGTTTTCATCCTCTTTTGCTCCTCTTAGAGATCTTCTCAAAGCCCTCATGTTCCTTTCGAACTTGAACGGTTTTAATTCTTCCCCCTCACCGTCGGATCAAAGGTTTGCTAAACGGAAAGATTCTTCCAAGGTGTGGAAGGAAAAGGGCTCTAAGTGATTCTGTCACTTCTTCTCTCTCTCCCTTCTTATGTGTTTTGCTTTACCATTTTGAATCAATCTAGTTTTTATGCTTTGCTTTGTTTAACATGTTTTTTGTTTTTTTTTTTCAGTTTTTTTTATTTTATTTTTCATATAAAAATAAAAAATAAAAAATAATTGAAAAATCAGAAAAATACAAAAACAGTGTGTGTTTTGTGTACATTGGTACTTGTGTACCTTGGATGACCATTGAAACAAAGTTTTCTAAATTTTGTATCTCTTGTAGCTTAGATGAGCATCTCTATGCACAACTAAGCAAGTGAGCTTTGTGGCTCATGTCTGTGATGAGTAAGATTAAGTTATCTCTTGTACTTAACACTCGTATCACTCTTTTTGACGGGAAGAGCTAGAAAATCCTAAGAGAAAGGCATAAATAACCATCTCACCACTGTTGCCCGCCAATTATGAATGACATTTATGTGCTTCGGCATAGCAAAATTGGAATGTCAAATGCTTAACATCATTGGTTATTTCTTTTCTATCTCTTATATGCCCATGCATGATTTGCTTAAAAGAAAAAAATATGCAAAGAAAAATAAAAGCAAAAATATCAAAATGCTTTATGTATGATTGCAAGCGTGTATTCTAGGAGATGTGGGAATTATAGGATGTACCTCGAAGTTGATAATCTCCATCAAACATTTATGATTGTGTGTGAGTTAAAGTGATTTTCTCATATCTCAAATCGTCATAACATGTATACACTTATGCAATCTTGCGATGTTTTTCACACACAACACGCAATATTCTTTGCTACTCTTGATACATGTGTAGGTACAATGTGATTTGGCTATCACAAGGTTTGCATGTGTTAATGTATGCTCACTAAACTGTCTTGACTTATTTTGAAATATAAAATTGGTTAGACTTGTTTAGTGTATGTGTGTGTGTTTTTGGAATCTATGTGCTTAAAATTTTTGTTGAGAGATGATTTTGAGAGTTCAAAATGTTGATTGGATCCTTGGTTGAGTTGCATGCTTGATTACATTCATATCTATGTTTTTCCCTTCTTGAAAAACTATTTTTAAGCAATCTCGACACCTCCTCAACACCTCTCGATACATGGCTTATCTATCGAGCTCATCTGTTGTTTTTCATCGCAATCTTGATACCTCTTGATAGCTAGGTAGATCGATCGAGAAATCTCCTGTCTCCTCGATAGCTCCTCGATCCATCGAGCTTATTTTGCTGTGGACACCTCTCGATAACTTCATCTGTCAAAGCTTTGAAAGCTCGACACCTGTCTCGATACCTCTCGACACCTCCATCTGTCGAGAATTACTGAACACCTATATAAGGGTTCAAACGCGATCCGATCCTCATTTTCTCGATCTCTCTCAATCTGTCTGCATCTTTTCACTTCCCAAACCTCTCTCACTTACTCCTAACCTCTTCCTCAAGCGATTTTCAAGCTTATTCAAGTTTTTCTTCACTTGGTAAGTTTCTAATCCCTCATTTTCATGCATTTCATGCTTTGTAACCTAAGTTTTTGGGTTTTCTACAAAAATTGGGGTTTTTCAAAATCAAAGAGGTTTTTGTGAAATTTTTGTGATGTGTCTTGAAGATTTGATCTTAAAAACTTCATGCATTGCATTCCATGTGCATTATAACTATATTTTCATGCATTTAAATGTGTGTTATATATGTTAAATTGTTTGTGTGTTGGTAGGTTTGGATTGAGCTGAGCCCATGATGATATTACTGTTGCACGTCACATGCTCATGCATATTCATGCATACGTCCTTTCCATTCAATATATTACTGTATATTTGAACTGTTTGGGACTTTTCTGAGTGTTTCTTTCTTCCCCCTCACTCTCTAGTTTACGTTAATGCTTCAATGGTACCAAAACGTAAGTCTGCTCCATCCCGGAACCCTCTTCATTCCAATGCATCATCTTCTTCTGATCCTACCCCCTCTTATGTTCGGTTCCGTGATGAGGATGTCCAAAAGGACTTCTCGGAGAACTTTTCTCGATGAGGTGTTCATTCGGAACACCGAGTCATCTTATCGGACTTCTCCGACACTGACCTACCCACTGTCATTCATAATCGGGGTTGGGAGTCACTGTGTGACGTCTCGGTCACCTGTCCATCCGTGTTGATCTAAGAGTTTTACTCCAACATGCATGAACTTGATTCTTCAGTACCTTTCTTTCATACTCGCTTTCGAGGTACGCGCATAGTTGTCACATTAGAGTTGGTGTCTGATGTGCTCCATGTCCCAAGGGTAGAGCATCTTGACTACCCCAGTTGTGAGCATCCGCGGACTGTGTCCAAAGACGAGATGATTTCCACTTTCTGCTATCGCCCTTCTGATTGGGGTGATCGTCAGTTTACACCATGTTCGACCTTTGCTAAAGCTCCTAGATTCATGAACATGGTGATGACTTTTGTTTTGCACCATCTTTCTCACTATAACTCTATCACAGAGCCTCGTGCTTGATTTTTGCTTTCCCTTCTTAAGCATCTCACTATAGATTTTCCTTCACATTTTATTCTTTCTATTATAGATGTGTATAAGGATACGGCGACCCATGATAAGCTCATCTTCCCTTCAGCTATCACGCGAATTTTATGCCATTTTTCTGTTCCTTTTCCCTCGTCCAACCACTTCCCCGTTATGTGTGCCATTGACTACACTACCGTTAAACGAAGCGATGTGCAATTTCGCTTAAGGCAGTCCGGTACGGCATCTCCTTCCACTCCTTCAGCTCTATCCACCTCTGCTCCCTCTACTTCAGTAAGAGGTGTGACTCTGGATGCTATCATGGCGCAGCTTTAGTGCATGGATGCTCGCCTTGATACACTCTCTACTGAGTTGTATCAGGTGAACACCCATGTCGGCTGTATTGCTAGGCGGCAAGCTCGCCTTGGTGGTTTTGTGGAGTCTCCCTCTCCTCCTCCAGAGGCACCCGAGGCATTTGAGGACGATGACGACTCCGACGACGATGATGATGGTGAGGATGGAGATGCTAGCTCTTCTAGCTCTAACGAGATGTCTACTTGACACTCTTACCCTTTGTCACTCATGACAAAAAGGGGGAATAGTTTTGATTATGAGAGTAGTCATAGTTAGGAGAGGGTTAGTATAGGAGATTTTTGTTAGGGGGAAAGTGCACATTGAGGGATGTAGTGAGGATTTTATGTATCTTTTCTTTTCTTTCTATTTTAGATACATTGTTCATGTACCTTAGATCTTGTGATCATATTGTGATAGCAAACCTTGTACTTGTCTATATATATACATTTGAGGTTGTTATTACAATTATTTCACCTATCTATCTATGTGTTGTTTCTTTTCTTTCTTTATACACATGTTTCTTATACTTGTATGCAATTTATTATTTCTATTTCACACAAAGATGCCTTGATGAGTTTTGTTTAAAGTGTTTCAGAAATACAGGTTGTCAAAGTCTTTCTTGCCATAGACTCTTTTCTTGCAAAGTTTTTCAAGAGTTTGTGTTAGAATAGATTTTATTGTATTCAACAAGTGAATATGAGTTGAGTGATTTATGACTTCTCTTATATGCTCATTTGTTTGTTGTGGTTTTGTCATGGATTGCCAAAGGGGGAGATTGTTAGGACATATGTGATTCACTTGTTAGGAACATATATTATTATTTTATGTAATTGGCTAATCCTCTGACAAAACGCATTTTACTTGTATTTGGGTAGATCTAAGATGTGTTTAATACTTCAAGAAACCTTATTTCAAGATCAAGTGTTAAAGTCATGCAAGTCTGTTCAAGATTCAAGTGTGAAAAGTGTTGTTCATTAAAGCTCAACAGCTAGCTATCTATCGAGACATGTAGAGTTGTTGAAGCCCGTGGCTCGACAGCAGCTCAACAGATAGGGCATCTGTCGAGGTTTATGAAGTGCAGTTTTTCAGGACTGTTTTGACTTCAATCCGTGATTGTATGTTTGGGCTTTCTTTTCTCACAACCCTAGACATATAAAAGGATTATTTTAAGGTCCGTCAAAGATGACACAAGTTGCACAAGTGTTGAGCAAAATTTGTTCAAGCAAATTGTGACCGGAGACAGAATTTGCCCTAGTTCATCATTCTTGTGAAGAAATTGCTGTGTTTATGCACCGTTGGGTTTTATAACCAAGCATCTTCTTGATCTTCATCGTTTGGATGAACTGAAGAACTTTGCAGTCAACAACCTTCTCTAGTTGGTGATTGAAGTCCCGTACTGGGATCCGCGCAATTGGTTAGTCACGTACTGGGAGCCGTGTATTACAAGGAGAGATTGCCACTACAGAACAAGTCCAATTGGGTATTGGGGCAAGGGTTTAACTATAGGTTGGTATAAGATACTAGGATTCCTTTACTTGTAACCGCTTGTTATGATAATAGTGGATTCTCGGGAGTGGTAACCTTAAAATCACCCTGTGGGGTTTTTGCAATGTTGGTTTTCCTCGTTCATAAACAAATCACTATGTCAATTTATTATCCGCTGCATACTTAGTTTAATTGGTGATTTGTTTTTACTACCACGCGTTTGCATGTTAATTTGATTAATTATTAAACTTGGCTAATTAATCAATTAATTCATCATAGGGGGTCAATACATTTTTGGCCTATCAGTTCTCATCTTTTCATCCTAATAATCGAGAGAAAATAAAAAGAGCATATTTACAAAGATGTTCTTGTCAACCTCTTTGCCATGATTTCTCTAAAAAAGAAATTAGTGGAGTACTGCATTAATTTAATCCTGATTAGTTTAAAGAATATGAAATATAGGTTGGAACATATCATAAAAAAGGATAATGCATTTTGTTTATATTGTTACTTATTTAGGTAAGATGTTAGTAATTGAAAGGGAGATCAATAGTTTAATGATTACTTGATTGTGTATATTGAAAAAAAAAAATGTAGTTGATAGTATTAATGATGAAGCTATCATACAACAATTTCAAAATATGAAAAACTTGTAAAATGAAATTTTAAAACTTTATGTATTTGCGATTATTATTTTTTTGTAAATATATTCAAATTTTATTTTTATAAAATTTTGTTTAATTTAAATTTCTTAATAACCATCTGAACAAAATTTCTAAAGCCGCCACTATTTGTAGACTTATGTGTGAGGGGCACTAGAGTGTGCAACAAACACTGCCCCATGTATATTACATCCACCATGTTTTACACATCTGTTTGGATTGTTTCCCTACCGCTTAATAGTTTTTTATACATATCAACCGTCATCGATTGTACGTACCGTGGTGATTGGTGCATGGCATGTTTTTTGCGTGTCTCATGCTTGAGTCATTAGCACCACTAATACTTGAGCCGACCATCAAAGATCTTTCGAAGAAGTTTCCTGTTGGACCATATGGAACACAATTACAAATATATCTTCTTGATTGAGACTCGAGACATATATAGTCTCCTACACCTCGGTCATCATGAATATAAGATCTTAGTGAGCAGTGAGCGCGTCACTAATCACTAGCCCTTCAGGTCAAGTCTTAGACCTGGCTTCTTAGGTTTAAAAATAATTTAAACAAATGATGAGAAAAGACTTGCCTTTTAAATTTGAAAATAATTAAAAGGGGAAATTGCAATTTACCCACCTGTGGTTTGGCCAGTTTTAACAATGCCCACCCGTGGTTTAAAAGTTGTCACTTAACGCACCTAAGGTGGGCTCCGTTAGACCCCGTTACCCACCTCTGCCCTTTCCGTTAGAAAATCTCATTTACTATATAAGCCAAAATTAGAACACAACTAGAACCCTAAAAAAGAACCCTCTGCCCTTTCCCTCTCTTTACCTTCGAACCCTCAAAAATCCCTAAACCATAATCCCTTTCTCTCTTTACTTCGATTGCCAAAGCTTAATCCCAGAACACTTGCCAGTAGGAGGTGTGCTGAAGCTGAAGCTTGGGTTTTCCTCTATATCAGGTATGAATTGAGTTTCTAGGGTTTACCATTGTTGTGTTTATTCTTTTTCAATGTGTAATGAAGGTGATTCGGATTAAATTTTTTCTGTCATAAAATTAGTAGTTTACCATTGTTGGGTTTTGTTCTTTTATAGTTGACATTGATGACTGTGGTCCCTAGGAATATTTTGGTTAGATGCATCTTTAGGTTGTCTGTGGTCCCATGGAGACAAATCGTTTAGTTGGTTGTGTTTCTTGTCTCTGACCCCACGTTAATTGGTGTTTGTTGTGCAACTGAAATTATTTTGCTTTTGTCATTGTTGCTCTCTATGCATGTGTTGGTTATGTATATAATTACTGTTGTTTGTGCATGTGTTTTAACTCCTGCAGATGGCTGCTGAAATTCGTTTTGATTTTACCATTCACCATAGTGGGAATTTTGAGTGGAACCTTGGTTTAGAGTATGTAGGTGGTGAGGTATCTACAATGGCTAATGTTGATCCAGATCTACTAAGTCATTTTGAGATACAAGACATTTGTATTGAGGTTGGGGGACCCATTAACAGTAGGATTTATTATTTAATACCTAGCGGTGACTTAGAGCAAGGGTTAAGGTTAATTAATTAAGATGATGATGTGACCTACATGTGTGAACTACATGCTGAATGGCCAACAAATGAAATCACACTTTATGTAAAACCTGAAGTTGAACCAATTGCTATTGAAGAACCTATAGTTGAACCAGATCAACCAGTTGCAGTAGACCCGTCATGGGAAATGAATGATGAAGATGATGATACTGATAATGATACTAATTGTGAGGAGGTGACCAATACTGTTAGATCATCTGTGGTTGACTAAAATGATATTAGTGCAGAACCTGTTGAGGGTTTAAGGGATGGCAGTTGTGGTGGAGCTGTGCATGTGGATGACCATGCTACCCATGGACAAACTGTTAGTGATCAAGCTATTCATGTGGATGAACCTGATTGGCTAGATGAAGGGTATGAAGAGATTATCCTGATGACATATTTAGTGCTCAGGTGCCCAATATGAGAGAGCATGAAAAAGATACTGAAAATGTAAACGAGGGAGATGGTGTGAGAGAGCCATTTATAAATAATGGGGAGAGACCAGAAGCTACTGCCAGTGATGAAGCTGCTGCCAGTGATCAAGCTGCTGCAAGTGATCAAGCTGGTGATAATAATGATTGTCTGAAAAAGCTCTTGATGATGATGACACTAGGAGCATAAATAGTTCAGAGGATGAGGATGAAAGGGTGAGATGTCCAGAGTTTAACGAGAAGACTGGCATGAGTAATCCAGAGTTATGCAAGGGTATGAAGTTCCCAAATGGGAAGGTGTTTAGGGCTGCCCTGAGGGAACATGCAATGAGGAAGCCTGTGGACATTAAGTTCAAGCTTAATGAGAAGACCAAAGTTTCTGTCCACTGCAAGTATGAATGTGGTTAGAGGGTATATGCATCACAGATTGCAGGGGAGTTAACCTTCCAGATAAAGACCATGGTTCCAACTTGTACATGTGGGAGGACATTCAAGCATAGCTAGGTCACTTCTACATATGTGGCTAGGAAATACTTGGATGATTTCAACAAAAACCCTGACTGGGCAATTTCTGGTGTGAAGCATCGAGTTATGCAGGATGTGTATATGGACTTGAGCATAAATCAAGTGTACAGAGCTAAAAGGAAAGCTAGAGAGCTCATACTAGGTGATGAGAGGTTGCAGTATGGGAAGCTTAGGGACTATGCAGAGATGATAAGAGTAACTGATGTGGGGAGTAAGGTGATTTTGCAAACTGAGATTACTGAGCCTAACACACAACCCAAGTTCAAGAGGATGTATGTGAGATACAATGCACAGAAAGTTGGATTCTTGGGGGGGTGCAGGCCACTTGTAGGATTAGATGGTTGCCACTTGAAGGGCAAGTTTGGTGGACATATATTATCAGCAACTACAAGGGATGGGAATGACAATATTTTCCTTGTTGCATTAGGTGTAATTGAGTAAGAAAACAAGGATTCTTGGGTGTGGTTTTTACAGATATTTGCAGATGATATTGGGAGGCCAGATGAGCTGAATCTGGTGTTCATTTCAGATAGGCAGAAGGTAATACAACAATTCACTTGTTTTTTGATACTGCTGTTTGTTCTTAATCATTACATTTATGCTTTTTGAAAGTTTTGTTTTTTTTCTTAGGCAGATGGTGTTCATTTTTGTTCTTTGGATGTTTTTTTATTGTATTTATGATAACCAGGGATTGATACCTGCCATGGAGATGTTGTTTCCAACAGTTGAACATAGATTTTATATGAAGCATATTTACAACAACTTTAAGTTAAACTTCAAGGGTTTAGAATTGAAGGCTGCATTATAGAGGTGTGCTGCAGCAACAACAGTTAGGGAGTTTGAGAAGAGAATGCAAGATATGAAGGAATTGGACAAAGAAGCATGGGAATATCTAGCAGACATCCAACCAACCCAATGGACCAAGTCACATTTCACTCCAATGGCCATCTCTGATTGTTATGTGAACAATCCTAGTGAGTCATTTAATTATATGATACTAGAAGCTAGGGATAAGCCTATCATTGCCATGCTAGAGTGGATTAGGGTTAGGTTGATGACTAGAATGTACAGTAAGAGGTCTGGGATTGAAAAATTCACTAGTGACATATGTCCAAACATAGTGCAGAAGCTTGAGCAGTTGAAAGTTGATTCTAAGTCATTTTCTGCTATTCCATCAAGATGCTATATATATGAGGTTGATAATGAGTATGAGAGGCGTGTAATTAACCTTACAAGAAAGTGTTGTACTTGTAGAGTTTGGGATTTGACAGGAATCCCATGTAAGCATAGTGTTGCAGCAATCTATAAAAACTTGGAGAGGCCTGAGGATTATGTGCATGCATGCTTTAGAAAGGATGCCTATGTGGCTGCATATAAGGAGATGATTACCCCATTGCCTGGCCAAGATGAATGGGTTGAAACCAACCTTCTGCCCCTGTTGCTCCAATTGTGTACAAGCCTGCAGGCAAGCCACCAATGAAAAGGAAGAAAGATGCAAATGAGCCAAACAACCCGTACAAAGTTTCTAGGTCATATAGACCTATAAAATGTGGGTTTTGCCATCAGGTTGGGCATAATTCAAGGAGGTGTAAGGCTGGAATAACTGGTGAGACACCATGGCAAAGGAGGCAGAGACTTGAGAGGCAAAAAAAATTTGTAAGTAAAGCAAGAATGTGTTCACTATGACAATTATATTACAAATCTATTTCTGATGCAAGGCAATTCTGTTTGTAGGGACAAAGAACAAGCAGCCAACTAGCCAGCCAACCAGCCAACCAACCAGCCAGCCAGCCAGCCACCTAGGCAACCACCAAGGAGGTTTGCAAGGCAACCACCCTGGTTTGCCAACTAGGCAGGCAGGCAGCCAACCAGCCAGCCAACCAGCCAGCCAACCACCTAGGCAACCACCAATGAGGTTTGCAAGGCAGCCAACCACTCAGGCAGCTAACCAGGCAACCAATGAGCAAGCAAGGCAGTCAGCAAGATTAGCAAACAAGAAGGCCAACCAGGCAACCACCATTCAAGCAAGGCAGCCACCCAGATCTACAAACAAGGTAGCCAACCAGCAAGCAAGACACCCACCTGGACCTAAAAAAAAACAAGAAGGCCAAGCAGACAACCAGTCAACCAACAAGTGGGGTAGCTAGCCATTTAACAAGAAAGCCAACCACCCATCAAGCAAGTCAACCAGCCACAAAAGCAGCCACTGAGGCAGCCAACTAAAACATCTGCTTCAACTTCAAGCAGACCACCACCATCTACAGCAGATTCAAGCAGACCACCAGTAAGTAAAGCACCCACAGCTCAATGGTTCCAGCCCATCTCTCGTACTCTTAAGGAAACATGGGACACAAGAAGAGCTAAATCTCAGGTATATACACAAAAACAAACACAAACACCACCCTTTATACTTACATAAAACACTGGATTAGATCTTGATATGGAGTTTCTATGTATTTTGCAGCCTCAAAGGGGGTTGGTACCACCAAGGGTAGTTGGGAGCAGTATGTTCTCATATGGGAGAGGAGGTGGAATAAGAGCTGAGACATCTGGTGCAATGTTCTCAATAGGTAGGGCCAAAGGTAAGGACAAGGTCTTTGGGAAATGAAGATTGGAGAATGTGGAAGCAGAAACTTTACTTTACTTTTTTTTGTTATTGTGCTTGTCTGATAGTGGCATGTCACCACTTTTTTGTTTTTTTGTTATTGTGTAGAACTTTATACTGTAAAGTTATTTTGTTATTATCTTAGTGGGGACAGAATCACCTATTATGTAGATGTAATTTGGCAGTGTTTAGCCATTAATGTTAGGTGGAGTCCACTTATTTTTGAACAATGCTTATTATATATAGTATTGAATGGTACTCTTGGTTAGATGAAATTTGTCAGTGTTTAGCCATTAATATTAGATGAAATTTGGCAATTTTTGAACAATGCTTATTAATATATATGTATGGAATGGTCTTACTTGAAAACATACTTCTTTATGCTTCTTCAATTGATGTAAACAGAATCTTGTGGGGTGCATGTCCTTGCCTACCCAATTGATGTACAACATACACAATCTTTATAAAGAACAAGTTGCATACCCTATTCAAATTAAAAGAACACATTACATAAATAACACATTACAGGGCAGCATGCTCTATTCAAATTACAAGATCACATCACATAAAGAACACATTACAAGGCAGCATTATACATTACATAAACAAGGCAGCATGCTCTATTCAAATTACAAGATCACATTAAATAAAGAACACATTACACAAACAAGGTAGCATTACATAAACAAGAACAAATTACATAAAGAACACATCACATAAAGAAGAACACATCACATAAAGAACAAATTGCATACTCTATTCAAATAAACAACAACATTACATAGTGCCAAATACATGGAATACACTTGTCAAAAGTGGTAGTACCCAAAACTATACAATAACTACAACAACTTGCCTTCAAGGCAGACACAATGCCTTTGTTCCAAATTCTCCCATCCTACCAGAAAACACATAAAAAATAGCAAAAAACCCCGATGACACAACAAGTGCAAATTTGTATTTTTGTAACTTCTCTTTAGCTATCCTCTCTCTCACCCTAGCTTTTTCTTCCCTTCGCTTGGCTTTGTTTTCCCTCTCAATAGCTGCTGTTTCCCTATCAATAGCCTCCTTTTCCTTTTCCTCTGCAACTCTTGCTTGATTCTTGTACATGCTGAATCTTGCAAGGACAAGTTGCCTTCGGATCCACGCTTACATGTTTTGCCATCCAACCACCTAAAGTATTTACAAGTAGGTTCATCATCCAACAAACAAAATCAAATTAGGGTTATTCATAAAGCCAACAAACTAAAAATATGAAAACCAACTATTACTCACCACATCATAGTAGCTGCACCCATAAAACCTTCTCCCAAAATTGTTCAAGGTCAGAGCAGTCCGTAGCCGACAACCGTCAGCAGAGCATGAATGGTGACTGCAACCCGAGTAATAACTTGGAGAAGACATGTTCGGGGATTAAGCTTAGGCAATCGGAGTACAGAGGGAAATGGGTTTGGGGTTTTTTAGGGATCTTGATATAGCGGAAATGGGTTTGGGGATTTTTGAGGGTTCGAAGGTAGAGAGAGGGAGAGAGCTCAATCCTTTTTTAGGGTTCTAATTGTGTTCTAATTTTGGCTTATATAGTAAATGAGATTTTCTAACGGAAAGAGCAGAGGTGGGTAACGAGGGTCTAACGGAGCCCACCTCAGGTGGGTTAAGTGACAACTTTTAAACCACGGGTGGGCATTGTTAAAACGGGCCAAACCACAGGTGGGTAAATTGCAATTTCCCCTAATTAAAACAAATAAAGAGACAACTCATTCCCACTGTCACATTTCCCAAGCAATCTAAATCTAATAAGTGATAATTTCTTCTAATCTTTAATTAGCTTTTCTTCTTCCCAACTTATGCTTCTCTGTCTTCAACCCATTCTTCTCACTTTTCAGTCTCAACGTATGCTTCTCAGTCTCCATCTCCTTCTTCTCACTTTTCAGTCTCTACTACACTTCGTCTTCCCCAGTTTTTCAAACACAGAGTAAAGCAACAAATTATTTCTCTCTCACAGCTTCAGCCTTCACTTGCTCTATCTCTTTCTCTCCCTTTCTCACTTTTTCTTACCTGAAGAATAGATCCAGCAAACAGGTAGTTGCTTTCCATGAAGACCCAATCCGTGGGTTTGCTACCATATGTAATATGTTGGGTTTGCTACCATATGTAATTTGTTGAATTTGCATCTGTAATCTATGGGTTCGCTACTGTATGTAATCTGTTCATTTTGATGTTGGGCTTTTTTTCCCTAGTGAGCTTGCTCTGTTACAATTTTTTCTTTTTTTCAGATTTTAGTTATTTTTTTTTTTTTTTTTTTTTGGCTTGAAAGTAGAACAAATAAAAAATAATAATTTTTTTTTAAAGGTAAACAAATAAAAAATTTTAAATTATTATTATATATATATATATATATTTTTTTTTTTTTTTTCAGGTCAGGGTGTTCTGGAACACCCTGAACTAAACATGCCACCACCACTGCAGTCATGAAACAGGAAACACCCATAATTTTTTTTGATAAGATATATATTAGGATAATTGAGTCAATATATTTAACAAATGTATTTGTAGATATCTATATTTATCGGGATTGGGTAATTTGTACACGGACTGCACGTTCAATCTCACCATCAATTAAATGGCAAGGTGTTATCTATAAGATTTATTACAATTAGGATGATAATTACTAAATAATTTATGATGCAAAGTATAAATACCATATAGTTTATGTTAATTTCCTACCATTAATTTTTTACCAAAATTATTTGAGTAATGCAATATATATATCTGCATTTTAACAACAAATCATAAGTGATAAGTTGTTGCTAATTCTAATTTAGGTTCACCACTAAAATCATTTTTTTATTTACCGATAACAACTTGTCACAAAAAATTTGTTGCGAAATTGTTGTAAAATTATTGCAGAGGTAGCATCACTCCAAATTCTTTGGCAAAACTCATGCTTGTCAAACCGGACGGTTCAAAAATGGTAGAATCCTCAATGATTCTAACTCTCTGATTCTCTTACTCACTCAATAATTCAATATGCTAGTTCTTCAAGGGAACTAGTCCTTCAATGATTTTTCAGGAGAATCAACCTCCAAGCTAGTTTTAATGAGAACTAAGCAAATGCATTCTTATTCCATTCTTCTTGTTACAATCATCTTAGTTTTATACTAGTTACTGTGGTACTGTTAATAGTAACTAACTAAACTAACTGACTACAAGGTACACATATTACAGCTCAACACTCCAACTAACAATATACAATACTTTGATGCTTGCTCTAACTTCTAACTAACTCTGTACAAGTTTCTACTGCACACAATTGTCACAGCTGTGATGTCTTGTACTGAAGTCCTAACAAAAAGAATAGAAAAAGAGTGGTTCATGCTCTTTTGCTTTTTTTTTTTCTTTTTTTTTTTTCTTTTTTGGCGGGAGTGGGGCAAGTTAGGTAAGTTGGATGAACAACTTACCATCATAGATGGAAAATGTGATCAAAACCAAGTGCTTTTTGGCACTCTTTCCGTTAGTAGATGCAAGAGAGTCAACTGAAAATAGACTTAGATTGTGTTTTCTTTTTCAATGCTTTCCTTTTCACCTGAAAAAATAAAAAAATAAAATAAAATAAATAAATAAAACAGTATGGTACCATAGTCCATATACTGAATTGTGTGACAAATATACTTATCACCGAAACTTGTGTTACCAATAATAAGAGAATGTCAAGCTCTTGAATGGGAATCGAACCATGCACGTGAAAAATATGGTGTAGCATCATTCCCCTAATTTAAAACGTTTCACAATATCTAAAAATTGTGTCAACGGTATACTTGGTTTTGATTGTAGTTACTGTCTCCTGTTGAATGACCAATGCTTGTGAAATCCAAACCTATAATGTGTGAAATTCAAATGAGGATCTGTAAGGAGCAATAGCCCTTAAGAGGAACCAAAGTCACAATATCGCTTTCAATGATAGGATATAATTTGATTTTAATTGTCTGATCGTAGTGTTTCAAATTATAAGATTTTTTTTTTCTTGCCAGGAGCCTTATAGCTAAATTGACATCTCCTCATTCACAAAGTAATTGGGGGATCCTGGAAGGAAAAGGTTCAAACTGCGGGTTAGTAGCATATTGTAACTATCTAAAAAAAATATTATAAGATTTTTGTTAACAATACTTTAAGGAACATTAAATACTTTTTCTAGGCATTTAATGCACCGATCAACTTTTTATATAACCTTTTAAAATAAAAAATAAAAAAATTTATATAACCATAAAAGAAAAAAAAAAGGGTAAATTAAAACTTACCCATATGTGGTTTGGTTAAAATTTAAGTTGCCTACTTGTAGATTAAAATTTGACACTTTACCCACCAAAAGTTAGCTCAGTTAGAGTTCCTAACACACCTCAGTTAGCTTCACTTTTATGTCTCTCTTCTCTAAAAACTCAAAAAACATAAAAATATAAGATCAAAAATAATCCAGCGGAACACTTGCATCATAGGATTTCAAACCACTTGTGGTTTTGCTGAAATTTAAGTTACCTACCTGTGATTTAAAATTTAACACTTTACCCACCTAAGGTTAGCTCAGTTAGAGTTCCGTAACACACCTCTATTAAAAACATAACTAAATATGTAATTTTGCTCAACTTTTATGTCTCTCTCCTCCAAAAACACACAAAAAAAAAAAAAAAACAAAAACAAAAACAAACAAACATGAAAGATCGAAAAAATCCAGCAGAACAATTGCATCATAGGATTTCAAATCACAGATATGTAACTTAAATTTTAGCAAAACCACAAGTGGATAAATTATAATTTGCCCAAAAATAAAAAGAGTCAATATTATGGGATGAGTATAATAAAAAATTTATACCTTTTCTTTTCTTTTCTTTTCTTTTTTACAACAATAAAATGGGGAGGTAATTTGAACACAAATTCTCTAATTTGGAAAAGTACGTCAATATCACCCAATGGCAATTTCAGGAATTTTTTTCAGGGTGGTCAAGAAGAAACTTAAATTAAACAAAATCTAATAAAAAGATAAATTCATATATTGACAACAACCAAAAATAAAAGCAAAAAAAAAAAAAATCAAACACATGAAGTCTTACAATTTTCTTCTACGATTTTTTATTTATTTATTTTATTTTGAAGTCATTGCATGATAATCTCATTATCAATGCTGCAAGCTAGTTAAATAAAATTTTTCTTGGATTTTTCTTTTTGTTTGTAAGGGCTCAATATATTGTTAAGAGGAACAAAGGTTGAGGACAAAATTTGACAACAAACTTAGTTGTAGCTTAAGACTACAACTTTCATTAAACAAATTAACATGACTACATATTTTGAAAATCTAACTATTGAATTGTATGTTTTTTATGTTCTTAAAACGCATGTCAAATTTCATGTCAATCGGATGTTATTTACTATTTGATCCATAAACTTATTTTTTACGTATAATTTTAGACTACAAAAACTCGAAATTTAAACATTTGATTGATGACATAAGCTGTTGATCTTTGATTTTCTTGAAATTTTGCAAGCATGGAGGATATAAGAAAAAAAATGTAATCTAATTGTGAATTTGTCAAAATTCGTATCCATTAAAAAAAATATCAAGTGAAGTTGTAGCCTTAGTCTATAACCAAGTTAATTTGTTACTAAATTTTGTCCAAAGTTTAATTATATTGAGCTTAAAAAAATTTAGGATGGTCACACATCTTCTTAAGGATAAAAAATCATAAAATTTTTAAATTTTATATATAATAATGATATTTTTTTTTAGATCAGGTTGGTCCTGTGACCACCCTGGCTCTAACGTGGAGCGGCCAGTGATATCACCTAACTACAAAACAACAATTATCTCTTTCGTGGAAAATGTAAAGTGTTTGTCTCAAGCAATGCATATTTCTTAATTAATTTTTCCACGTTTAACATTTGTGCGTGAATAGGTGATCCTAAGTTACATAACTTTTCAAAACCGCCCAATTAAAATGAGTGGTTATTATCTCTTTTGTGGAAAATGTAAAGTGTTTGTCTCGAGTAATGCATATTTCTTGATTAATTTTTCCACGTTTAACATTTGCGCGTGAATAGGTGATCTTAAGTTACATTACTTTTCAAAGCCGCCCAATTAAAATGAGTGGTTTTTTTTTTTTTTTTTTTGCTGAAATTAAAATGAGTGGTTGTCACTTATCAGTTGTTTGTCATTAATATGAAATTTGAAAATTAGTAACTAGATTGACTTTAGGCCTAGGCCATCTGCCCATGGACTATGGAGTATGGTCCCATTAAGTTGAGTTATCTTGATTTCATTGTTTTCAAGTTTTGAACACACTTTAATTCTCTCTCTTTAATACAAAATTAAAAAGAGGGTGAAACTTAGGTACGTTTTCTAAGATGTTGTACATGAGTTCTCCAATTAAATTCAAACAGATTCTTATCCTGACTAGATTTTTTTTTTTTTTTTTTTTTTAAGGGAAAAAACATTGCTTGAACTTTTTATTAATGAACTGCTAAATCAGTCAAAACAAACATACAATATCCGGTGGAATATACTCCATCCAGACTAACAAAAAAAAAAAAGTCTTGCTCTTTGAGCTAAGGCATGTACAACCGCATTTTCTTACCGAAGAGTGTGAGAGAAAGAGAAACTCCTAAAGGAGCTAGCATGGAACAAAGTTTCTTGTACTAAATGACCAAATGAGGAAGGAAATAAAGTACGTCATTGCAGAGCCTTCATTATTGTTTCTGAATCTCCTTCAAAGAGTGACTGGTGTATACCAATTTCAGTGGCGAAAATTACAGCTCGCCTTACCGCTAACATTTCCAGCAGCTCACTATTGCAAGGTTTCCCAACCTTTTCGGCCAAAGCAGCTATGACCTGTCCAGATGAGTCACGCACCACAACACCAATCCCTGCCTCCTCACTTTCATTAAACATTGCTCCATCAAAGTTTATTTTATACTCACCCGGTTTTGGAGGCATCCATCTTTGTCGTCATCTCGATTGTGTCGGTTTTCTGCTACAAGAATAGTCACGGCTCTGCTGGAAAATCTGCAGAAATTTGCAGGCTGCATTTCTGATCATCCCCAGCGGAACTGTGTGCTCCCCAAGTCTGGTCTTGTTTCGGTGAAGCCATATATGCCACGCTGTTGTAGCAAACAGCTTCATCACTTGAGGGTGCAACATAAGGCGACCAACCAGATCCAATAAGTCCCCCTGAGTTGCTTCAAAATGATTTACCCAACTGAAATCATTGCACCAGACAAGCTTGGTCGCCTCACAGCTCCATAGTGCATGCATTGTAGTTTCTTCGCACCGTCCACACCTATTGTAAGGTTGAATTTATTCAACCATCTAATTGGCTTTATTCCGTGCCAAATTTGCTTGTAATTCAGCATTTAGTAACCCTGTATTTAGGTGGGTTTGATGTAAGGGTAGTGAGTGAGATAGAGTGAAGATTGCTCAAGAGTGTGCAAGAAAACAGAGACTCGCGGCTGGGACTCACGGGTGACTCGCGGCTGCAAGCCGCCAGACGCAGCACACGTGCCAAGCATGCTGGAAGGTGAACAGTCATGCAAGCTGGAGCACTACAAGACAAAACAGGACAACTGGCCATACGGTTATCTCACGACTGGATCTCACGACTTAGTCAAGCCGCGAGCCACCCCTGTTTTGTAAAACCTGACGTTTCACATTCCTCTCCCACTCTAGTATAAATACCCCTTTTACCCACGATTGTGAGAGAGCTTCCAGAGAGAAATTTGAGAGAGAAACCCTAAAGAAAAACAAGATTGATTCACCCACAATCTATACATTAGAGTCTCTTCAAATTCCTTATCTCTCTTCCTCTCCATAGCCAAATCCTTGAGAGGCCATTATACCAAACCTGGTTCTCACCATCATCATCACTGTGAGACAGCTGTTTGGATTTCTGAGAAGCAGTTAGGAAGGAACCAATCTTTATTGGTTGATGCTACGGTCTAGTAGCGGAATCCAGGAAGCTAGAAAAGAAATAGGTTCGACGCAACCTCGTTGGAGCAAGAAGCTTTGAGGGCTTAGGTGCACTGGGTAGATTAGGCTTGGAGGGTCTATTGCTGTCCATGTATCCCAACTGTATTTTCTAGTGGATTGTTTACCGCTTGGAGGGCGGCGGAGAGGTTTTACGCCGAGGGCTTCGGTTTCCTCTTCGATAACACATCGCGTGTTGTCTTTGTGTTTGCATCTTCCTTCCTCTCTATCTTTGCCTTTTTATTATCTGCTGTGGATTATATTTTGTTTTGGCTTAGATAGTTTTTTTTTCTTTTTTACCAATTCCATATTATAGCATATGTTAAGTTTCCGCACACTAGTTGTTTGACATATTGCTTGAATTGGTTAAGTTGTAATTTGGGGGTCTAAACGTTCAAAGGTGTTTATACACATTTTTGAACTTTCAATTGGTATCAGAGCGGGTACACTTTTATTGGTTTCAATACCATTGTGTGATCCTTGACTCCCTTTTGAGATGGATAGGTCTCAATCCCTAAATGCACCTCCATATTTTGATGGTAGTAATTATGCTTTTTGGAAGGTTCGCATGAGAGCATTTCTGTGCTCCATTGATGAATCTGTTTGGGATGCAGTTGAGAGTGGTTGGACTAGACCTGAGGCAGCCAAATCCACATGGGATAAGGCAGCACTCGCTGCATCTAATGCTAACAGTAAAGCTTTAAATGCTATTTTCTGTGGTGTGTCTCCAGATGAATTTCACAGGATTTCTCATATCACCATTGCCAAAGAAGCATGAGAGATTTTGGAAACCACCTATGAAGGCACGAAGAAAGTGAAAGACACCAAGTTGCAAATGCTGACCACTCGGTTTGAGGAGCTTAAAATGAGTGAGGATGAGTCTTTTGACTCTTTCTATGGGAAGCTAAATGAGGTGGTTGTCAGCAAGTTCAACTTGGGGGAGAAAACGGAGGATTCTAAAATCGTAAGGAAGATCCTTCGATCATTGCCGGAAAGTTTTCGTGCTAAAGTGACAGCGATTGAAGAGAGCAAGGACCTAGATGACATCAAAGTCCAAGAGCTGGTTGGTTCTCTTCAGACTTATGAGATGTCGCTGCCCAATCAACGGAAGAGTAAATCTCTTGCTCTTAAGACCATTAATGAGAAGGTAGAAGTCCATGACTCATCGGAAGACGATGTGGTTGACAAAGATGTTGCATACCTTGTCAAAAATTTCAGAAAATTCTTGAAATTCAAAAATAATGGCAAATTTGATGATAAAAGAAAATTTCAAAGTTCTGGAAGGGAGAAAAGGGAATTCAAAAAGAAAGA
Source organism: Quercus tomentella (assembly GCA_028535165.1). Classification (NCBI taxonomy): domain Eukaryota; kingdom Viridiplantae; phylum Streptophyta; class Magnoliopsida; order Fagales; family Fagaceae; genus Quercus; species Quercus tomentella. The sequence goes on from JAPQVY010000155.1 coordinate 10,117,578, forward strand.
TGGAAAAGAATCCCAACCTACACAAGGTGTCACTTGCTTCGAATGTAACGGGCATGGACACTTTAAGAAGGAATGTCCGAATTATTTGAAATCGAAAGGTAAAGTGTATGCCACAACATTGAGTGACTCGGATTCGTCTGACTCAGAATCTGAAGAGAGCTGTGATGGAGAGGGGAACTGTTCAGCTTTTATGACTATTGCTCATGTTGAGTCTTCAGATGATTTGAACCGGCTTGTACAAGACCTTGGAGAACATAGTGATGATGAATCACTAGGAATTGTTGAAGAATCAGATGCTGAACAAGATGAAAGCACAGCAAATCTTCAAGAGAATTATAACTCACTCTTGGAGAAGTCGGGTGAGTACACAAGGGTGGCCAAGGTTGCTGTGAGAAAAATGAAGAAGGCAGAGGAGGACTACAAAAGTCTCCTAATCCGATATAGGGAGGCCAAATGCGAGATAGAAACTTTGAATGGTGAGCTGTCAGAAGCTTACACAAAAGTGAGATTTCTTGAGCAAGAGGTTGTGCAAGCAAATGCTAAAATAGACAGGGTCACCACCAAGAAGCTAGATGATGTTATTTCATCTCAAAAGAGCTTTTCAGACAAATCTGGATTGGGATATACCGGAGGAAGTAGTTCATCTGGAAATGTCACTAAAGAAGTGAAGTTTGTAAAGGCCAAAGATCCAGTTGTAGCTGACCTTACTGATGAGAAGCTCAAGATGGAGGAGAAGAAGAATGTGGTGAACCAACGGATGCTGAATCCCCGTAGTCAATCTGTGGGCAGGTCTGAATCTAGTGCCAAGTCACGTCCACGACCACAAAGAGGTCCTAGTTCAACTTATGTGTGTCATCATTGTGGACTTCAAGAGCATACTCGACCAAATTGCCAAAAGCTGAGAGCAAAGAATAGTGCAACACCTCAAAGGTCACGAGGACCTAGAATTGATAGAAGAAATTGGGCAGATGAACAATCTAGAGATCAAAATGGTGATCCCGGAATGATGAATGTGATGAAGATGATTGGTACATTCACCAACTGCTTGGAAAGCTTCTCACGAAGGTTTGAAAGCCCTAACTCCCGTACCCATTCCTATAAGGAAATCACCCCAGACGCAAGTGACGTGTGGGTGAAAAAGGGTACTCATGCATAAGCATTACAACATGTCCATGCATTAATACTTCCTATGTTTTGTGACGATGTTTGTTTGTTTGCTTGCTGTTTTTGCTGCTGTTTGTTTGCTTGTCTACTTGTGCATATTTTTGTTTTTGATCAATCTTTTTCTTCTTATGTGTCAAAAATCCAAAAATCACATAAAAAATTAGAAAATCAAAAGGTTGATTGACATTGTTGAGTTTTTGTCTCAAAACATGTTTTGTCTTGTACCTTTGTGCAAATGGCTTTGTGCATTTTCGAGCATTGCTTGTTTCTTTGCACTCATATCTCTATGGGAGAAATCTTGAAATCTTTGTGATTGTTGTAAATAGATCTTCAAACTTGTCATGAATGATTAGTGAATGGTTTTGTTGATCTTGAGACATGCATAGACTTGTGTCTATATATCTTCCCACTCTTTATTTTTGTTTTGCTAAAAAGAGCTCACCAAATGTAAATCTCCAAATGAAAAGAGATATTGAGCTGCAAAAGCCTGTCGCACATACTAGTATTCGACTAGGAAAAAGGGAAAGCGACCAAAAATTAAAGAGAAATGTTTATTCAAAAGGCCAAAGGCTTGTTCATTAAAGAGTTTTATCAAATATCACTCTCTTAATGAGAGGTGTTGTCTCAAAAGGATCAAAAAGATCATTTGTTATGATTGAAAGTGGAGTCAAATGTAAAGCTCCTAGTTATGTTATCAAGTTTTGTGGGAGGTCATATATACATATTTCTATAAGTGAGATAGATCATATGATCTAGTGCTAATTGTGTATGCCTTGGTTGAATTGATCATTGAAGCTTCACATTAGACTAAGGACTATCTCATTGTTGATATCCACACACAACACACAAGTTTATGTTCAAAGAATGTCATAATCATTTGTGTAATTGTACTTGATGAAATATGTTTTTCACATGCTCAATCTTTGTTGTTTCAAGCACAAAAAGATTTTTGAGTGTTTTAGGTGTTTTTGGAAAGTATTTTGTTGAAAAATCTGAAAATTTCAAAAATCCAGTTTTGCCCTGTTTTGGCGGCTTAGTCGCAGGTATGTCAAGTCGCGAACCTCAGTCGCATGTTCGCGGGTCCATTTTGGCGACTTGTTCGCGAGTGAAAGGTCCAGTCGCGAGGTTATTCAGAGATTTTCGCGGTTCAGCTCGCGACTCCCTCGCGGGTAGACCTTCCAGTCGCGAAAAACACTTAGAAAATTTTTTTTCAAAATTTTTCCTTTGAGGGTCTTGGCGGCTCAACCTGGCGACTTGCTGGCGACTCACCTCAGTCGCGAAAAACGCGTGTTTGGCAAAAATAGGGACAGTTTTTAAAAGCGTTTTTCAGTTTTCCCTCGAACATTTGTGAACTGTTCATCTTCTCTCTAAAATATCTCCTTCCCAAACACTCCGTGCTCCCATTTCCAATCTCCATTGTTGCATATTTTCTGCTCAAATTCTTCATGTCACAGGTATAGGTTTTCAATTTTGAACTCATTTCTACTTGATTTTGTGCTTTTCCCCTTGATTTTTTTTGCATATGTTTATGATTTAGAAATGGGTTTGTGTTTCGGCTATTGCTCTTTGTTCATGCTTAGCTTGCTGATGATGTTGCTAAAGTTTGTTTTGTTCTTAGTTGTCTTCATCTTGTGCTTAGCTAAGTGTGTCTTTTATTTTATCTGATATTGAGCTGTTGAGTTGTTCTCAAAATGTTCCGTTTGATGATGTGCATGTTCTATTGTGTTAATCTGTTGGGAACATCTGCTAGTTTCAAAATGCTGATTGTGTGTCATATCATTTTTCCATTATATGTCTCATTGACATATATCTGCCTTTAGGATAGTTTCTCCATGTTGTTCTTGTGTTTTTTTTGGCTTGTTTATCCATGTGGTTGCTCTAAGTAGCTTATTGTTTAAGTGTGCAAGTTCATCTGTGTGGCTGTAATCTCTTTGTTAATTACATGGTACTGACTCGGTTCACACATATATTGTTCTATGCTGTTGTGGCCTCTTCTGATTGTTCACAGATGGCTCCCTCACCTCCGAAAAAGAAAACTCCTGCAAAGAAGGCTGACAAAAGATTGAAAATGGATTCTAAACTGTTTAGGTCAGTTCATCACTTTGAGAGATACAAGGATATCTTCTTGAAAGCAGGAATTATTCAAGAAAGATTTGTAGATTTGGAAGACTTAAGACAATCCTTTATCCCCAGCTGTTTTGAAGGAAGAGGATGGGAAAAGCTTCTGAGTGATTTCCCTGTAGTATGTGAACCCCTGATTAGGGAATTTTATTCAAATGCTGTGATAAAGGAGAATGAGTTAAACTGCTGGGTTAGAGGTAAAGAATTCATTTTGGATGCACATGTCATAGATGATGTGCTAGGGCTTGAAGATTTAGAAGATCAGGAATTTATCAATTACAAGGATAGGAGTGTTTCTATTGAAACAGTTCAACAAAGGATAGGTGGGCAGAGAGAAGGGAAATGTTTGAATACCACTGCCTTTCCAGTGGACATGAGGTGTCTAACAATAATCATGATGTTTAACCTCTATCCCATAAAGAAGTTGACTACAATCAACTGTGCTAGAGCAATCTTTCTGATGGATCTTAAAGAAAAGAATTTCATTGACATAAGTTCCCACATATATGACACCATTGTGGATGAGACAAGAACAACCTCTAGGCCAAAATTGATCTTTCCCAGTTTGCTAATGAGGATTTTTAGAAGAAAGGGTGTTCCAATCCCTCAAGACATCAGTCTCATGTCCACACCCTCTGCAATTAACAAGCTTACCTGCAAAAGGATAAGTGTTAGACTTCCAGGAGAAGAGGATGAAGGTGATGAAGGAGAGGGTGTCCCAATGGAGACTGAAGCAGAGGTAGCAGGGCATGCATCAACCTCAACACCCAGGAGGAGTAGCAAAAGGTCTAGAGCATCAACTTCTTCAGATACACCTCCAGATGCTTTCCAAATCATTCTGGAACGACTTGATGGGATCAGAGTAGTCCAGACTGAGCACTCTGAGAGAATGAGAGCCATGCAGGACCAGATTGATGTTTTGTCTGCAAAACTTGACAGCTTCACCACCCAGCATGAACAGTGACCCTTTGGCCATTCCGATCAAAAAGGGGGAGAATGATGATGAGAAGCAGTAAAGCAGCTCTTAAGGGGGAGTAATGTGTTGAGGGGGAGTTGTCAAAGTTGTCAAAATTAGAGACTTTGTTTATATATGCTTATGTTTTGAGTATTTAGTGTTATTTTGATGCTGTTATTCAGGATTTTTAGGGTTTTGTTTTATGCATAAGTTTGTAGGCTTTATGGTATGTACCTTGCTTAATTGCAGCCTTTATGCTATGTTGAAATCAGTACTTTAATCTAAATGTCTTGCATTTTGATTTATGTACTGTCACTCTTGTGCCTTTGTAGGATTGTTCCTAGATGCATATACCTTGTGTACTATGCATTGGTTGAGTGTTGAACATACAAGTGTCTTGCCTTGTGCTTGTTAACTTGTATGTCCTTGTGTTCATTCCAAGTGTGAATGAGCACTGTGATCACTACCTTGTGGTGTTCACTTGGTTGATCAAGCCATGGTTTGTTTCTTAACTCCATCTTTGCTTGATCACATATTGCATGTTTCATATGCATGTTATGATTTTCTACTTACAATGATCATGGTGTATTGTTGTGTTTCAGGAGTATTATGTTCATATGATTCAAGTGCTTCACAGCTTCTAGAGTTAGGTGTGAGTGAGTTTTGTTCAACTGTTCCCAACTCACATGTTAAGTCTAGAGTCTGTTTTAGGGTTTTGTCACGGAATAGCCAAAGGGGGAGATTGTAAGGTTAAATTTATTCAATCATCTAATTGACTTTATTCCGTGCCAAATTTGTTTGTAATTCAGCATTTAGTAACCCTGTATTTAGGTGGGTTTGATGTAAGGGTAGTGAGTGAGATAGAGTGAAGATTGCTCAAGAGTGTGCAAGAAAACAGAGACTCGCGGCTGGGACTCGCGGCTGCAAGCCGCCAGACGCAGCACACGTGCCAAGCATGCTGGAAGGTGAACAGTCATGCAAGCTGGAGCACTACAAGACAAAACAGGACAACTGGCCATACGGTTATCTCGCGACTGGATCTCGCGACTTAGTCAAGCCGCGAGGTCAAGCCGCGAGCCACCCCTGTTTTGTAAAACCTGACGTTTCACATTCCTCTCCCACTCTAGTATAAATACCCCTTTTACCCACGATTGTGAGAGAGCTTCCAGAGAGAAATTTGAGAGAGAAACCCTAAAGAAAAACAAGATTGATTCACCCACAATCTATACATTAGAGTCTCTTCAAATTCCTCATTTCTCTTCCTCTCCATAGCCAAATCCTTGAGAGGCCATTATACCAAACCTGGTTCTCACCATCATCATCACTGTGAGACAGCTGTTTGGGTTTCTGGGAAGCAGTTAGGAAGGAACCAATCTTTATTGGTTGATGCTACGGTCTAGTAGCGGAATCCGGGAAGCTAGAAAAGAAACAGGTTCGGCGCAACCTCGTTGGAGCAAGAAGCTTGGAGGGCTTAGGTGCACTGGGTAGATTAGGCTTGGAGGGTCTATTGCTGTCCATGTATCCCAACTGTATTTTCTAGTGGATTGTTTACCGCTTGGAGGGCGGCGGAGAGGTTTTACGCCGAGGGCTTCGGTTTCCTCTTCGATAACACATCGCGTGTTGTCTTTGTGTTTGCATCTTCCTTCCTCTCTATCTTTGCCTTTTTATTATCTGCTGTGGATTATATTTTGTTTTGGCTTAGATAGTTTTTTTTTTTTTTTTACCAATTCCATATTATAGCATATGTTAAGTTTCCGCACACTAGTTGTTTGACATATTGCTTGAATTGGTTAAGTTGTAATTTGGGGGTCTAAACGTTCAAAGGTGTTTATACACGTTTTTGAACTTTCACCTATGACTAATCGAGTCCATCACGATTTTCCTTGAGCAAATTTGCTTTGGTTGGCAGACAGTTTGTACAAGCCCTCCACAAAAAGTGTTTAATCTTCCCTGGTACTTTAAGCTTCCAAATTCCAGACCATAAGTCCCTTGTTGCTGCCGAGTTTGAAACCGATTCCTCGGCCAAGTTTTCTTCCTCACAGATGGCCTTGTACCCTGACTTCACCGTGTACACACCTTCCTTTTCAAATGCCCAGTATAGGAAATCAGCTTGGGGGGATACACATAGAGGAATGGACCTGATCTGCTGTGCTTCGAAGGGAATGAAGCATGAATCAAGCATTTGGTCGTTCCACCCACCTGCCTCAGAATCAATCAACTCTGCCACTCTAGCCACACTGTCCAGAACCGAAGGAATGGGTGTGACAGTACTTCTAGGCAGCTAGCAGTCCTTAAAAATCCGAATACTTTCACCATCACCCACTCCCCATTTTGCACCCAATAAATGAATTTTCGCGCCTTCAAAATGCTTTTGCAAGCAAAAGAACCCGATGATTGTTTGGCCTCAAAAATGGTACCATTGAAAAAGTATTTTGCCTTGAAAACAAGATAAAATAATGAGTTTTTATCATGAATAAGTCGTCACACCTGTTTTGCCAACATTGCGTCATTGAACTTTGCCAAATCTTTAAAACCCAACCCTCCTTCTTCTTTGGCTTGCCAAGTGTCTCCCAATTTTTTCAATGGATTTTTCTACGCTCTCCTCATTACCCCCACCAAAATTTCCGAATTAACATCTCAATCTCCCGACAAAGTCCCAAGGGTAATTTAAAGCACCCCATCGCAAAAATAGGAATGGCCTGCACCGCCGCCTTCAAAAGCACTTCTTTTCCCGCTTGGGAAAGTAGTTTTTCTTTCTACCCTTGCAATTTTCCCCACACTCTATCTTTTATGTAATTAAGACTTGCCCTTCTATTCTTCCCCACCACTGCTGGCAGCCCCAAATATTTCTCATATTGTTTTATCTCTAAAACACCAAGAAGATTTGTTATTGCATTTTTTGTAGTCTCGGTCACAGATTTGCTAAAAAAGAGAGTTGTCTTGTCAGTATTTATTTGCTGACCCGAAACTTTTTCGTACACCTTCAAAATATTTTGGATGGTATTTCTCTCTTCAATTTTTGCTCTACAAAATAAGAGACTATCATCTGCAAAAAACAAGTGAGAAATTTTTGGTCCCCCCTACAAAGAGAATAACCCTGCATAATTCCTTCATTTACAGCATGTTGTATAAACCCATTTGGCCTTTCCAAACACAATAAAAAGAGATATGGGGATAGAGGATCCCCTTGTCTCAAACCCCTTGTTGGTACAATATGCCCCCTTGGCTCCCCATTTACCAGAATAGAGAAAGAAACAGAGCTAACACACTCATAGATCCACCCAATCCATTTTTCATGAAACCCCATTTTTTCCATAATTTTTACCAAGAATATTCACTCCACTCTATCGTAAGTCTTACTCATATCTAATTTCATAGTCATGAAGCCCAAATTTCCTTTTTTTTTTTTTTCTTTTTTTTTTTTTCATGTAGTGTAAAGTTTCGAAGGCCACTAATATATTATCTGAGATGGCTTTGTCAATTTGAAAGGCACTTTGAGACTCAGAAATAATTTGTGGCAAGATTTTTTTTTTTTTTTTTAAGCACATACTATCTTTTTTTTTTCCAAAAATAATTAAATTCATTGTGTTAATATTTTTTAATCTAGTTAAAGAATTTAATATATTACACATAAAGAATTGTCCAAAATGTTATCCAACAATAATTAATTGCACCAATCAATGAGATATGGACCTCATCTACGGCACCCACATATAAGACTCACTTTTATGTGAAGAGGCGTCTAGTACATATTGGGTGCACTAACTAATTTCATGGGAGGGAGAAATGTACTAGTTGTACGTGAATAAGTGTGAATGAATTAAAGTGCATTGAAACAATGAGAACAATTTAAATTACGTAATTTAAATTGAAATCTGTTTGTTGAATAACCGGATTTGTTAGAATTTCGAATTACTTTGGAATTTATTACTAAATTCAGCTTTTAACACTTAAATTTTAACATGACAAACCAAACTTAACATAACAAATTGAGTGTCACGTATGCACAAAATCTGGTTCAGATTACATTTAATCTGTCTCTTCGATTATTGAGTCCATTATATATGTCCAAATTGATTCAATCTCACCCCAAAATTTTAGGTGTATGTTTTCTTCTAACCATAAACGGCCAAATGCACCAGCAATTCAATACTTTAGCTGATTTGATAACTCAGCCGATGATGGAGAAAGCAAATTGTAGCTCACTAGCCGGCTCTAGTCTCTTTACGGGTTCAATTGATTATTTAACAACAGATGGTCTCTTTTTCTTTTTCTTTTGGGGGGGGGTGGTGTGCGTTATGTCCTTCACCAACTTATAGGTTACAACTCATCTAAGTTACATGGGCAGTCCCATCTAATTCGATTTTTGGTTTTTGACCCAAAATAAAGATGGTGAATTTAGGCCTGTTCTGTGATTGGACTCTAAGATCCACATTGGATTCAAATCTGGCTTCCTATTTTGGGCTTGAGGTACTACGATAAGCTACACGCCGCCTCAGGGGATCAAGTGCAGAATCATAACAAAATCTGCTTCCTTTGTTACACTTCTCAGCCGACATTTATGTCCCAAACGTACAACAATCTAAAGCAGTCACGCAATTTGAGAGGACCCGTCCTCTTTCCTCAACAATCAGCATCAGATTATGACAGTAGACTGAAAGAAAGAGAAGGCCGGCATCACCTCTCTTTTTTATTTATAAAATTATAAAAATGCTAATGAATGTTTAGGATATGTTTTAGAAATTTTTTAGGAGAAAATAAAAAAGCAATAAATTTTTTTGACTGTGTTTTATATTTTTTTGAAAAAGTTGTGTTAATTATTTTTTAAAATAATTTATTAACAACTATCTTAAAAACACGTAAATTATAGAATTAAAGATCGATTTAATGGGTATTTTATGCATTTGCTAATGGATTACCTAAAGATTTCTCGTTCCCAACAGTCAGCATTATAGTCTAATAATAATAGACTGAACGAAAAAGAAGCCTTGCACTACCTTTCTTTATTATTTATAAAATTAGAGAAATGTTAATGGATGCAAGTGCATTAGTTTAGATATATTTTTACGGGAAAATAAAAAGTAAATAATTTTTGACAATTTTTTATAATTTCCACGAAATTAGTGTTAAAACTTTCATAAAATTGTTTATTAACAATTATTCTAAAAACACCCGCTAACATGACCCATAAGATTAAGGATCGATGTAAAGAGTATTTTATGTATTTGTTAATGGATTAACCAAAGATTCCTCATTTCTCAGTAATCAACATTAGTAAATTGAAACAAAGAGAAGGCTAACACCACCTTTCTTTTTTATTTATAAAATTAGGAAAATGTTAATGAATGCTCAAGACATTGATTTATGATATATTTTTAGAAGGATTTGGCTTATCTCCAATACTTTTTTAACTAGATATGTCCTTTTTCTTTTTCTTTTTTAAGAAACCAACTCAGCATGTATAAAATTACATAGTTGATAAATCAGCAAGAATAATTGGTTCTAAGTCTAGTGGAACATGCTCCATCCAGACTAGCAACGGAAAAGAAATTCTTGCTCTCTAGGCTAAGGAATGTACCACTGAATTACCTCGTCTCACAGTACGAGAGAAAGAGAAACTCCGAAGGGAGCTAACAAAAAACAAAGTGTCCTTGATAAGATGACCAAAAGAAGAGAAAAAAAAATCTCTTATCTGGAGGGCTTTAACACCTGACTCCGAATCACCTTCAAAATGAGATTGACGAAGACCAATCTCTTGGACGAATCTAACTACTCTTCTTGCTACCAACAACTCGAGAATAGCCACTGAAGAGGGTCTATGGATTTTTTCCGAAAGGGCAGCAATGATCTCCCAGCTGAATTTCAGATTACAACTCCAATCCCCGCCTCATCACTTTCATTAAACATAGCACCATCAAAATTTGTTTTGAACTCACCTGGTTTGGAAGGAATCCAGACCTTCCTCTTACCGGATTAAACACCCCAAATTAGCTTTGGCTGCACCTGACTGTCTTTGAAATTCTGCAAAAAGTTTCGAGCATCATCATTAATTTTTCTTGTCGACATCATCTTTTTGTTTTAAATATGCAATGACAAGTGGTAGTAAGTTTTAATCTCCACCTTTTATTTAGTTAGTGGATGATGTGGTAGTCTCTCATTAAAATAAAACGAAATTCATTTTTAAAAAATACTAGAAGTAAGCCAAACTATTTTTAGAAATTAAAAAAAAAAAAATTATATTTTCCATGAAGGTGATGTCAAAACTTTTCTAAAATAATTTATTAACAATACACCATTAATATGACCCATGAAATTTGAAAGCTCAAATTTCTGTAAAAACACAAGAGTTTGTTTAGACTCCAAAATAAAAATTACGACTTGGTTGATTTTACTCTAACTTAACTAAGTGCAGAATAAAAGTAAATGCAAGCGAACAAACAATAAAACTAGTCTAAGCCATTTTCATCAAATAACAGCAATAAAATGAAAGCTAAAAGAGTAGGTAAGAAGGATGCAAATACAAGATAACACCGCGATGTGTTATTGAAGAGGAAACCGAAGATCTAGGCGAAAAACCTCTCCATCGCCCTCCAAGCGGTAAATCAATCCACTAGAGAATAAGTTAGAGTACACGAATAACTAAAGACCCTCCAAACCTAGTCTACCCCATGTACTTGAGCCCTCCAAGCTCCTACTACCAACAAACTTGATGAAACCTTGTCTTCTCTAGCTTTCCGGATCACGCAATTCAGCCTGATTGCATCCGCCAAACGATTGGCTTCTTCTAATGCTTCCCAGCAGCACCAAAACCTCACTTTACACTCAAAATGGGTGTTGTAAATGTTTGGACTATCAACCTCTCAAGGATTTGGATATGGAGAGGTAAGAGTTGAGGAAAAATCATAAAGGATCATGTAGAGGATTGTGGGTATAGCAATCTCTAACTCTTAAAAGTAATATCTAGAGTTTTTTCTCTAAAAAGTACTCTTTACAATATATGGGTAATGAGGGTATATATAATGTGAGTAAAGACATGGTGGAGCAGATATGCCAAAATAGCAAAATAAAATGTTTCGCAGGTATTTCGCAGGAAGGCCTTACCTGCGAATTACTCGCGAAAACCAGCTGTCATGACTCTTCGCATTCCAGTCATGTGCTTTGCACTTGGCTCACTTCGTGGGAAGGCTTCTCGCAAAACTTCTCGCGAAATCCACTTTGTCTTCAATAGGCACTTGAGTCTTCACACTCTCTCTCACACACAACCCATACAATAAAATCCCACATAAAATACAGGGTAAACAGGATTGAACAAAATTACAATCAAATTTAACACAGAATTAAAGCCAACACAAAATAGTTGTAAATAACAACTTTACAAAATTAATGATCAATTTAATGAATATTTTATGCAATGGGAGAGAATCACCTCCAGTTTTAAATCCACTAGTTTCCTCTAGTTTTAAAATAGACGAGTGACACGTGTAAATAAAATGATCCAATGGTTAGAAAATTAGAAATTTGTGTTCTAAAAAATTGATGCAAAAGCAAAACTTTTTTGAGATAAAAAGTGCAAGAAGAAGGTATGGGCTCATTGGAGTTAGAGCAACAGTCGATAGCAACCTTCGACGATGCGTGGATTGACGGCCAGATTTCAAGCCGCGCGTGAAGGCACATGAGATTAAAGATGGAGGCCGACTTCTTGGGTTTTACATATCAGAGGCTGACGAAGAGATCCGTGGCGTTGGTTTTGCGAACCACCAGTCGATGAAGAAACTGTGACGGTGCGTGGATCGACGGCCATCGTGCGTGGCAGCGCATTTAGGTGAAGATGGAGTTTAAACTCTTGGGTTTTGCATATCGGAGGCCAAAGAAGAGATCTGCAGCATTGGTTTCACGAAATGATTGAGAAAAAAAAAAAAAACAGATCTGAAGGGAGGCTCTGACTTGATGATGCGACGGCTGTGGCATTTGATAGCAGCGAGGTAATGGCGAAAAGGCCTTGTGGAGGTGATGAAGGCAGCAGTAGTCTTGGGTTGAACAGTGGTGATGTATAGTTGGCTCCAGAGATTTTGAAGGGAGAGGCAACAAAGATATGAAAAATTATTAAGTTTTCCTAACCATTGAATCATTTTATATACACATGTCACTCATCTATTTTAAAACTGAAGGAAACTGAAAGTTTTAAAACTAAAGGTGATCCTTCCCCTTATGCAATTTATTAATAGACTATTTTAAGAAAGTTTTACCAACAATATAAAAAAAAAAAAACAATTAACTTTTTTCTTTTCCAATAAATAATTTATTTATAACTTGCCTCTGAGCACGCGCGTGAGGGGCTCTTCTATTTTTTTGGGTAAAATTAATAATTTATATAAATTATAATTTGGGATTATTACATTTTCCAATCACAAAAAAATTTAGGGGTATGATGAGTGTTATGAGTTTATGGGTCGCACCCTTTTTTTTTTTTTTTTTGTGATTGGAAAATGTAGTAATCCAAAATTATAATTGATGCAAATTATTAACTTTTATCCAAAAAAAATAGAAGAGCCTCTGAGCATGCGCACACACGCGTACTCAAAGGCTAGTATTCCGTAATTATCATCCGTTGTTGGCAATTTTGTTAATGTAGTAATCAATGTTTTAATGATTGGAAGATGATGTTATAATTCAGTATTAACCTTTAGGGGGAAGAAAAAAAGATCCCCTGTGTAAATCTTATAAATTTACATAAATTGAAAATACATAATGAAATTGTAACTATAAAACTATTTACAAATTACATGTGAAAATATTTACAAAATCTATTATGAAGAAGTTGAAAGATAAATGTAGAAACTTGAAATATTTACATCAGGTAAAATAGTAAAATAATTCACCACATTAGAAACATGGAATAGGTCATCTTATTAAAATAATTCACTACATTAGTTTTTATTATTAGTATTGAATTCAATCTGATATTTGTGGGCATATCTAAATTATCTTCTTCTTTTTTTCCCCCAATGAAGAATAGAAAAAGAATACTTCATTTTGAAATGATTCATTTATCCAAATTTTTATTTACACCTCTTTCCTCAATTGTTTCTTATATTTTTTAAAGAGAAAATTTTGAATTATTTATGGGAGTTATCTACTTATCTTTAATCCTAAAATTTAGCGACTTACTACACACCTATAACAAAAGTTAAAAAGAGCTTAAATTTAGGATTTAGCAACTACCTTTAAAAGCAGGAAACTGTATGTAACATTTTTGATGGAAATAAAAATGGATGTGGTTTTTTTTTAAGAGGAATGGACACGGCTGTTATCTAATTATGGTAGTCTTAAAATGTAGCCACTTAGTACACATGCATAACAAAACAAAGTACAAAATTTTAATTGTTTTTATTTTTTTGGTTACAATAAAATGCTCACATTTTTTTTATTTAATTTTTTATTTTTGTTAAAGGAAAGGATCCAAATCCACGTTTCTTTATCTTTTGGTGCTATTGTTTTTGTTTTTTTTTTTTAAATTTTATTTGTGACGTTATCATTTTTTGTTTAATCCTAAAATTTAGTTTTTTTAATCCTAAAATTTAGCTACTTACTACACATCCATAACAAAAAGTCAAAAAGAGCTTAAATTCAAGATTCTTAACTACCTTTAAAATCAAGAAAGTGTATGTAACATTTTTTATGGAATAAGATTTTTTATGGAAATAAAAATGTACGTAACTATTGTTATTTGTTTATGATCGTCCTAAAATGTAACCACTCATTACACTAAACGGCTAAACCACTAAATTTCCTACAAAATAGAATCACTCTCCCACTAACCCATGTCTTCAAAACAACCTTATTTATTCAAAAGAAAAAAACAAAAATAAAAACCTCAATCCACTTTTCCATCCAAAAAGAAAAAAGAAAAAACCTCAATCCACTTCGACTATCAAACCTACCCTTTTTATTCTTCTTTAAATCTCTTTTGCTAGATAGAAACCTCTTCTAAAATCTCTTTCTTTTTTCCTCACCTTCTTAGAAAAACAAAAGAAAAATACCTTTGATTTCAATTATTCTATCCAAAAAAAACTATGTTAAGATAGATTAACGTTGAATTAGAGTTGAAACTATAAAATAAAAATAAAAAATAAAAAAACCCTTATTTCCATTGTTTAAAAAAAAAAAAAAACCCTTATCCTTATCCCATCATCCATGTATTTTTAATTTTTTAATGAGATTTTCCCATTTAGTTAAAAATAATTTCCAGTTATCCACCACTCTTTTTCACTTATCTAAGTAAAATTATTAATTTTAAAATCCTAAATTTTAGGTTATAAAATCTCTCTCTCCTTTTTTTTTTTTTTTCTCTTACGCTTGTTCAATTCTTCTCTTTCTTTTTTCCTCACCTTCTTATAAAAACAAACGAAAAATACCTTTGATTTCAATGATTCTATCCCAAAAAAAACCACGTTAACTTAGATTAACGTTGAAACTAAAAAAAATAAATAAATAAAAAAACCCTTATCCTTATCTTATCCTTATCAAAAAACTATAAATTGAATCCCACATAGAATTATACAAATGATAAATAAAATTTCTTTTACAAAAGAAATTTTTTTACAACAATTTCTTAGATAACAACCACTTCATGTGAGGTTTGAATCATACAATAATTCTTGTAAAATCTCTCACCCGCACTTATCTAATATTCCATTCAATTGCGTCCTAAATGTAATTTGAGAAATTTGTGCATATATGAACCTGAGAAAGAAAAGAGATAAATCTAAGATTATCATTATTTTGAATAAATCAAGTATTTTAAAATTGAAAAAAGAGCAAACTTTATAAATGGAATGATGTTGAATGACTCTTTTTTTCTTTTCTTTTTTTGATAACCACCTTGAATGACTTTTTTGGTTCACAAACATGTTGAATGACTTTGAATTAATTAACAATGATGGGAAAGTGGTTCACAAACACGTTGAAGTTTTTTTTTTTTTAGGTTATCATTATTAAAAAAAGAAGAAGCAAAACATAATTAAATTGGGAAACCAAAGTAGCGTAAATTCCTATAAAAAAAAAAAAAACTAAAAAAAAGTTTGTGTTTGAGCGAAAAGTTAGTACTTTAAAAATAAAATCCAATGTTAATCATTTAAAAAATAAAGAACGAATTCATTAAAAAAAAAAAAGAAGCAAATGTTTGGAAACACTTTGGTGCAAACTACAAATAGAAATAGTCCTTACCAATATCCTTTCTCAAGCAGCCAGTTTAAGCACAAACCTTTCTGATTGAAAATTTTAATTTAGCCACGGATAATAAGCAATCATCAAAATAGCCTTAAATTCTAATAAAAATTACATTCACCCACGGGTAAGAACTCCTCAAACTCTAAATACTTGACAGCCATGGCAGGTAAGAACTCAAACAAAGTCAATGATAAAGAAAAAAAAAAAGGAACTTGCAAATGATAGAGCCTGAAAAGTTGTTGAAGCCTTTGACATTTAAATTGTTTAGAAACCAAATTTGAAAGTAGAAGAAGAAGAAAGAAAAGAATATAGAGTTACACTGAATGTTTTCAATTTGAAGAAGAATGAGAGAAACTGGCAAAGTGTACATAAGTTTGTAGGTCTTAAAGTATAGGAGTTTTGATTTACATATTTGAGTAATGCTACAAACACAAATTATTTTACAATATTTTTACAAACTACTGATATGACCAACTTTTTATTGGTTTTCATCTAAGTTCACTATTAATATTACTTTTTTATTTACCAACAATCACGGGCCACATCAGCAGTTTGTAAAAAAATTTGTAAAAAAATTAGTATCTTTAGCATTATTCTTACATATTTATTCCGTTAATTGAAAATTTGTAAATAAGTATAACGTGGGTATTTTAGACCTCAAACTAAGGAACTAAACAGGAAAAACACTTAGTAGTATAGAAAAAAAAAAAAAAAAAACATTTCCTAAATTAATGGCGTGAAATGCATCCGTTATCTTTTCCATAATTAAAGCCAGTATAAAAGTATAAAATAAAAAGGAAAAGAAACCCTCTTTATTCATACTTCATAGTCACTTTCAAGTTTCACTGCGAGTCGAAAAGATTCTGTCGCTCTCACTTTCGACAAACCATATTTGTCTGCCATTATTATATTTTATCAGATAGGATTTTTAAAAAGATCTGGTCACACTTCGATCGTCTCGCAAATTATTGCATCTCTTTTGAAACTCAAAAAAATTAGGTGTTATTGTCCATCGTTTTTGGTTAATTGTTACTTTTATTTTGATTTTAGTGTTTGTGAAAGTGAGTTTGAATTTTGAAATCACAGAGAGAAAAACAGTTAGTTGGATGGAGGGTTTGGTTATAGAGGAAAAGGACGCTGGTGATTGGGCGTACAGAGGCGAAGGAGCTTGTAATCTTGTTCTTGCTTACACTGGATCCTCTCCCTCCTTTGTAAACAAAAAACACTTTACCATTTCTCAGATTCTTTGCACAATTATTCTTTACTTCAACAAGCTTTATGTATGTATGTATGTATGTGTGTATGTGTAGATGGGGAAAGTGATGCGGGTACAGAAGGTGCCGCGGCGGGTCGGGTCGCCAGGGAGTCGGAGCCCGACGGCGTTGAGTGAGAATGAGCGGGTTTTGTGGAAGGAGATAGACGGCATCGATTCGTGCCCTAACAAAGAAACTGCTGCCCAACTCTATGTGGAACACGTTATGTCTCCGCTATTAGGTTCTAAATATGTTGACTCTGGGGTATGCTCTACTATACTTCTCTCACTTTTTTGTTTTATTTGGCAAGCGAGAGTGGTTATTAGTAGGTATAATTGTATAAATTTACAAGTTTGTTATTTAGTAATAACGGTATAAATTTATGTATCCTGAGGATAAAGGAATGGTGGTTGTTGCATATGAAGAAAGAGAAATAATTTTTAAAAAATTGATATTTTAATAAAATGTAGTTTAAAATAGATAATTTGTTGTGTGGTTTTTTGAAAAGTGAGTATCTAAAATAGAAAAAGTAGGTTATTATGCTAAAGTAGACCAAAAAAAAAAAAAAAATTGCACGAGCTGGTGTGAATTCTCTAAAAATAGATTTTACAGCCAAACGTGTTTTTAATTTAAATGGGTCTGTCGACTACTATAAGGACAATGTGCCCTTTTGTTATGCTCTGCCACATTTTAACCAGCCTAAAATAAAAGAATTCCCCCCCACTTTCTGTTTAAAATGATGCCGTTTTTTTAATAAATTAACAGCAAGATTCTACTAGCATATTGACATTGATGTAATACTCGATGAAGTAAATTGTATGTTTCATAGTCAACGGACTGATTTAGTGCTCGTTTGGCATTGTGAACAATGTGAAGTAGAGTTTTAACTGAAAAGCGCTTTAGTATTTTGACTGCGTGCCAAATTACATGCTCTATAGTTCTAGATTCATAAAGCATATACTGAATTGTAGAGTTTTTTTTGGCTAGATGCTCCAAATTTAGCAGCTTTAAAGGGAACCCTTTAGCTCTTTTTTAGTGGTTTGGGGAATTTTTGGCTTAAAATGCTTGTTAGCGCAAAAAACTCTTTATGGCAGACTCTTAGAAATGACCCCAAACTTAAAGGATGTAATATGCCCTAGGAAGCACGGATACTTCATTTAGGGTGTTGTACCCATGTCATACCGGTGTCGTACTGACCATTTTATATTATAATTTTTCAAAAATTGCTCGTGCCACCGTATCGTACCCGTGTTTGTGTCCATGCTTCCTAGAATATGCCTAATTTGAATAATGATGCAACTGTGGTATAGGTGAACTTATTGATTTGCTTAAATGTTGTGTGTCTGCATTTTCCTATCAGTTGGAGCAGTTTATTGTGGACTACCTGGAAATTAGCATGTGGTTTGTATGTTATGTGTTGCTATGGTTGATTTTGATCCTTTATAGAAAAGAAAGGAAAATTAGAATTAGATTGGCTATGTTGATATTAGGATTTTCAAAACTATATTAGATTGGATTGTTTAAGGGAAAATGGTTTGACACTTGGGAACATTTTGAAATTACTAGCGTTAGTTAGTTGAAGTTTTCTGACCTTGGCTTGGATCGAATATGGCAGATGCGTGTCCTTGTATCTAGGGAATTCCTGGAGTCAATTGAGAAGAACATTCTATGTGAGCGTCCTGCTTGGCGAGTTGATGCTGCCAAGGTTGATACAGATTGTGATTCTGCACTCCTTATGAGTGATCATTCGCTTTTTCCTGGTAATTTCTGTCTCTTAGAATTTGGTCGAATAATTATCCTGCACTTGGTTACAATTTCTGTGTCACACTGAAATATTTACAGGTGTGCATCTCACACAAGTATCACACTTAGCAAGCAGGTAAAAAGGATCTTAGCTTTGAAACCTTAGCTTATTCAAAAATCAGATGGTTACCTTACTAATATAGTTTAATCTCAATTCAAATCCAGCTAACGTTTTTTTCATGCTTGTTTTAGTTGCTATTATTTAAAGCTAGCCCATTCCCTTATATTTTCACTTAAAATTTATTTGGTAAAAAACATGCAGCCCCATTAGATGGTGAGTTGCAAGATATTTGATAAATACCAATTTGTTCCAAAAGTTTAAGAGAAATGCTGAATTTAATCTTTAACCATTATTCTAACACTCTCTCTCACGTGTGGGCCTAAACTCTCCTTTAATAAGTGGGGCCCAACATTTGAGATTTTTAGCATTTTAAATGGGAGGTAGGATGAAAATAGAGATCGAGCTTAGGATCTCGTGCTTTGACAACTGTTGAAGAAGGATTGCAGGATTAAAATTCGTTAGAAGATCATGCTACCATGCATGTAGGATTTCTAGCACTTGCACTTTTTTGTTGTTAGGGGAATCTTATTACCAAAAAAAAAGAAAAGAGAAAAGATATACAAGAAGGCTCAATATACTCATTAGAGGCCCCTAATCCCTAGCGCACACAAATACAACCCCTCACAACCCTAGAGGACTAGGCCATCTGTCCCACATTTGAATACAACTCTCAACCCCAAGAGGTTAGGGAACCAAAAGAGTAAAATCAGAAGTACCTATAAAATTTACCACTCACACATATAAAAAAATATAGCATCACAATGGTTAATGTAATTAATTTGGTCATTAATCACTATCTCATGTTCTAGGCAGCCACCCAGATGGAAATTCTGATAGGAATTGTATACTGCCAATGGGTGGGCACCTGATTTCTTCTTAGAATTGTAATGTGTTAAACAGCTATTTTGATCTTCAAATCAAGCACCAAAATCTCCTTGATAATCTGCATTGTGATTATGTCATTTAGTATAATATTTAAAGAAAAAGAGTGGTAGTTAATTCTGCTTTTTCCATGTTAGGTACTCTCAAAGGTGTACCCTGTATATCTGTTGAGATAAAGGTGCACTCCCTTACTATTTAAAAAAGAAATTATATTTCATAATGGTGTTAATTTTTTTTAGTGACTCTTGAATGATACTTTCAAATTTAATGCTAAGTAATTTAGTTCATTTCTTTTTGTTCCATTTTCCCAAAAGTAGCCCAAATGTGGATTTCTCCCTTGTTCAAGATTCATATCTGAAGGAAATGCTGTTAAACAGAGCATAACTCGGTTCAGAATGCACCAAACCCTGAAGTTGCATCAAGGAGAGGTACTCACTCCTCCCCTCCCCCCCCCCCCCCCCCCCCCCATCCCAAAAAGAAAAAAAAATTCTGGTTCCCTCCTTTTGTAATGGTGCTGTTGGGGTCAAGTTAGTTTGTGTCAAACCTGTATTTGTGTTTGATCCAATGGGTCAGATACCACTTTTGACATTTGTGCACTTTCTTTCTTTTTCATATGCTTTTAAGACTCTGACCCACTCCATTTTTTTATTACAGATATCAGAATTAAGTGAATACAATCCTCTCGATCTGTTCTCCAAGTCTGAGGACAAAATACACAAAGCTATCAATGATCTCTTTACCACGCCACAGAATAATTTCCGGGTATTTTTGAATGGTTCTCTCATATTTGGGGGCTTGGGTGGTGGTGCAGACAGTACTAATGTTGTGACTAGTGAAGCATTTGAAGATGCACTCAAGCCTGTCATTAGGGCAGATAGTGGCCTGCGCACAAAGAATTTCCTACAGCTTGTTTCCGAGACAGTTTATAAGTCTGGAATACTGGATCAGCTTCTTGAGGTCCAGAAGCTTGACAAATTTGACATAGAAGGAGCAATTCATGCTTATTATGACATTATTTCTGAGTCTTGTCCAGTATGTGGAGAATTGGGTGAAGAAGAAGTATCACATAGATATACCTCTTTGCATTCCATTCCTATGGGTGAAAGCTTGAAGATTGTGAAGGACTATTTGGTAGCTGCAACTGCAAAGGACTGTAGTCTGATGATTAGTTTTAGACCAAGGGCAGATGGGGATTTGGGATCTCCATATAATGAAGTACACCTAGAGTCAACCAACCAAACTTTTGATTACAAGGTAGGTGGCTCTTGACATATGAGGATTTCATATAAGGCCAGTCTTGCGTCTTATTATCATGATGTCCTGAAAATTCCTTTTATTTTATTTTATTTTATTATTGCCCAGGAGAAGTGGAATTATTGAGAAAATTGATATCAGGGCCAAAAGTTTGGAATTATATGATTTCTTAAAAATCATAATTAAAATCAAATTGTTTCTAACATATTAAATAAGTAAATTTCCAAGTTGAAAGATGAATTTCTCAACTACAAGGTGTCATTTTTCATGACATTGATGTCTTACTTGAGTTGCAATTTTCTAGGCATCTTTCATTGACCTGGATTTGAAACCTTTGAAGAAGATGGGCAAATATTATGAGTTAGACAAGAAGATAGTCAGATGCTATACTAAAGATGGTGGTCACAGAACAAGAAGCAGATGAAGCTACAAGCATGGAGGCTTATACTACTAATAAAGATTCAATATAATGCCATGGAGGATAATTTCCTGCTGAAGATTCTATTGGTAAGTGCAAGTAGTTTGATAGGGCATTCTTTTACGCAACTGTTATTATGTTTGTAGTGGTGCAGGTGAGAACTGCTCATTTCATCCTGTGGTTGAGGCAATCAGATTTTCCTTTATAAAATGTTTTTCTTTTGTATTCTTTTCATGGTAATTTACACTTAATATTAGTTGCGTTTTTTCTTCCTCTCTTCCCCCTTCCCTTTTGTGCCATGCTGCCACACGAAGGATTTATAATACTAGTCAAAGTTAAATCTCCATAATGATCTTTGTTTCTAGTGTTTGCATCTTGGACATTGGTGCAGGAGGAAGTTTATTTGGTTAAGAATTCAAAACCCCCGTTTTCCAATCCTTTTATTTTATGAATTGCAGAGCGCCTTGGATTGGAATTTTATTGCTGCATGCAACATTCTGTCCATACTTTAGATTTGATGCTCATAGATGGGTTACTATCTTGACTGTATTATTCCTACCAAAATAGTCTAGAATTTCTTTGTGATTTGTCAAGAAATGCTGTAGTTATATAATTGTCAATCAGTTTTGTAGTGCATCAAAGAGCTTACCATGCAGATGCATTAGAAAGATTGATTATATTGCATCTAAATGCATGCCTACATTTTGTAATTGTATTAACATATATGGTTTCCTTATTATATTTGATGAGGGCTTAATTAGACCAGAGAAGAAAGTGACAGAACAGTTTTTGGGCTTGACAGGGAAAGTGATATATCAGCTACTTCAGTGCCATTCCATCCATGCTCACATGTCCTATAAATGCATACAGCTGGATTCCATATTGACCATGCCATGTAGAAATTTAGAAAAAATTGATTTACTGTTTTAGGTGGACCTCTTTTTGAAGTAAAACAATTGAACTTGAAACAGCCCTGCAAACCCAAATTGAATTAAGTTCTAGATGGAATGGTTTAAAATCAGTTTGGAGGAACTGCTTATTCAAATACTCAAACCTCCTTTTGGGCCTAGGGTCAAGGCCAAATGTGCCTGGGATGGTGTATGTGCAAGTTTTACTGGACCTTTTGACTGGTCATGGTGGCAGAGCACAAAGGAAAATTGCCTAGATTGTAGAAAGGTGATGCTTTAGGTTTTTAGTTTTAGATGCCCTTGTGTTTGAGGTATTTACTTTTGCCACCATGGGAGCGTACATTGGAACTCTGCTGCCATTTATGGTTTTGATATCTTTCAAATGATTCAATTCTCTTGCATCTGTTTATATTAAGGACAGTTTAAAATTTCTATGGAAAATCTAAACTCTAATAACAATGCATCTTAAGCATGAAGTAGTTCATTTCATCACTTATTTCAAATTTCTTAAAGCTGGTTAAATTTTACAACATTCCTTTTTTTTTTCTTTAGTTGGGTAAATATTTTTAGAATGTTCCTACAATTGTATATTCTTTTCTTTTTCAAAATTTTCAAAAAAGGTTTTCTTTTGAGCTTTTACGAAATAATTTGTGGGCATTTTGAGGTATTGTCTCTTAAACAATTGTCTAAGTTTAAAGATTCCCAATATTTCTGGATAAGCTTGAAATGAATATTGTGGGCAGTAAGATTGAAAGAATATCCCTGTTGGGTCTCAGATTGGGGGTACGATAGTTTATGTTTCTAACTGCATTTTCAACTGCCCATTTTTACAGAGCACATTATTGATTATACCGAGGAATCAGTTAGCCTGACAGGAGCTGCAGTTAATATAAAAGGCTCTGTGCACTGTGGTTGAGCAGTTTTGGTACTTTAAATCAGCCTAGTTGAACGTGCAGTCCAGTTTGTTGGCTGTAGCTTGGCTGAACCATGTGCTCAACAACGAGTTCCTGAGCTTTGAAAAGGTCTCTCTCTCTCTCTCTCTCTCTCTCTCTCTCTCTCTCTCTCTCTCTCTCTCTCTCTCTCTCTCTTAACACGACCCACTCAACATGATGTATTTAAAACTTAGAGCTAAAGTTCCAGATACGACCAAAATTAGGTCCTACAGGTAGGCCAAGTTGTGCCCATTCGGCTGAATTGAGAAGCTGAGCATTAAAGGCCTTATGCCCCATCGTTTGACGATGTGTAATATGTCTTGTCACATAAATTTTTCACAAAACATCCTAGGCTAAAGCAATGCAATAATATCTAGATTGATGGTTCAAAAAAGCAAAAAAATAAAAAATAAAAAAATAATAATAAAAATAACTCGTATCACTTTTCATGTCTGTAGCAGCCATATATGTCAACATTTTGTATTACCCGAGCAATGCTTTCCTTTAGCAGCCTAAGATAGCTTTCACATATGTTGGCTGAAGTGATTTTTATCAAGGAGTAATCCTTAGGTATTCCTGGAGCATGGTGAATAGTACTCTCTCTTCTTACATTCATGGAAAGAGTCCACTCATTAAATTCTCTATGCTCTAGGAGTACCTAAGAATTTTCCTTTATCAAGGAGTGTGAAATTAGAAAATAAATGTCCTACCTATATAAAATTGTCAGTGGTAAGTAGCATGTCTTGTATTCTAGACCAGTCAGTTTTTAGTGTGTGAATTCTGCATTAAATGCATATGGGATGGCATGGGTGACCCAATTAAGAGCACCTTCTAACTTGCATTTATTTCCATTCACCTACTAACAATGTCACTCCTTATTTAGTATTTAACCATGCTAAATTCTATTCACCAACTAACAATGTTACTCTTATTCAGTATTTAATCATGCATTTATCCAAAGATATAATCAAATGAAGCTGAGAAAGAGAATAGATTTTATATACAAAATCTAGATTCATCAGTTTGTAGCGTTTGTTGCTTGTTCCAGCCCTATACTTATAGTATTGGATCATGTCAAAGGTTGTATCTCTCCTCGGGTTCCAATTCTTTCATATAGCATGTTCACATGATGGCTTTCGTCTGTCCCATTTAATTTAGGACCTCATCATTGTCCCGAGCAGTATTGGCTTTTGACTGACATTGCAGTACTTCTTCAGCTCATTTGTTTTGGCATATAATTTATCTTCTCTGAGCTTATCAGAAGTTCATACTAACACTTCTGACTCCTCTCTGTTGCAGAAAACTGTAGTGTCAGTGGAACTGCTCTGTTTAAAGTGCAGAAAGAGGGTGATGAAGTTAATTGCAACAATTGAAGGTATAACTTCTATAGTCCTCGACCCGTCTAAAAGTACAGTGACAGTAATTGGTGAAGCTGATCCAGTGAAGATCATCAAGAAGGTCAGAAAATTCAGAAAATCTGCAGCAGTCGTTAGTGTAGGTCCTGCCAAAGAAGAGAAAAAGGATGAGAAGAAAGATGTTGTTTCTTTTACTCCAAAGACTTGTCAAAGATGTGATGTGTGGTATGTGATTAGCGAAGATTATTATAGTTATTGTTCCATCATGTGACTAACCCACGTTCCATGTATTATTTTGTATTGACTGTTACTAAGTTCTCATGTCTTTCACAGCCTAAGATGTTGAGATTGATCAAAATAATGTCTCCATTTAATCTGAACTTATGGGGGCTTGGCAGCCTCAAAGCGTATTTCTTGCATTGAAAATTTCACAATTTACTGTAATGTTTTTTTCATTATCATTGATATAGATCTCAAAACTTTTTTATGGAAGTAGAGGACTTTTTTTCCCCAACTTGAGCATAGAAAGTTAGTCACTTATTTGAGATTTAATGTAAATTCCCCTATTTATACCTTCCAATAAAATTGTACATTGGAAATTTTTATATAGAAAATTAGGAAGTGTTGCATATAATCACAATCTTATTAAAATCTTACTCTCTGTAGTTATCAAATCTCATGAAATAGGAATTGATTTTACGATTAAAAGAGCATATCCAATAGATCCTCCAAACCCCCCCCCCCCGCTTTTTTTTTTTTTTTCCCTCCATTTTGGAGAGTAAATCAACTAAACAACACTCCAACAACAGTCTCTTCAAAATGTTCATTTTTTTTTATTATTATTATTTTTTTTAAGAGCTGCAGTGACAACACATAAAGAGCCTCTAGTACCCTCTCTTAGTCCCTCCCTCCTTTCTCACCCAACCCTTAATCTTTACTTGGCGGAGGTGGACTATGGAGATATGAAAACAATGACATGGTGGTGGAGGGATGAAGACGACACGGTGCGGCGAAGGGATGATGATTTGGCGGTTGGAGGGGATGAGCGTGGTGGGGGTTTGGTGGTGGAGGGCAAAAGTGTGATTGTGCGGTGTTTAGCCTATTGGATTTAAGCGTGATCGTAGATGGGGTTTGGTCTTTTGGGTTTGACTGCTATGGTAGATCTACCACTATGTATGTGTATGAGAACGAGATTGTTGGAGTGTGGGTTGAAAATGTGGATAAATAAAATAGAAAAGAAGTTTTTTTCCCTTCAAATTTAGGTGCTAATTTAAAGAGACAGTTAAAATACTATTATAAGACAATAAGGGTATGTTTGGTACACTGAATGTAGATTACATTAAGAATAGTAATCTTTATTATTGGGAATAGAAGACATTGTAATGGAATAATTATTACTATTCATAAGTTTGGTTGTTACATATGGAAAGCTTGTAAAAGATGATGTATAAAGAAATTTTATATTTTTGGAAATATATTAATTTTAAAACCTATTATATATACTAAGGAATAGCTATTACATCCATTTTAAAGAGGAATAGCTATTCTTCAATTTAAAGAATAGTCATTCCAATGTAATAATTAATCCATGTAATAAAGATGCAACCAAATGATCGAATTCCTATTACACATGAATAACTATTCCATTACATGAGCTATTACAGCATACCAAACGTACCCTAAGAGTAGTTAGAATACTATCATAAGACAATAAGGGTGGTTCAGGATAAGCAAGAAATATCACTAATAATAAGTCACCCTCTACATCTCTAAGCTTAATTGTTTCCTATACCGATTGCCTCTCTCTCTCTCTCTCTCTCTCTCTCTCTCTCTCTCTCTCTCTCTCTCTCAAAGAGCATTATTTGGATAAGTCTTATCCATTAGCTTAAGCTCATGTAAAACTTTTTTTTTTTTTTTTTGTTTATTTTAACATAAAAAACTACTTTTTTATTATTTTATATACTATTTTTCAAAACACCTCATATCATATTATCTATTTTATACAATATTTTATTTTCTTAATTTTCTTAATTGTTTCTTTTTCATCACGTACAAAAACCACTATTCACTCTCTTTCTTCATTTTCGGGATACCAAAAATAAATAAATAAATGTAAAATGAATAATTTCAGTGTAAATTTACATAATTGCTATAACAAACTTATAAATTTACACAATTATACATTTACTGATGTGGGAACCGACCCAGAATAACAAGTGGGTTGGGCCTTGGGCCCGTCCGAGGACCATTCCTTCCGAGGAGACGTCGCGGCCCAGAATCCCTGCCCAAGCCAACTGGGGCCAAGAAAACACGTCCGAGGAGTAATTCCTCCTCGGACATTCCAAAGTCCAGGTCAATGATGCATCCCGGTTACTGTAGCCCTCACCCCAAGCACGTAAAAAGAAAGAAGATTCAAATATTCCAGCAAAGGCTGTCACCACCATATTAAATGCACCACAGCTACTCTCCTGGCCGCATTAATGGGGAGAAGACCCCTGAACAGTGCCACCTTGGTCACTGCAACTCACAAGGAACTGGTAAGGGCGTCTGATGGGACAGGTGCTCAAGTGGGGGTTTGGATGATCAACAAGTGTAAGGCCCAGATGATAAAAGAGAGCCTATATAATATGTAGGAGGCCCCCAAAGAGGGGAGGGAAAAAAGAGCAAGGATTCATTGTACGAATGCATGACAATGAATAAAACTTCCAGTTCCCCATCCATTTTCTTGATTCACGTTTCTATATCCATGAAGGACATGCAACGAACCGTCTGAGCCAACCGAGACTGAGTTCTTCAGCCCATACTCTACAAAATTCATTGTGTGGGACTCATTGAGCCAGGGCCTGACAGTTCAGGACCGGGTTAACCAAAATCGTGTCCCTACAACTGATATTAGTCATTTTTATATGAAACTATGTAAATTTTGCACATTTTTCTATTATATACCCACACTAATGTTATTAGTGCTTTTACATAACTTTACATAATTATCTATTAGTGCTTTTAAATAACTTTAGATAATTATATATACTACTATTTAAGGGGTTTTCCCTATTTGGTTATGATTTTTTTGTTTCAAAATACCCCTACACTCCTAGGTTTAAGTAGAGACAAAACTAAAGGATAGTCTGATAAAAATACATGTCTAACTTGCACTAAAACATCGTCTACAAAATAGGAACACTCTTCCACTAACCCACTTCTTCAAAGTAACTATACGTTCATTTATTTTTTAAATAGAAAAATAAGTTAAACAACCCATGTTGCTGCTGTTTTTTTCCTTAAAAGAAACACCCAATGTTTATCCAAAAATAAAACTAAAAAAAAACTAATAGTTATAAATAAAAAAACTAAACTAAATAGATATATACACTTTTTTTTTTTTTTTGATAAGTAGATACATCTTTTTTTTTTTTTTTTGATACAAGATAGAATTCTACTTTAGCCTAATCTAAGTGTATATGTGTGTGAAGCTCCCTCTTGGAGACTTGAACTCCGACCCTTGCCCCCCACACCCCATAAACATTTATACTTGTGGAGTGACCATCGCACCAAGGGTATGTGGGGGTAAGTAAATACATCTTTAACTCCTACTAAAACGTTGCCTACAAAACAGGACCAATCTCTTGATGGTTTTCAAATTGCTCTTCTATTTTTTTTTTTTTTTTTTTTTTTTTGTAAAGGTTAATAATTTGCATTCATTATAATTTGAAATTATCACATTTTTCAATCACAGAAATACCTAAGGGTGTGATGAGTGTTTAGCGTTTTGGATGAAATAATTTACTCATCACATCTCTAGGTTTTTTTGTGATTGAAAAATATAGTAATCCTAAATTATAATAGATTTAAATTATTAACTTTTACAAAAAAAAAAAAAAAAAAAAAAAAAAAAAAAAAATAGAAGAGCCTCTTAGCACGCTCGGAGGCTAGTAAAATATTAAAGAAGTGTGTATTTTTTACATAACTTTAGATAAATATAGTATGTATTTATTATACTTTTGGAATATTCTCTAATTTTTCAGTAACTCTTACCGGTCACCACCGACGAAGGCAATGTAGTACATAGGAATTGTTTCTCTTGGACGGTGGAATTGAATTGAAATAAATGCTATCGTTAAAGTCAAACAGATCAAGCAAAGCAAAGGTTAGTTAATATATATATATATATATATATATATATATATATATATATATATATATATCAGGCATTTGAGGTGCTTCTCAGTGGTGGTTGTTCTAGAATAGCCGAGGCAATTGCGATTTCAGAAGTAGTAGAAGAACCAAAAATGATAATAATAAAATATTAAAGACAAAGTTTGGCAGCTATCTTTTCTAACCAATTGAATATTTGTCTTTCTCCTTTAAAATCAATGGCATTTGCTTTAGGCACATTGAATATTTGTCTTTCCCTATGTGATGACAAATTTTTTTTTTGACGATCAACAGTATAATCCCACCCTTCTCTATCCCGGGACCACTCGAACCTAGGTCCATAAATCTCTCAAGCTCTTAAAGTTTGGGGAAGTACCAACTCGCCTAACGTGAGCGGTGGTTGAAAACAATTTATTGCAACCAATTTTAAAAATCAAATCGGTCCAGCTGATCCAATTATGAACTGAAAGTAAAATCAGTCATATCCTACCTCAAAACCCAAAAAATAATAAAAACGAGTTATAATGGTACCTGAATATGTACTTATATTTTCTCTGAAAAAAATAAATATGTACTTGCTAAAAGAAGTACCTAAATATGTTTTGATAAGTTCTAACATTTTGATCCTTACAAAATGGATCCCTTGGGAGTTGGGATTATATTCTTCTTTTATTTTTCCAACATTAGACTTCCTACAAATGTATTTATCAAAAATAATAATAATAATCACCTCTTTATTTAAGATCTAAGGATTTAATTTCTTGAATTGCATATGGTAATAATGATATTTTAAAATTATTCATGATGTGGAAAAAATTACGTGCACATTACGTGATTAACCCAGAGGCTTTGATGAAAAATACCAAATTTACATTAGGCTTTAATAAGAGGTTTTTTTTTTGTCACAAATCTAATATTTGGAGATCAATTGTTCAAATACAAAAATTAAAGAACTAAATTCCCGTTCAACGTGATAATATCAATAATTATCAAAAAAAAAAAAAACGTGATAATAGCAATAAAACAAAAACCAAATAATATGAAAAAAAAAAAAAAAGTAATACAGTATAGTGATATACTCATTGAAACATCACCCAAATTATAGAATTCTTTGAATGAGGAGGAGACATCAGCGTACATAGTAACATAGTGGCAGATTATATGACAGTAGACGATATTTGTCATTTATTTTATATATCATGTCTTTATTATTTGGTCAAAATTATTTATGAATTTTTTTTTTCTCATTTTTATGAATCTGTTCTGACTTTATTCTTTAAAATATTAAATTGTAATTTCGTTCTCTTATGCTTAGAAGAATGGTCTAAGCTTATATAAGCTATTTGGTTGAAATTAATAAATTAGAGAATGTACTCTAAAAAAAATAGCCTTTGGCTTTTGAGAATAAGGATTTCTTATACTTTAGCTCTTATCCCTTTGTTGGATTTTCTTTGGGTGACGAGTTTTTATTCTAAATCTATTTGGTGGATTTCATTAGGGAGTGAACTTATTCAGCCTTAGGTTCTTAGTAGAATTTTTTTTGGATGATGATAATGTGTATCCCTATAATCTTTTACTTTGGTGATGAGCTATCTATCATTTTTATTATTGTGTGTTTGGTTTGTTTCATCCATCAAAATTACATATCCAATCATCCTTCCAATTTATCCAGTATAGTTCGGTATCACTATACTTTTCATCCGGTATCACATCATCCTATCATTAGGATTGAATGAGATAGGACATGCTAAATCTAAACAACTAAAGAACTGTTGTGGACCACTTAGGAATGAGTTTGTTTCTCTTCTGATTGGAAATAAAATTAAATTTGGGGCCTGTGTGCAGATTTGAGACAAGTCAGTGGTCACTATTTGGACATTTGACATACTGATAAAATGTAGGTGTTTGGGTTATCAATGAATCAATTTGATATCAACATGAAAGCTCATTCAAACCTTTTCAAAGAAAGAGACTTAAAAGAGATTCATAGGAAAGAGACATAAATTTGAGGGTCATAGATTGGAGTTTGATCCCTTTTAGACAGCTATATAGACAACTGCTTTTCTTTTAAAACTTCCAATGAATATAATGATTTACATTTCATTTTCTGAAACTTGAAAATCTTTAATAATTTAATGAGTTTATGGATTTTTCTTTTTCCCCTTTTGGGTTCAAGGTACTGACTTTTCCTTTAAAGGAGTCTTGTAAGATGGGCTTCAGCTCGTTGGAATGAAAAGCTCATTTTGAAAGAGAATGTGCTACTCTGTTCACATACGCTTTCAATTTCAAATAACACAATACAGTTTCATGGGCCTTTAAACTGATCTTAGAGCCCAAGTAGAACAAATGGTGTAAAGCCAAGGCCCAATAAAACCCTTCCCAAGTATTTGTTCTATTTCAGCCGAAGCCCCCAAAACCCTTCAAAAACCTTCACTATTCTCATCAGTAATCGCCCTTCTAAAACCTCTTCATCAACTACATCCTTCAGAACTAAAATGTTTTGCTCCCCAGAGACCATACGCTCCTCCAAAAGGGCCAAAACCATTGTATCAGTAGCCACCTCACTCACTGCCTCAGCCCTTCTCTTCCGAACCATCGCCAACAATGTCATCCCCACCGCTGTCCACGACTACTTCTCTTCAAACCTACAGAAACTCTCCACTTGTTTCTCGTCCCAACTCACCCTTGTCATCCAAGAGTTTGATGGCCTAATCGCAGACCACATGTTTGAGGCTGCCAATGTTTACTTGGGCGAAAAGTTATCGCCTTTAACATCAAGAATTAAGGTTAATAAGTTAGAGAAAGAAAAAGAACTAGAATTGACAGTTGACGAGGACGAAGAATTGGTGGATTTATACAACGGTGTGAAACTCAACTGGGTTTTGGTATCTTCGCCCATTGAAAGGCCGATTTCAAATACAAGGAGCAATGAAGAAGAAGAGTTTGCATCATCCGAGATAAGACACTTTGAGCTAAGTTTTCACAAGAAGCATAGGGACATGGTGCTGAGATCTTACTTACCCTACATTCTACAGAAAGCAAAAGCCATAGGAGAAGAAAAGAAGATAGTGAAGCTTCATACCATTGACTATAATAGTACTGACTATTGGAGCTTGATCAACCTTGACCATCCTGCAACTTTTGATACAATGGCTATGGACCCGGATTTGAAGAAGTTGTTGGTTGAGGATCTCAACAGGTTTATAGGGAGAAAGCAGTATTATAAAAGAGTAGGTAAGGCTTGGAAAAGAGGGTATTTGTTGTATGGACCACCTGGTACAGGAAAGTCAAGCCTTGTTGCAGCCATGGCTAATTTTCTCAAATTTGATATCTATGATTTGGATTTAAGGGAGGTTGAGTGCAATTCAGATCTAAGGCAGTTGTTGATTGGAACAACTAGTCGATCGATATTGGTAATAGAGGACATTGATTGTTTAATCGAGTTGGATAACAAAGCCATATCTGTAGTGGATGATGATGAGGTAACTCCCTGTTTCTCCATTCACATAATCAAGATGCTTCATACCAATTTAATATTCTTCCATTACAGGTTACACTCTCGGGTCTGTTAAACTTCATCGATGGCTTATGGTCAAGCTGTGGAGAGGAGCGAATCATTGTATTCACAACGAATCACGAAGACCGTCTTGATCCAGCATTGTTGAGGCCTGGTCGTATGGATGTGCACCTTCATATGTCTTATTGCTCGTTTAGCGGATTCAAGACATTAGCTTCTAATTACTTGCAAATTCAGGAGCACACACTGTTTAGAGACATCAAAGACTTGTTAGAGAAGGTTGTGACAACGCCTGCAGAAGTTGCAGAAGAGTTGATGAAAAGTGACAAAGTAGAAGTAGCCCTACAGGGGCTTATCAAGTTCCTCCAAAGCAAAAAAGATGGAAATTAACTGGGCATCTAGTAGCCTGGTGGACAAACAATTCAAGTTGAGGGAATTAGTTTGTGGTAGTACACTAGTACTAGCAAATTGCAAGGCCATGCCTTTTTTTTTTTTCCCTTCTTTTTGTTGGACTTTTTAGACAAAACCCCAATTTGCATGTTGGGGTCAGAATGTCAGATTAGGATTTTGATTTAATTAATATGGCCACAAAAATATTTCAATAAATTAATTTATATTATATATAATTTCTAGCATAATATGATAATACACATGCTACAAAAGGTTGTGCCATTTCATATACATCATCTACATATCTATATATACTATAAAATCGAAACCTCTGACCAATATTTGACTTTTTTTTAAAGCTCCCACATTTTTACACATCAGCATTATTAAAATAAAAAAAATATAAAATATAAAAAAAAAAAAAAAACTATTTCTAACCCAAAAATTTTAGCTAAAAAAAAAAACTAAAATCGAAAAATTTTCCACAATTCTGAAAATCAAACCCGATAACCTCCCAACTTTGAAAATCTTCTCTACCCTTCTCCTTCCCCCAAAATGCAAATCTCTAGACTTCTCCTTCTCCCCAAAACAAAAACCCGATAAAACTATTCTCTTATTTGACTCCTACACAAAACATAAGTCTCATCTCCTTCTCTTTCTTCAACTCTCTCAGCGTCTCCATTGTTTCCCCATTAAAAACACAAAAATGAGAAATAAAGAAAATCAAGCTCAAGATTGTTATTCCAATCAATCTCCACTCTACAAAATCCAACCCTATAGCACTGTAAATACGTAGAACCCAAGACCCTCGCCATGACTACACAATGCCATTAGAAGGACTCGGTAGAGAGCTCCACAACACCATTGAGATCCGAAGATTATGCAAGAACCAAAAATAGCTTGAACAATGACCGATCTGTGGTGGATTATCCCAAGAGACAACTCTCCACTTCCATCCATTTGCACAAATGGCTTTGCTCGAAGCTTTTCTCTTTCTTTCTCTCTTTGGAACAGTGGTCATTCAGGTTTTTCTCTCTAACTCTTTGGGTTTTCAATTTTGGTGGATATATAGATTCCAATTACTTCTTAATTTTTCCACTCGTACTTAGGGTTTTGATTTTGGATTTTAGGATCTTGAATTTAACTAGTTTATTTTTATGATTAATCGATGGAAAATCCTAACCAATTAATCTGTTTACATAGGGTTGTTGAAAAGAAATGTCTGTAATCATCCGCTCTGTTTTCTTTCAAACCCTATGTTTCTTCAAACCTACTTAGGTTGCCTCCTCTATCTACACTGGCTACATGTATATGAGTAATCTGTTTGTAACCAAGTTACCTATTTGTGTCTTTTTATGGGTTTTGGGGGTATTTTGGTAATTTTTAGGTTTTTGGGGTATTTTGGTCATTTTTTGGGTTTTAGGGGTATTTTGGTCATTTTTTGGGCTTTGGGGGTATTTTGGTAATTTTTAGATTTTGGGGGTATTTTGGTCATTTTTTAGGTTTTAAGGGTATTTTGGTCATTTTTTGGGTTTTGGGGGTATTTTGGTAATTTTTAGGTTTCGGGGGTCATTTTTTGGGTTTTGGGGGTATTTTGCTCATTTTGTGGGTTTTAGGGGGTATTTTGGTCATCTTTTAGGTTTTGAGAATATTTTGGACGTTTTAGAAGTTTTGGGGGGGTATTTTGCTCATTTTATAGATTTTGGAGGTATTTTGGTCATTTTAGTGGTTTTTAAGCATATTTGGTGATTTTAGAGATATTGGGGGTATTTTGGTCATTTTAGAGGTTTCATGGGTATTTTGCTCATTTTAGAGATTTTGGGGATATTTTGGTCATTTTAGTGGTTTTTGAGTATATTTGGTAATTTTAGAGATATCAGGGGTATTTTGGTTATTTTAGAGGTTTCATGGGTATTTTGCTCATTTTAGAGATTTTGGAGATAATTTTGGATGTCCAAGGGTATATTGGTAATTTTGGAAGTGTAGGGGTATTTGCATCATTTTTGGTATTTAAGGGTATTTTGGTAATTTTGGAGGTCAATAAGGTATTCAAGTAGTTTTAGAGGTATTTGGGTCATATTGGGTTAAATGGGTGGGTTACTAATTAAATGGGTTGGGTTGGTAATGAATAATTAATTTATATATAAATGGGTCATAAATGGATAAATGGGTAATTACACACCCAACCCATTTATGACCCAACCCGCCCATTTGCCACCCTACTAATATAATATTTTTGGTTTGGTTTGTCTCAAATCGTAATGTACAAGTTTTAATTGTAATGTATTCGATTAGATAGTTACATATAGTTTTTGTAGCTATCTTGGTGTTTGTATAGAATTACATAAGTTGTTTTTCTACAAATCAAGTGGCAAGGAACATGATTAGATTTTCAACTATCTAAAGCGTGGGTAAGAATTAACAATCTCTTCTTTCTATTAATTTTAGTGTCCAAAAAAAAAGTATATGTAGGATTTTGTAGAAGTTTTTTGTTATTTTTGTAATTCTATTCGATAACAGGCCATTGATGAATTTGGGTTCTAGAGTAACCTAAGAGTTTCAGCTAGGGGCTAAAACTTATTGACTATTGGTCCATTCAAAAAAATAATGGAGCTTTTTTGCAATTTCGGATTTATTTAGGATCCGCTTATTTTACTGAAATTGAAAATTTTTTACTGAAAGTACTGTAGATAAAGGTAAAAGTTAGCTGAAATAATGCAGTGGGACTCATGAATAGTATCAAAAAGTACAGTGGGCCTATAAATAGTAGAAAAAATAAGTTAAATAGTAAAATAAGCTAACTTTTTAAACTGGAGCAAATGCACACTTCGTTTTAGGATTATTTGGTTTACTATTTAATATAATTGAGATTTCGGCATTAGATTTCTAGGTTGGAGTTATTAGTTTAAAGTGAACATATAATATGGAAAATCACTTGATGTCGACCTCTTTAAGCTGGCAACAACATGGTACAATGTTGTTTGCTTCTATTTCTAACAAAGAGTAACTAGCTTAAAAATTATTATTAGTCATTGTAGAAAGGGAGTTATTAAGACCTGAAATTTTAACGAATAAACTAAACACAAGGAACTAATTTTCTCTAAAATTTGATGTGATTGGAAGATTTTTTGTTGGGTTAAAGAATTTAAGTTAGCACTGAACTTTGAGTGAGTTGAAACATGATGCAAGAATGAGCTTTTTTGTATTAAATTTAGTGTGACAATGTCTCTTATACTGAATCTAAACATGTAATTACGTATTTTGCTACCAAAAATGGTACAAAACTTGAACCTTCTTTTGGATTGGTGTTTGTACTCCAATTTTGTTAACAATTTTACTGATTATTTTGTAAAAAATTATTTTCTTTTTGGTTGGGAATGCTTAGATGTTTCAAGTTAGAGTGAGTTCAAGGATGTGCAAATGTAGGAGCCAGGAGCCAATGTGAGAAAGGTAAAATGAACATATGCTAGGTACATGAAACTTTTCCTTCTGATTTCAATTGGGTTTTTCTTTTTCTTTTTTGTGCTCCTTATTTTATTTTTCTTTTTGATAAACTTATTCTTAGGTTTAGAAAATGTCTTCCGGGAATAAATTTTGTGAAATTATTTGTAAGTTATTCTACTAGAGTTCAAATTACCACTAAAAGGTCTAATTGTTTTTAATACACTTTTAGACTTTTAATTACGACCTTCACAGTGAGTTGCACTCATGATTTGCAGTTTTGAATTACAGAGAATGAGGAAGCCTTTGATGTATTACATTGTTTTGCTTTTGAAATGGTGTGTGCTTAATGGCACTATGCATGCTTCCCACATGGAGTTTAAGTTGCACCACTGCTATGTTCTTGCTACTGGTATACATGTCTATCATATTGGATCACTACATTGTTCAAGAGCTACCATTATATTATGGCTGCATCAATCAAGTGTTGCTGTTGTAATTAGTGATGAAATACTCATTGACATAATGTAATAATTAATCAGTAGTTGTTAGCAAATATTAACGTAGTTAGTATTGTACTACGACTACTGTTTGTAAAGTCTTAGGTTGTCTTAGATGATTCACAAGTCACATTCTGTTGTAAATGCCTTAATAGTTGCTACCATGGTTAATTAGGCATGTGCTCATTATAATCCAGCATGTGACTAATTTAGAATGAGTTAGGTAGTTAGCATAAATGGTTAAGGCTAACAAATTGTATGTTGCTCGAGCAGTTTAGCATAAAAGTGTAATATGATTGTAATTAACTCTCTATAACAAAAATAACATTCAACCTTCAACCTTTATTGCTTGCTCTCTTAGCTTTCAAGCCATTTTGTATAAGAAACATCTCTGTTAGGAATAAGGTTCCTAACAATCTTTCTGTCTCTCTTGAATGATTCTTGATATTTAAGTAGTCCAAAGTCATGCCTCCCAATTTATGATATTGAATAAAAAACAAGGTTTGGGTTTTGGAATTGGTTTTAGGTTTATATATATATATATATATTAAGAGGATTCAAAAAGTTAGTTATGGTTTCAAAAAATGTCAACAATGCCCCTAATCTAATAAGAAAATCTTTATTCCTAAAAAATAAAAAATAGGGTTAAAATTGTAATTCAAAAAAAAAAAAAAAACTACTAGATAAACTTTTTTCCTAAAAACTAGTACGCATTAAACCCAGCAGTTTACATATTTTCAAAATCCTAAATTTTAGCTTCTTAAAAATCCCTTCACCCTATCACCCAAAAAAAAAAAAAAAAAAAAAAATCCCTTTACGTGTAACCTCACTAACAAAAGAAAAATTCAAATTGAAAAATTACATTAAACTCAAAATAAAAAAATGAGCCTTATCACACATGTAAAGCGCATGTGATGAAGCTAGTATGTGTGTGTGTGTGTATGTATATATTACCTATCAAAAAAGAAATACAATGTAACTGTTAGAACTTAGAAATACACATTAATAGCAACTGTGGGGACACCAAGGTTAGTCTCGGGGGAGCTCTGCACAGATTACTGCTACCACTATTCACACATCTATAATAATAATAAACAATAAGGGATAAACGCTCTACAATGGGAAACTCAAGCAGTTGATTTCTTTTAATACCAGCATTACCATTTGTACTCAGGTGTTACAATAGGGAACTATCACTCTTTCATGGTGCACCCCATACAATTTCTCTACCATTCTATTTTTTAGATTTTTTTTTTTTTATCTCTCTCCCTTTTTCTAGATCCCCCTACCTTTTGCCTTCCCCCATTCTTTTATAACTTCAGTCCTTGTTCTTATCATTACAGTTGTCATGTTCCCATCCAGAGCTTCAGGGATATTTTTTTCTACTTTATCGGTTTCCTCTCCTTCTTATCTTGGAATTCTAATTGTCCAGGGGTTGCATGTACTATTTAGGTTGTCTTATGCGCAATTAATGCGGAAAAGGTTAGGTGAGAACCCCCTCATTAATGCGGAGGTTAAAATCTTCTTCCTTCCTGCGCATTCCAAAAGTTTCCCACGGTTACAGTGTCATTTGGAGGTCATATATTGATTATCCGTGATACATGCCTCGGATAAGCTAGTGCTTTCTCCTTTTCTGCGAGAATGGGTTTGCCGTGGTACTCGATTTTGTCCTCAACACTCAGGATGATCCAGCTTTCAGCTTTTTCATGGTTTATCACCCTTTGAGCCTTCCCCTCGACACATAGGTCAAGCCCAACTACTTTCCCGTGGTCTAGTAACTTCTTGGGCTTAAGGCCCCAGTGGAGATTGTTCCACTCCCCACAGTAACAAAGGAGCCTCAACATAGGAAACAAAACACATTTAATCCTATGCAACACAAAACTAGATGAACTTATATTTGAATTCAAGCCTTAAGCCTAAGACAGAGTTGGAAGTGTATGAAAATTGGGCAAGAAAAAGAGAAAATGGTGTGTGTTATTAGAATAATCTTCTAACTCACATTTTAATAGCTCTCTCGTGCAGAGCACAAGTTAACAACTAGTATGTTATATAATAAAAGTTGGGTCTTAGATGTCATAATTGTGCCAAATTGACAATCTTCTCTATAGAACAAGTGGATACACCCTCAAGATGGTTCAATTTAAATGAAACTCTATTACCAAAACATTAAGCTTATCATAATTTATTCTAGGTCAAACTTTATAACCTAAGTTTAAAAAAATTTAAAATCCTTTTTTTTTTTTTTTAAGAAAAAATTTTAAAATCCTAAATTAATCAAAATTTGATTACCAAATATTTTAAGAAATTAAATATTATCATAGTTTATTTCAAGTAAAATTCTATTACCAAAGTTTCAAAACATTCAAACTCTACTCCAACTTTAGAACAAAATTATTATATTAATTTGAAAATCTATCATAATTTTGTGTTTAATAATTAATATAGTAAAACTTATGCACAATATGCTTTTTAAAATATAGGATTTATTTTTAATTTATTTTTTAAATTTTTTGTTTCTTTTTAAAGTATTTTGCCATAGTAATTATCATGTAACAAATGTGTCATAGAGTCATAGACTGAAATTCTATGGTAACTATCAAAACCAGGATTGAGTTTGTTCAAGTTATTTTAATGCTTTCTTTTTAAACTAATAAGAATTCATTGTTTCTTTTGGATAAATAAGTCTAAATAATTCTGATTAAATTATATTTTGTGTTATTTTCTACTATTTTTTTTAACGACTTCCCTATGTTTAATGGGTCGAGCATCTTTTCAGCATACAAGTCAAACATGTTTGAGACTTGGGTACTCTCTCACCTATGTAGCTGTACTGTGCACCGTTGCTTTTTCAATCTACGACTCACATAGCGCCACATCACCGTTCAACAAGTACAGCTTTCAGTTTTCATCTTTTTTATGCATTTTGCGTCAAGCCAAAGTTTGAAGAGGCCCACGTCACGGTTCTAAAGAGTGAAAGAGTATTCTAGAACTCCCAATTCTTTAAACCCTTCTTAAACCCTCATATTTCTAAGAACTCTTCTAAAAAAAACCTCTCATCAATTACAACCTTCAGCACCAAAATGATGTGCTCACCAGAAACCACCACACCCTCCTCCAAAATCATTCTATCAGCAGCTGCCTCACTCGCTGCTTCAGCCATTCTCTTCCAAACCATCAACAACGTCGTCCCCACCTCTGTCCAGGACTACTTCAATTCATGCCTGCAGAGACTCTCCACTCGTTTATTATCCCAACTCACTGTTGTTGTCCAAGAGTTTGATGGGCTCATTGCAAACCACATGTTCGAGGCAGCCAACGTTTACTTGGGCGAGAAGCAATCGCCTTTGACATCAAGAATTAAGGTTATTAAGATGGAGAAAGAGAGGGAACTGGCAGTGACAATTGACAAGGGTGAAGAGCTGGTGGATTTATACAATGGTGTGAAATTCAAGTGGGTTTTGGTGTCTTCGCGCAATGACAAGCCGGTTTCAAATACAAGGAGCAATCAACAAGGGTTTGCAGCATCGGAGACACGACACTTTGAGCTGAGCTTTCACAAGAAACATAGAGACATGGTGCTGAGATATTATTTACCCTATGTTCTAGAGCAAGCAAAAGCAATAAGAGAACAAAGGAAGACAGTGAAGCTTCATACCATTGACTATAATGGTACTGACTATTGGAGCTCAATCAACCTTGACCATCCAGCAACATTTCGTACAATGGCTATGGACCCGGATTTGAAGAATATGTTAATTGAGGATCTTGACAGGTTTAGAGGGAGAAAGGAGTACTATAGGAGAGTAGGGAAGGCCTGGAAACGTGGGTATTTGTTGTATGGACCGCCTGGTACAGGAAAGTCGAGCCTAGTTGCAGCCATGGCTAATTATCTTATATTTGATATCTATGATATGGATCTGAAGGAGGTTCAGTGCAATTCTGATCTTAGGCGGTTGTTGATTGGAACAGCTAGTAAATCTATATTGGTAATAGAGGACATTGATTGTTCAACTGAGATGCAGAATCGGGAATCGGATAACAAAGCCATGTCTTTAGAGGATGAGAAGGTAACTCCCTGTATCTCTATTCACATAATCGAGATGCTTCAAACCAATTTAATATTCCTCCCTTACAGGTTTCGCTCTCGGGTCTGTTAAACTTCATTGATGGCTTGTGGTCAAGCTGTGGAGACGAGCGAATCATTGTATTCACAACGAATCACAAAGACCGCCTTGATCCAGCACTGTTGAGGCCTGGTCGTATGGATGTGCATCTCCATATGTCATATTGCTCGTTTAGCGGATTCAAGACATTAGCTTCTAATTACTTACAAATTCAGGATCACCCACTGTTCAGAGACATCGAAGACTTGCTAGAGAAGGTTGAGGCAACACCTGCAGAAGTTGCAGGAGAGTTGATGAAAAGTGACACAATAGAAGTCGCCCTACAGGGGCTTATCAAGTTCCTCCAGAACAAAAAAGATGGAAATTAACTGGGCATCTAGTAGCCCAGTGGACAAACAATTGAAGTTGAAGGAATTAGTAATGGGGTAGTTAGCCAAGTGTAAGACAGTGCTTTTTTTTCCTCTCCTTTTTGTTGGAATTTTTATACAAAACCCCAATTTGCATTTTAGGATCAGAATTTCATATTAATATTTTGTTTTAATTAATATGACCACAAAAAAAATTGCAATAAACTTCTATTATATATAGGTTCTAACATGATAGGCATGCCACAATGTCTACATCATATTCATATCAATAAATTGCTATTGACAATACCTCGTCAGTGAGATCCCCAGCTCAAATGTCAAAACTGTACCAAACACTATTCACCAAGCAGAGCACAAAACTTGTTTTCTTGGAGGAAAAACAAAAAACACAAATGGACACATACTATGGATTTAATTCAGCCAACATACATGATGCAATCCATGTAATCTTCATCTCTCACTTCCGATGGTAACTACAAATGCATTACAACCTAAGGGATATAATGTCTAAAACTAATTTTCCACACCACGGGAAGCTTGATCTAACTTACTCCAAAGCTTCATTTATACAGACAATACCAACTACATCTGATCTTACTCCAAAGCTTTGTTTATACAGACAATACCAACTGCATCCTCATATTTCCTGTAGCATAATTGCTTAAACACGACAGAATGTTTTTATGTTTACTATTTAAAAGTAATGTCAGTTCATGATTTCTATAAATGACTTAAGACTTCCATTTATGGTCCTTTACTAAACATCGATTACCATGATGACTCCATTTGAACAAAGCAGCAGAATGATTTTGTTCACATGAAAAATCATCAAGAATCAACACCCATTGGTCATTAAGAAATTTTAAGTGCCTTTGCAAGGTACGATATTGTAAAAATGAAAAAACCTAGAAGCAAACACATATAGGCAAATTTCATATGACTAATTAAGGAAAAAAGTGCCTCCATAATACAAAAGGCAGGGATAAAAATAATTATGAATCAATAATAATGGGTACCTCAAAAACCAGCTTAGGCTCAAGGAGAAAACTACCCAAAAGCACTGTACTACCATTTTAGAGCTCTATACTGCCATTTTCATTTCTAACTTCTGGTGAGGATTATAACCTATAAGTTCAAAGTCAGCTGCCACAAATGAATCTATGTCCTTCTCTGGATTGATCTTCAAAATCTGCACAGTATGGACAAGAGAATACATTTGTTAATGAGATGGCAACAAGAAGAATTTGCAAATCATCCTGTATTGCATGTTTCCCATGTGTCACTTGTTTTTCAAGACATACACCAAAAACCAATAGAATTTTGTCAACTTTGTGAAAAAGCAGAAAGGAAAATCAATTTTAAAGGTTCAGGCATTAGGCATTCAGACAGTGCAACTAGCGCAATTCTACCTTACTGACCAGCCTCAAAAAAATTCCAGGGATCATCGAGGGAAAGGCTGCTTCGTAACCATAAAGTATAAATTTTCTTTTGATATAAACAAACAAAAAAGAGGATAAAAATAGGAATTCGTTTTGAAGACTCAGGTTTCTAAAAAAAATCTTTTAAGTTATAACCAGAAAAAGATAGCATCATAATAAGGGCAGACCAAGTACTGGATAAATACATTACAAACAGAGTGAAATTCAAAACATTTAAGCCGAAGGAGTACTAAGGTATATCTTAAACATTCATCAAATGCAAGCAGTAGTTTTTGATGCTTAGTTCTACTCACAGGAAAAGGTTTGGGAAGTTTCTGAAGCTGCTCCTTCAGAGGCATGATATGAGTCTTATAAACATGAGCATCCCCAATTATATGGATGAAATCACCAGGAGTGAGGCCTGTAAAGGCAAATTGACATTGAAAAAAAGAAAAGAAAAATCTTAACAAGGTTCAATAAGTAAGATGATCAATGACAACACAAAAAATTATATATAAAGCTAAGAAAATGACAACTACAAATTGTAATTTCTAACAAAATTTCATCTCTCTGATATTGAAATGGATGCATACCACAAACTTGAGCAATCATGTACGTCAATAATGCATAAGATGCAACATTAAATGGAACACCAAGACCTATATCAGCAGACCGCTGATACATTTGACAGGATAGCTCCCCATTGGCTACATAAAACTGTAAAAAGTATGAGTACATAAGTTTGCAGATTACCATAATAAACAACAAATAAATGAAAATTTCAAGATTAATAGCATGTTACCTGGGCAAACATGTGACAAGGCGGAAGTGCCATCAAGTTAAGGTCTGATGGATTCCATGCTGATAGGATTATCCGCCGGTCATCTGGCCTATTCTTAATCTTGTCAATAACATCTGACAACTGATCAAATCCTTGGCCAGTATAGTCAGCATGCATGTTGGTATATCTGTAAAATCGAACATTTACAGAGGATAACTAAATGGAGAATGGAAGTTACAATTTCTTTAGGTAAATGATAATCACTGACCTAGCACCAAAGTGTCTCCACTGGAATCCATAAATGGGCCCCAAGTCACCCTCTTCCCTATCTGACAAACCAATTCTAAAAATATAGATATATACTAGTTAGATTTTCATATCCAGAATAATTTTTGATAAATCAGATTCTGATATCCAATAATTGCCTGTCAAGGTAGTCTCTGGATGCATTTCCATCCCATATATTTACGCCTTTCTCCTGTAGAACCTATTGGCAACAACATTTGTAACTCATTTCCAACTTCCCCGTAATTAATTTACAAAAGAGATAGAATCTTCAACACATTTTCCAGAAATAAAAGCTGTATGAAAAAGTAAAAAAACATGAATTGTGAACTGTCAGTATTGTAACATGTATTGAGTATTTAATCATAAAATTATGGGATTCCATATAGGGACTACCATTACTAGTTTAAGCGAACATCTTTATTGACAAAATTTAAATCAATATGTATGAACCCAATAACTAATATTACATGCCAACAAGATATAAAAGGATTGAAAGAGAATAAAGTTGCATTATTAGATTGAAGAATACCCAATTTCCATTACCTAATATTAGAACAGAGATGCTTGTTCTAAAAGACTGAAGAATACCATAAATCAGATATTACAAATCACTGGATCAGAGAAAATAAAGATATAGACTTTAGAATCAACATTAAACAAATAGAAAAAGAAAAGGTGAGCCAGCTGCAAGAATAGTAAAGCCAATAAATATTAGCCTTTTCCTTTTCCACTTCACACAAAGCATATGTTGACTCATTTGCATTCTTTCAGGTGTGTGACTGAAGAAAGAATAGGAAGAAGAAGAGCAACGTTTCTAAGACAAAATGATATATTACCTTTGCATTTGTTGAACCACTGATAAACCACAACAGCTCTTCAACAACTCCTCGCCAAAACACTCTCTAGTAATTTTGAAAAAGAAAAAAACTATAGTTACCAGCTTTAGGAAACATTGATGAAAATTTTCCAGAAAGGGCTAAAAAGTTTTAGTGACCCAAAGTGAGCTGATGACAAGCAAACTTCTCCAAAATGCCAAAACACAACCAGAAGAGTGGAAAATAGCAACTTAGATAGAACACACTGTAATCAAGAAGCAATCCAGAAGAGAAAAAATACCTTAGTTGTAAGAAGTGGAAAAGATCTACGAAGATTGAAACGCATCTGCAAAGAGTACAAGTATTAGAAAGATGCAAACAGAAATGCTTATCTGTAAGCCATAATTGGAGTATGAATAAAATGGCTAGTATCACAAAAATGAAAAACACAAAGATACATAGGTCATCTGAGTACCATACTACCTGGCAACCGAATTTTGATAAAGTACCAGTCCCTGTCCTGTCATCTTTCTGGGTGCCACTTGATATAATTTCATCAACCAATTTCAGGTACATATACTCATCATGTCTCTCAAAGATCATCTTTGGCAGGAAGGTAAACCTTTCTACCTCAAACTTATTAGAATCCTTACTTCTTGAAGCATGAGCTTCAATAGCAAAACTTCTTACGCGAACATAGCTCGCAAAAGAATATTGAATATTATTTTCCACCAATGGG
Source organism: Quercus tomentella (assembly GCA_028535165.1). Taxonomy (NCBI): domain Eukaryota; kingdom Viridiplantae; phylum Streptophyta; class Magnoliopsida; order Fagales; family Fagaceae; genus Quercus; species Quercus tomentella. The sequence continues at coordinate 10,162,449 of JAPQVY010000155.1, forward strand.
AGGGATGAGTACCATGGCTGAAATACAGAGAAATCAATAGTGGGAATGAAAGTGTCACATTCAATGCTGGTCTCAATTTCTGTAATGTGGATGGCAGCACATTGTGGTGCGTTGAGTGTTTCCCTGTACCAAAACCATCAATATCTGCCTTACCAGTACGTTATATAGCATTATGATTTATTCATAAATGATCAAATTACCTTAATATCTGGCCGCCTCCAATAATAAAAACTCTCTCTATTGATAAAGAATAAGGAGATTCTGCCAATAATTTTAAAGCTGAAGGAATGTTTCCACATGTTACAACATCCTCAGCAGTTGCAATATCAAAATTCCCAGAACGAGTCAGCACAACATTCAGGCGACCAGGTAAAGGACGGTATTTAGGGGGGATACTTTCCCATGTTTTCCTACCCATTACTACTGCATTCTTCTTCCCGGGATCAGAGGTAGTCATCGTGAGCTCCTTGAAAAATTTGAGGTCAGAAGGCAATCTCCATGGTAATTTACCATCCTTCCCAATTCCCATATCACGAGTAGCAGCCACTACAACTTGGTAAGTCCTCTGATTATCAGCACCCACATCCACATCACCATTAGAAACACTAGTCGGAATCCCACCAGCCATGACAGAAAACCTTCGATAAGATCTATACTTCACAGTCACATTCAAGACTCCAGATAAGCTTGAGGATGCAGACACAGAAGTGAGATTAAGGAAGCAACTATTGAAGGAACTCAGAAGAACCTGTTAACAATGAGTAAAGAACAGTGACCACATAATTTAAAAAAAGTCCTAATAAATGTATAGTAAGGCTCATATACATTACTCTCTGAAATCATAAAAGGAAATGAAAGACAAGGGTCTGTTATTAAAATTGGCATCCATAGTTGATCTATGATTGCCAATTGCAAATTTTCAATAGGGAAAATTCTAAAACTAAGACCAATTTTACTACAAAAGACTTAAGCAACAACAAATGTGATTAACATCACTTCAACAATGTAATAAATATGTCTGTATTACATTTTTCGCGACTAGTCAGTTGGTAAGCTCCATGTAATAAATTGGATCCAAGAAAACATGTAGGGTACGCTAATATAGAAACCTTGGAAAAAGAGATGTTGCTCAGACCATAATATTGCATCAGCATCTGTACATGTGCTGAAAAGCTAACCTGATTTAACTCATTTGTTCCTGAAAAGAGAGACAACACAATGTAAAAATTGTAGCATGAAAATGAAATCGCAGTGTCTTATAATTAAAGATTAAGGTTACAGAGTAGAGAGTACAGACCTCAAAACGAAATTCCAGAGAGAGAGAGAGAGAGTAGAGAGAGATTAGGGATTAGTAGAGAGTCGAAGTAGCCGGGAAGCTTTTCAGATTCAAAAGCAGCGAAAATTGACAAATTTGCTTTTACGTGGTGATGGGGTTTGGATAATAAGAATCATATCACGGCAAAGAAGAGAGGGAACTTGCATCAGATCAATTTGTCAGTGCGATATATCGGGCTTGAGAAGCCCAGCTTAACAACGATTGGGCAAGGACTAGTGAAATAAGCCCACTGCGCTTTTTTTATTATTATTAAGTATGAGATAATTTGAATTCTGAATATTTTTGTTAGAAGCATTACAAAATGGGTTCTTAGAGTATCTTCAGTAAATTCATCAAATTTTTGTACTGTTTGGAGAATAAACAGTGACTTTTATCTTTATCTACCTACTTTTCAAATACACTTTCCAACAGATTCTCTATCTCATTTAAATATTATTTCTTTATTCATTATTTATTCTTTTTTTAACAACTACACATCTTCCAACATTTTTTTATTCAACACCAAATTATTATAATAGAAAAAAATTATTTGAAGAATGAACAGTAACCCATCAGACTTGATGGGCTACTGTTCATTAGCAAAAAAAATTTCCGGATATAACTAAGCTGCTGGAGCATGAACAGAAGCATATAGAGCATGAACAGTGTAAAATATTCTCTATATTTTGCCTATCCCTCTTCCGTTGGAGATGCTCTTACGGTCTTTGTTAATCTTTGAAGTGAGCCTGTAATAAGGTTGAAAGGAAAAAATTTACCTCCAGACAGGTTTATAGAAAAATTTCTCCAACTTGGTGACTAATAAAATTATTTGTGTATATATTTCGTCATATGACTTATTTAATGAATCATGTGACTTGTTTAAATAATATATATGAATAGTTTTATGAGTTTTCATATAATAGTTGGAGGAGATTCCTTCAAATTAGTTTGGAAGAGAACTTTGTTCAAATTAAAATGAATTAATAATTCACTTTATTTTTCAAATTCATGATCTTTTTTATTTATCTCTAAATGGAGGGAAATCAATTCGTAATAAAGATTTGGTAAATGATGAATATATATATATATATATATATATATATATATATATATAAAGGCACATCTTTTAAAATTTTATTCCACTTTGTACATAAAGAATAATAAATAATTTTAAATAACATGATACTTTATTCACATTTATATTTATTAACTACCAAATTTTTATCATGGAATTGATCCTTTTTCACATGGAATTTGGTTTCTGTCGGCATATTTGGGAGTAGACCAGCCAACTCTATGCCCAATTTTTTTTGTTAAAAAGCTATTTTCGTTTTAAGCTAATCCTTTTAGCAGTGTTTGGGACATAACTTTGTAGACATTTTTTTATGACAACCATGACATGTTATATTGGCATACCGTAACCAGATGCAGCCTTTTGAAATTGACTGTTAAGTTTAAAAATTGGTGCTTGTACTGAAAGCATCTAAGTTTTTCACCCTTTATATTATATTAATACCTAGGAATCGCGGGTGCAAATTCGGGTTCGGGTGTGAGTGCGGTGCGACGATTTGGCAATTTTTGAAAAAGTAGGATACAAATGCAACGAGATACGTTTATTAATAAATTATTATTTATATTTTCTATATATTGCTAAGCATATTTTTTCATATAATGGTAAACATATACCAATTTAAGAGCAATAGTAGAGAGGAGACTAGGGTTGTCCACGGGTCAGGTGGAAAGAAGAGGGACCTGAAACCGACCACCGGCGTCAATCAGTCAAGTCGGTTTTGGGTTTGGGTGGTGCACAGGTATGTTCGGTCAATTTCAAGTCGTCACCAGAGTTGCAAATGTCACCGGAAAAAAAAAAAAAAAAAAAAAAAAAAAAAACGCCGAAATCTGCAAAATCATCGCCGGAAAATGTAAAAACTCACCAAATCTACATCAAAATTGCCGAAATTTGCTGGGATTTGGCCGGATCTGGCTAAATCTCACCAAATATGGTTGAGAACTCATTGGATCTCCTCGGATTTGAGCTTGATTTCGCCAGAGTTGGCCGAATTTGTATATAACATCTGTTGAGTTAGGTGGCTCGGGTTTTGGAGAAGAAAACCTGTCACTCGACCTGCTGGCGTCGGGCCTTGGGCGTAGAAACCCGAAAGCGACCGACGAGAGCATCGGTTTGGGCTGAAATCGGGTGGAGATCGGGCAGGTTGGTCGGTCCGGCGGGTCTGGGTCGGGTTTGGACACCACTAGAGGAGACGGAGAGAACGAGAGAGTTTGAGATGAATTTAGGGTTTTTTCTTTAAACTAGGATGTCAAAACAGTGTGTTTTGACAAAATTTTTTACTTTTTTTTAAACACTTATTTTGCCCTATAGGGCCTATTTTGGCCCGTTTGGAACCAAATCGAACCATATCAAAAAACAAAGAAAAAAAAAAAAAAAAAAAGGGTCGCGGATGCGCGTGCAACCACGTCCACAGGGGCACAGCGCATCCATGCTTTCCAGATTAATACTAAGATAACAATTAGGCTATGTTTGGTAACTTTTTTTTTCTTAATTTTCTATTTTCTAGGACAGAAAACGTGTTTGGTAACTCAAAACAAACCAAAGATAAAAATTGATTCCAAATATCAATTTATAAAGGAAATTGAAAACAGCTCTTTAGCTATTTTCAGTTTCTTGATTTTAAACACCAAAGAACACAATACATGACGAAAACAATGCATTTTAGTGAAACAAAACAAGGATTTCTTTCTCATTTTTTCTATTTTTCTTTCACACCCAACTAAATCATTTATTCCTTATTATGAGAGAAAATTGAAGAGAGGTCATCGAGCTCCCTTTTTTTTTTGTGTTTTTTCTAACGGCCCACTTACAAAAATCTTTTAAATAAGATGCATTAAATGACCACTAAGATTCCTAAATGAAACAAAAAAGAATTACCAAATTAATTAGGAAACAACTAAAATAAAAGAACAAATTTTGGTTACAAACTTGGTTGTAATCAATGGCTATAACTCTAGTTAATAGTTTTTTCTATTGGATGTGAATTTTGATAAATCTACTATTGCATTATAATTTTTTTTTTATATCCTCTGTGTTTGCAAAATTTTTAGAAGATCAAAGATCAATAACTATGTTATCAATCCTTCCTAAAAAAAAAATAGCTATGTTATCAATCAAGTTTTTAAATTTCAAATTTTTGTAGTCTAAAATTATGTATAAAAGATAAAATTATGGATCAAATAGTAAATAAAATCTAATTTGTGCGAAATTTGTCATGCATGTTAAGAACATAAATAACATGCAATCTCATTATTAAAATTTTAAAATATGTAGTCATGTTAATTTTTTTTAGTGGAAGTTGTAGACTTGTGGCCAAACTTTTTCTAAAATAAAATAGGTTGGCCTCATGCACCTCTTTTACAGTCTATTCAACTAATAAATCTAGAAATTGTCAGCTTAATCCTACTTCAGTTGAGCTACTACTGAAATTGAACAAACAAAAATCTGCACAGATAAACAAAAAAATAGGACTTTATTCTCTGTGTCCCAAAGAGAGCACCCTATCATCTGAATTTGAACCAACTCTTGTTTGCCCCTAGTTAGGGTCTTGAGAAATGAATGGAAATTTGGCTGATTTGAGTAACATTTAAATTTAACTTTATTCTATTCACAAAAATTTTAAATAAAAAAAATTCCTCCTTTTTTCCTCTTTATTAAAACTAGTTATATAAGATAAATTTTTTTTTTTTTGGTCCAAATAAGATGTTTAAAAACCATCTGTAATGGTCAAATCATAATTTCTTCTCTTTTTAGACAAGTGAAATGAAAAATTATAATTTCTTTAGTTACCAAATAAGTTGATAAAAGATTATCCTAAAACATTAAATTCTATATATATATATATATATATATATATATATTTATATATTAATATTTAGTGTTGTCTATAATATGGTATCTGTAAGGACACGTTTTGAAGCCCAAACCCAAAATATAAAGGGATATAGGCCCAGTAAGCTCAACACAATAAATTTGTAGTGAGTGGGTTGGAGAATTAGGCCCTAATGAGTTGGACAACGGATAGAATAGGTTTGAAAGATAATCAAACAAAACCCAAAAGGATTGACCTAAATAAATTCACTCTCGACCTAGTCCTAGGAGTAAGTTCTAGTGTATATTAATTGGAAACAATTACAAATACAATTTTGCTTGCTACAGTGCTTTCTTCTCCCTTTTTCCGATCCCTTATCCATGGAGGATCTCTTACATTATATAGTTCCTCTTAGACTATCTTGATCTTACCCTTGTTGATCATTTGAGCCATTACTTAAGTGCTTGTCCCATTAAACACCCTCTCTGGTTTTCTGTGACTTGTGGTAGCCAAGATAGCACTGTTTAGGGGTCTTCTTCATATAAATGCGACCAAAAAGTTAGCTGCAGGGCATTCAATGTGATGGCAGCAGTTTTTCCTTAGATATTTCCTAGCTTCCACTCTTCCAGTACGTTCATGATGCACGTCCCTCTCAGCGGAATTTCCTAGAAGGTCACTTTGAATAATAAAATATACGTTTGACCTGTGCTTTGTTTATCCGAGGAAACACTCCTCCTCGGACCACCTTTCCTAACCTTTCTACTTTCATGTTACTTATGGGATTTTGAACTTAACACCCTCACAATTATTTAGTCATCCTCAGACTAATCAACGTCCTCGGCTAAAGCCCAAGGCCCAATATACAATTTTGGGTCCTTATCCCTACAATAGCCCTTCAAAATTTCGATTTTTTCTATCAAAATTTAGTTGATATTGAATTATGGAAGGCAACCCTATCAAGCATTTAACTCCCTCCGAATTTGTTTTAGAGTTGAATTTCTTGTTGATTTTTTTGGTTTGGGTCTGTGCTGAATCGCGCCCATGTCAGGGTTCATTAAAATCATGAATCTTGATGCTTCACTATAAAAAGAAAAATAAAGATTTGATCCCCATCACAAGCAAGACAAAGGAAACGACTTCATTCAAATAACTTATATGTATATTCTGCTACAATATAATTACTTAATTTAAAGCCACAGACCAGTTCTTTTTCCTCACTTCCCCACTCAACATAAGGTTACACAACTTAGGATTAGATCCATCAAAGTGATTGCTTGACGCGCATGTGCATGTGCATACACACGCACACCAGAAACATAACTTGAACATATGCGAGTAAAGCTCAAAAGGTGATAGTGGCTATTTTTAATTACAAAATTCTTTATTTATGTAAACATCACTCAGGAAGACAAACTATTGTGTGAATATACAAGCATACAAATCAAGAAGTACCAACATACCACCACACTGCACGAATCTCTTATTCACCAGCAAAGAAATTTCTTTTTCTGCGCGACAAACATGAACACAATCATCAGTTAGCACAAGACTACAAGAGGTGTGAAGAAAGATTTCTAGTGTAGATAGAAACAAAATCTTAAAACTTACCCTTAACTTGGCTTCTTCCTGTCTGTCTATGTATGCTAGAAGTTCTTCCTGCCTCATTAAAGCTTCATGCAAAGCCTGCTCAAGAAGAAGCATATAAGATCACTAACAAATAGGCAGTAACTGAAAATGCACAAAATGAGAACAAAGATGAACCACGCATATTAAACATGTACTCATTGCTAATATAGGCCGATGCCAAATATTTAAAACATGAGACCAAGTAAAAAATTGGCTAGCAGAAACAAGGATGTTGTGTAAATGTCAGCAGATAGCCAGTTCTAAAGCTTTACTGTTTAACTCAAGTAGCAATCTGCTACATGTAATTACTTGTCAGCATAGACAATTGTTACAGGAATAAACACTTCAATCTAAACTAGTCTAATTCAGTTTCATATTCAGATATCTATTGCCCTAGAGATTGGAAATACAGACTCAGAGTAGTGGCAAGTATTTTGAGCTATGGAGCACAGTGGCGGCTCCAGAATTTTTTTCTAGGGGGGTTAGCAATGGCAAAGTTAGGAATTTGTCATTTGTCATGAGGAGTGAGTAAAAAATTAAATGATTAATCTTTTTTTGTATAGATAAACTTCCATATTATATACAATAATTTAAAATAATATTCTAAATATAATTTAGTATACAATATAACTATATTATACAATAGTCTAAAACTGTTATAAAATAGGTAAGACAACAACTATTGAATGCATAAACTAATATAATTAAATTACTAATCATACATTTTTGTCAAGTTAATAATAACTTATTATATTTATATGTAATATCAATTATATAAAAATATATGATAAAGAAGGAGAAGACTAGTAACACACTTAGGAGTAGGACTAAGAGTAAATGTGAAACTAAGAAAATAAAATAGTAATTGATATAAGTTTTTGCGTTTGAAGTGGATGGCTTCTTAAACATACACATAGACATAGTCACTCTCTTTGAATTGGAGATAAAAAGAAAAACTAAGAAAAAAATAGAAGGGAGAAACTGAGATAAAGAGAATGAGGAAAAAATTACAGATATAGATACAAATTTTTACAGATGTGTTGGTTGTAACAGTGATGTAATTTTTTTTATTAATAAAGAAGAAAAGTGCAAGGAAAAACAACTTCACTTCGTTGTCAACTGTAAAGTAAGCCAAAATCATGGAAAGAATATTCATATATATATATATATATAATTTTTTTTAATGAATAAGCAAAATTTTTGGAACTGACACAATACTTTCAAAAAAATTCCACAACAAAATCTAGGTGGTCAATTGTTAAAGGTAGATAAAAAATAAATATTGCTTGTTGTGGATCCAAATAAAAAGCAGTTACAATTTGCCTCATATTATTGTAAAAATATTGTGAAATTAAAATTAAGATGATCATATTCAAGCTTCAAGCTTCTTTCAATTGGGTTCAAACAAAATTTAGGATTAGGGTGTTCAAATTTTTATTTTAGGGGTCAAAATGAAAAAATAAAAATAAAAATTTTATATATAAAATTTTTGTTTGGCCCAGGTCAGGGGGTTCATTTGAACCCCCTGGCCTTAATGTAAAGCCGCCCATGATGGAGCACAGTGCAAGACTTTCAAAGTAAAGAACGTGAACAAACAAATCATACTATTTATTCACATACAAGCCAGTATTTAGACTCACAAGTAACGGAAGTTATAGCTCCACATCAAGTCACCTTATTATGATTTTAATACGCCACAAGTTTTTTATTTATTTTTAAAATACATGTATACCACAAATCACCATATCACAATACTACCGTCACTAGGTTGGCTTGAAATTATCAAACAAGGTAGTCACCTTTTTTGTTGCAATTAACTCTGCTTCCAATGCATCCACACGACAAACAGCAGCATTCAACAACTCCGCTTTCTCATAAGGCATCTCAAATGGCTTTGCCTGTAGCATGTCTACTTTCTCCTCAAGCTCACCCAACTTTTTCAAAGCAGATGAGAGGAGTTCTACCTCTGTAAACCCTGGAGCAGGCGAAGGGGGGCGGTAATCCTCCTTGGGATTTGATTGAACAGTCAGATCAGGAATGTTGCAGGAATTATCAGGCACAGTGTCAGGAAGTCTCTTAGTCACCTGAAATGCCTTGGAATGTATTAGAGTAAAGAGGGTAACAAAGAAGGCCACCAGTGCAGCCCAGAAGCGAGTGAAAATTCCTTCTGGGCTCTTTTCCATACTTGGCAGAGAGGGTGTCCCTGCAATTGTATTCAATAGGTGATGACAGGAATTCCTTGTTTCTCTCCAAGATTATTCAGTAGCATGAAATATATAACGTAGATTAGAAAATATAATGATAGCATATGAACAGTGCCAAAAGCCAATAATTTTCTTCTTCTTTTATTGGGAGGAAGGGGTGGGGAGGGGAGAAGAAACTAAAATTATGCTGATCAAATATATTTTTATTTTTTTTGCATTCATGTATAATACTATTTATGATACCACAAAAATTATGATAAACATAATCAAACATACAAATTCAAAGCAAAGTTTGATACAATATAAAATAGAAAAAAAAAATGGAAAAAGTACTTTTGATAATTTAGCAAAGAGCTTGAATTGAAGCACCTGTATGATGTATCTCATCACAAGTCTTAAAGTATAGACGAGCAATACAACCAATGCTTAAATAGTTTGTTCTTTTCCACCTAAATGATAAGTTGGACATAGTAATTATATCAATGATGAATCAATATTGTAATTGGTATAATAGCTTCATGATGGTAGGATGGTGTCTTTAGCAGAATGAAAGTGATTGATTTTGGACCCCATAAAAATAGTTGTACTCTTAAAAAAGAAATAGGGTAAATTATACCAATTTCCCTTGAAGTTTCACAAAATGACACTCCACAAAAGTTTCAAGAAATGACACTCCCACCCTAAAGGTTTTATAAATTCAATGGATAAGTCTATCCCCTCTCACATTGACACTCCCATCAAATAGAATATTCAATAAGGAAAGTAACAATGTGAGAAGGGATAGACTTGTCTATTGTGTTTTATTAAATATCAAGGGGGGAGTGTCACTTCTTGAAATATTTGGGGGGGAGGAAGGGGGGGGGGGGAGAAGTGTCATTTTGTGAAACCTCAAGGGACGTTGGTGTAATTTTTTATAGGTAATCTGTAAAATATTTTTAATTCGGATTGGATCCTACACAAGTACACTCTTTGAAAGCCTGTTACCACACTAAACTGTATATACTTATTTTCCAAACCTTTCAGCGAGCCATTCCACACCCACCCACCCCCCCCCCCCCCCCCCCCCCCATGCTGCATATGAAGACCAGGCGGTACAAAAAAAGGTTCAAGAAGGAGCAATTAGATTCTGACCTCTGGAAGCATATGGCTCTCCACGCGAGACTTGTTTCTCACATCCCACATCCACAGCCTTGTCAATCATGGGAACGTATTCATCATACTCCAAGAAGCCACCAGCAATACGCCCCTTACCAGCGACCCTAGCCTAAATAAACATCAAAGCATATCAACTCTAAAGTTTGATGACCTCATAATAACGTTTAAAGGAATTTCCCGCATAAAGATGTCAATGAAATACTGAAGCGTTGATTTTGTAATTTTACTTTAGCAATTCATTTATTTTCCCCTTTTGTTTGAGTGTTAGGACTGAAGCACCAAAAGCTATACTCATGTATCGTGCTATCATAGATCTCTGGTTTTTATTTTTATTTTTTTAAAATCAGAAATTTTGAGTTAGCCAGTATCTACTATTAATTCAATGCTATTAACGAAGCATACATAAGACTCAGAAATTTTGAGTTGGCCAGTATCAACTATTAATTCAATGCAATTAACAAAGCATACATGAGTACTAATAGTTTTTAGAATGTCAATGCTTATAAAAGTGTGTGTCAAGTATTAGTCTTAGTCATCACAACACATCATAACCCGGGTAGATTAGGAAATAAATAATAATCAGTCATACAATGAGTAACTTTGCCAATACAGATTTCTCCAATTTATTTGAAAGTATTCCTTACTGTTACCCACAGATATACTAGTGTGTGTAAATAAATAAGTTCTTTATTTTTTTGAGAGAGTTTCAAGTTACAACTTATGGCGTCTGCTCTTGATGATAGCTCTTATCATCAGACCAAGACACTAATCAGTTTTTGATGTAAGTGGGGAATGAACTCCAAATCTTTAATTCAACTATTAGAAACTTTACCAGTTAAGCTAATTGAAACCCACAATAAATAAGTTCTTTTAATTTAAAATATATATACAAGTCCCTCTAATTTAAAATTATATATATATATATGAATGAAAGCACCATTTGTTATCCAATGTACAATCAAATTAAAAAACACAACAATAAATGATTAACATGCTACCTAAGAATCTAACTGGCAAAACAATAGGATGATACGTATGCTTTTTAAAACGGTATTATTTACAGAGGCAAAGACGTCTAAAAAAGTCTTTTCTGTGATCTATATCTATGACCATGTTAATATCTGCAAAGAAGCATATTAATCCGTGCGTCCAAAAGGATGCAAGAACGGCCTACATAGGAAATTCCTTGCTGTATTGATGGTAAGGCTCTTCTCACCTAAAGTGAATGATAACCAAGTTTACAATCTGAGGCAAACTTGCTAGAAGCCTTTTTTATTGGGAACATCTAACATATTTAAGAAACTTACAAGTAAAGCTGGATTTGCTAATCAGGATGTGTCTCAGACCAATCATTCTTAAATAAAACATGATTATCAATTACAAAAACTTACTTCTTCACGGACAGGAGTCAACCTTGGTTGTAAATAACCCCTATTTGCTTTGGGAGAAGTAATTTCTTCTACTTCAGATCCTGAATCTGCAGTAGACGTGTCACTATATCTTCTCTGAATCAACAACATGATAAAAACAACATTAGAGACTTGATTTCTGATTGTAATCATAAAGCTCAGCTTCCACAGTGCAGACCAACCATTGGATAATGTGGCTTGTCACTAGCAATTACCCCTCCCTCATTGGTTGAAACTGTTACTATTTGTCTAGAACAGTTGGCTTCACCATTAAGAACCATCTACACACATACAATCATTTTGTTTGAGCCATATGTGAAGTACAGTTGCCAAGGAGATAAATAAGAAAAGTAGTGAAACAAAAGCTAAATAACTGAACACATCAACAATATCAAGATAAGCACCAGACCTTTAATATGTCTGGATCTTGCCATGGCCCTTTATCTGACCTCATGCAACCTCCCTGATCAGCACAGGTACAGCTACCACCCAGAAAATCTGGCAACTCACTGTACAAGACCCATTATATATAAACTTTTAGTCATGGTGAAAAAAAAAAGTGTAATATAAATTATAAAATAAAAAAGAACCAGCATATCCACAACCTCAAAGCCAAATCCAATTACCTTGAATCAATTATTTCAAGTAATTTGCTCTGGTACTTGTTCCCAAGAACCTAAGAGAAAATTCCAATATCGGTTAATCCTGTAGGTAATTTCTGAACACTTTAAAAAGTAAATGCTTCATTGGATATAAAAAGGCAAAAATTTAACATAACCTTGAACATACATGAATCTTTGTAGTTGTTCTGGGATCAAGAAAAGTTTTCACCGTAGTCCATAGAATCTTAAAACCAGGGCCAGCATTAATTATAAACATCCGGTAAAGTGTCTGCAGAGATGTGGTTTACATGTTAGAACAAAAGGCATGAATGTATATTACTACAGATCTCCTTAATATCAGAAGCTAATTTAAGGGTAGTAAAAACTAATACGACGTACTTCAGGATAGTTGTCGTTATCAATCTTCTGCAGCCGCATGATGAGTTCTCGTGCAGTCTTGGTTAGGTTTTTAAAACCCTGAAATGTAATAAGTCATACAAATAAGACAGGAATGTCACGATGCAAAACCAAATACGGTGCCAAGAAAACTTTAGATACTAAAATAAAATAACAAACATACAATGCCATGAGCATCTAATATTGTTGTACTTGAATCAATGTGTCTCTTTGCAGCTATCGAGCAAGCTGGAAACTTAATTATAAAACATCGTTCAAAACCCTGCACATGGTATCTCAAATACCGTTCCAAAGTAGTCACTTGCATAAGCTTGTTAGGATCAATTTTTCCCAATCTCTCAATGTATATGGGTCTTCCCTCCTTATCTACACCATGATAACCCTGAGGGTAGTGTTGTAGAACTTCATTTAACTCAGTAAACTCAAAATCCTGAAGGAAAAAAAGCAAAAAACAAAAAACATCATGTCAAAGCAGAAATATTTCAGTATTTACTGCAAAACCCAAAGAGAGGGTCACAACTCAAAAACATTGCCTCAAAATGCAGGAAAAGCATTTACCTCCAAAATTGTGTCCGCACCAAAGTCTTTCCTCCATTGAATCATGTTAGCCCACATTTGCTTTGCTTTCTCAAAGTCAAACCTCCTTGCTTTCAAGAATCTGCAACCATAAAGCCCAACAATGAAAACTGTACAGATGTATGGTATAAGCTGAACCTGCTATATCTCGTCTTTCAAGCGGCCAAATATATATAAATTGGTTAAAAGTACAAACACCAATATGCACAAGACTATCATCAATTAAAAAAAAGAACTTGATATGATATACAGAGTATATAGAAATTCAAAAAAAAAAAGACAGGCCATGATCAAACACCAATGCCTGGTAGTTCAGGTTACATATTGAGTTACATGTGACTGCATGCAGAGAAAATTATTGAAAGAGTCTTTAAATAGATAATATAGTAATTTGAAGATAAAAGGACGAGGCATGATTAAACACCAATTTGTAGTAGTTAAAGCTGGCACTAAGGAGCTTTGACTAGAAGGCAGAGAACTGATGAAGGCCACAGCTAGATAATGTCATTCCCAGCAAATACAGCCTAATTGAGAAAGCTAGAGGAAAACACTAACCACAACTGCACAATTCTTCAAAAGAACTAGTCAAGTTGCAATTAGAGCTCCTCGTAATCATTTATATAGCCTACTTTGACCTAGTACACGCTTGATGTGGAACTTAGTACACACCCACACAACCCACATTCTATTCAATCTAGACAATCTGGGGCATCACAAAAGGCCACCATTATGTTGTGGTAACAAATCAAGTGGCAGGATTTTACAAATGGCTTCTCAATAAGCTTAAACAAGGGCATATTCTAATGGCAAACCCAACAAGTCCCATAATGCAGTCCTTACATAAACTTCAAGGCAGAAACAAGTACAGAAACAGAATTTATATAAGAATAGAAAGAGAGATAACCTCAACAACATGTGGTAATCATCGTGTCTCGGAGGAAGCAATTCCTCCAAGATAAGTGCCTGTCGAAATGCATCTACAGCCTGCAGCTCCCCAGCGTCCCGAACATCCTCAATCGACACAGAATTAATCAGGCCGCCACTCTTCTTCCGGCTCCTCTTCTTCTTAAGAGAGTGTCTGAATTTGCTAGATGCATTGATTGCTTTCTTCTTTAGACTCGCAATTCTAGTCCTCTTGTCATCCTCAGAGTTTTCAAAATCGGATTTCCGTTCTTTTCTTTCGTCATGGCCCCCAGAAAACCCCTCAAAGCCTAAACAAACATTTAAAAAAATAAATAAATTCTTTAATCAGTCCCTATAATAGGCTGACTAATATGAAATTCATTGCAAAATCCTAATTGTCAAAGGTTTTGAATTCGTTTTTTGATAAGTAAACTAAGGATTCTTGGTTATCAATAAGACAATTGAAAATTGATATGTCATCAAGATATGGTCAAGAATAAAGACTAGACAAAGTTCTAATTGGAATCAAATTTAAAAAGATTCGAGCATCTATATTTACGTTATCAAATAGACAAAATATATTGATCATTCTGAGCCACAAAAAAAACTAGTTAATTAAAGAATATTAAAAAAAAAAAAAAAAAAAAAAAATTTGAATTGAAAACCCTAGAATCCACAAAAACTAGTTGATTACAAACAATCAAAAAGAATTGAAGAATTACATGAACAAATCAAAAAAATCAAAACAAGTATTTTTGAGGAAAAGAGATATCAAATGAAAGAACATGAACATGAACATGAATATGAATACTCACAAGGCCTTGCGAAGCGATCTAGTGGACCCGACATGTTGAAATTACAACGTTTATCGGATCAAAAAATATATATATATATAATAAAGAAATCGAAGTCAAAAACCAGAGAGCATGTTTGTTTTGATCAAAACTGAATCGGTTGCTGGTCGGAGCAAAAGAATACGAGACGACGTGTTTTGTAAGGTTTTGGCGTTCGTTGGGGGAAAATTCTTATGCGTGTAGTTGAATTCGAAGTTCGAACTAATAAGAAGGAAACAGAAACTCAGAGAGAGAGAGAAAGAGAGAGATGCTAATATTAATGAAATGGAATTGTAAGTTAATACTCGGACGAAGAAAACGAGACGTTGACACACGGTGAAAGTTTGAACTACTACAAAGAGTAGACGTTAATACGCTATATACGCGCCGGCTTTTACTGGGCGGGTTTTGGAGAGGTGCCACGTGGCAACAAATCGCGTGGCGTGATTGCTTAAGTAACATTGGCGGGAATTTGTCGTCGGTGGTTAGTAAAAAAGAAAAGATCGTTGCTCTCTTTTTTTTACTTTTTCTTTTTCTTTTTCTTTTTTTTAAAAATAAATTATAAAAAAAAAAAAAAAAAAAAAGATGCTCTTTTGACTTGTGTATTAATTATTGTGTTATTGCACGGTGGCATTATTAGGTTTATCATTTTTGGCAATGTTGCAAGAAAGAATGATGCCATTTTTTAAAATATGTTTTTATTTTTTATAAATAATTCATGGGATTTTTATTATTATTTTTTTTTTTTATGAATCAAGACTTTATTAAACAACAATTACACAATACAACATGCTTTTCTTCATGATAACATCATCGAAACAAGAAAGATAACTACTTAACACAAAAGAACCAAAGACTTTACAATTAAGAGACCATTTAGCTAATTAAGGTGTGCAGATCAAAGTTTGCATGCCTAAGAATTCATCAAGAAACTTAGAAGTTAGAATAAGAAGCCAACAAATTTTGAATATCAAAACAAAAGGATCTCTAATGGGATTGTTTATTCTAGCTCCTCAAATTTGAATAATTTTCTTCTAATCCTAACTCTTAAAAGAATGATAAGCATATTCGATTAGTCTTTTCTTAACCTTGTTGTTATGATTGTTGTTTTATATATATATATATATATATATATATATATATATATATTCATAGGTAAAGTTTAGAGAAAATTCAATTAGAATTTGAAATTAAAATCCAATTTTGGATTATGTGTCTAAATTTATGTGGGGACCACACCATAATTATCTATTTAAGTTTGTGCCATGTGTCCACTTAAAGTTTTTAATCTTTGTGTCAAATGAGTTAATGAGTGCAAATTATTAAGAATCTAATAATAATGAACTATAAAATTTAAATTAAAAAAAAAAAACCAATCACATATTCTCAATAAAAATCACCACATAACAAAGATCACTACATGTTCTATTTTATTAAAAATTAGAAAAAAATTATCATAATTAGTATTAAATTTAGGTAAGAATTTTAATATGTGACTAATTACGTTTACTTTTTAAAAAAAATTTATTTGACTAATTATTTATATTTATAATAAAAAATTTGTTTAATTTTAGATGTATCTATACGTATGCATGTGTTATATGTTTTTTTTTTAAATAATTTGACTAATTATTTATATTTTTATAATAAAAATTATATTTTTTATTTTAAATATATCTGTGCATTTTTGCATGAGTAAAAATGATGACATCTGTGCATTTTTGCATTCTAGTTGATATAAAATTCAGCAAAAACATTTGACGTTTTGATAATGATGACATTATAGATGAGTAATTTTTTGAGTAATTAAAAAAATAAAATTTCGAGGATTAATTAAAATAATAAAAGTAGAGCCACTTCCATTCTCAAATTAAATGCATTTTGCTCGTCAGCTAAAATGTACGATTGTACTCATTAGTTTTCTTAAATGAAGTAAAACGGCCAATTGAATATTTAGATTGTGGCATGCCCAATTTATGGATTATAATTATATCACCAGTTGACCATTTAATGACAGGTAAACTGTCAGATATCTATTGCACACCATTGCTTTATCTCTTTCCCTTTTTTTTGGTTAATTCATGGAAAGCTTTATTACTACATTTGTTTGTGGACTACATAATAAGTGGGTAATCCTTCCCTTTCTCTTGCACCAACCTCCAAATCCAGTCATGATTTCATCATTAATAATTAAAAAAAAAAAAACCAGTAGTTTCCTAAGATTAGTGCTAGTCTAATTCGAATTTTTAGATACAAATTAATTCTACTCTAAAATACTTTGTTGGTTGGAATGTACAACATTGTTTGTTTCGATAGAAAAACTTGTATAAAGATAGTTTTCAATGTTTTCTAATGTTTGGTAGCATAAAAAAAACAAGTCAAAGGAAAATTATTTTTGGTCTACATAAAAAATATGACTTATTTTTAGAAATTGTTTTTCACTAATTTTTTTTGGAAAACAACTCTGTCTCACAGTAAGCTAAATAAGGGAAGGTAGAAGATTTTTTTTAACTCATTTAAGATTACTACTAAAAATAGGAAAATGAGATAGTTTTATAGAAAATACTTTTTAAAAAATGACTCATTTTCTAGAAAATATTATTGTCAAAACAAACAGAGCGATAATTCAAACTTTTACCCTTTAGAGATGCAAATTTTGTTGTCCACAATTTAGCTAAGTGGGCCATTTTGGGTAATTGCACAAGAAAGATTCTCATCTTTTCTATCCCTCATTTTTGCCGGGATCATATAAGAGAGAGATGAATCCAATTCGCCCGACATCTTCTTTCCATTTATTTTCCTTTTTAATGATAAGTTTTACTCATATTA
Source organism: Quercus tomentella (assembly GCA_028535165.1). Classification (NCBI taxonomy): domain Eukaryota; kingdom Viridiplantae; phylum Streptophyta; class Magnoliopsida; order Fagales; family Fagaceae; genus Quercus; species Quercus tomentella. Next base: position 10,180,199 of record JAPQVY010000155.1, read on the forward strand.
AAAAAAAAGAAAAAAGAATATAGATAATTTTAAATAAGAGTACATTCTACATGTGATTCACAAGTGGGAAGAAAACAGAGACAACTATGCAATAAGAGAGGAGTTCTAATGAGGACCATTACAGCCAACCACTAGTGACTCCTTCTGTACCTTATACAGGTCGTTATTTGAGAACAGACCACTGGGATGCAATGGGGCCCAGTCCTGGCATGCCTTCTGTGACGCCGCCAAAATCAATAAAATCACCAGCCCCACCTAACCTTGACATTCTACCTTCTACCAGAATGCTACATAAGTTTGAGAAAATGTTCAAGATAAAAGTTTCCAAAGAGAAAGATAGAACTTCATGGTTCTTGGGGAAGATAGCAATTCACTTGGTTTTTACTACTTTTTAGGAGGAAAATAAACATCATTGCTGGCCCAGATTTGTTCTAACTTTTAATTGTCGTATAGAATACCAATAATTTGATTGTTCTTCGCTTTGTTAAAGTTATTTCGAATTAAAAGTAACAATAATAATAATAATAGTAATGGTTTTCATGCCAAAAACAAATAAAGACATAAAACTAATTGTTAGTAAATATCTTTCATAACATCATAATATTCAACATTATCTTTCTATATCGAGTTGAAATGGAGAGAGTCGAGTCAAGCTTCCATCCAGTACTCTTATGCATTAAACTAAACACTGGGTTAACATGTGACTTTTTTAAGACATATGTTATGTTTGTGTCTCCTCTAGCACTCCTGTGCATTAGCTAGAAGTAAACAACACTTGAGAGAATTCATTTCAAAGTTAAGATTTTAATTCTTAGATCTTAAAATGTACAAAGTTGCACGTGACATGAAACTAGATACACCTTTATAATTGTAATATTAATTAAGCCTAATTATTTCAAATGGAAATGACCCTATGCTGATAGGTAATGTGACCTAAATAAAATGTTCAATTCAATTCTTTTATGATACAAAAGGTACTTAAACAAAAATCCTTACAAGATCTAGTAAATTCCAAACCTATCGTATATATATTCTAAATAAAAGATAAAATAAAAAATCCCACAACCAAATGAGTATTAATAGTAGAGTAGTACAATTAAATGCCACATTAGACAACTCCAACACATGTAAAAACCCTTGGATACAAAAGCTGTAGTAGATGCTCTTGCTAATCCTTCTTGTGGGGAGTGGAAGAGTCTCCATCCAGGCCTAAAGCCCAAGTAACAGTTGGGCCCCGTGGAATGAATTGGGCCAAACATGTATGCTTGTAGGAATGCCCAATGGGCTATAGGGTATGAAGGAAAGGCAATAGGGCCATCCTGAGCACCCAAGAGGAGGAGAGCAACTTTGGTAGATAGTTCCCATGAAGAAGGCAATAAGCTAAAAAGAGAGCCTAACCTTACCCGAGGCGAGGTGCATGGATAATCCATATCAAATTTCCAGAAGATACCTGAAACCTCAGGAGACTTCCAGAACACGCAAGAAGGTTGAAGATCTTCACCTCCGCATTAATGAGGGGGTTTCCACCTAACCTCTGCCTTATTGAATGCATAAGAGACAACCTAAACAGTACAAACACCCTCAAAAGTTAAAATTCCAGGATAAGGGAAGGGAAGAAACTGATAAAGGAAAAAAAAAAGTCCCTGAAAACTTAGCTGGCAACAGGACAGCTGTAGAGATAAGAACAAAAAAATACTTATATAAGGCGGAGGACAAGAAAAGATAGGAAGGGGCTGAAAAAAGAGAGAAAGTGAAACATTAAGAATTGATGTTGTGTAACACCACGGGAAATCAAATTTTCTCTTGTAACACATGAGTTTTATCTTGAATGAGCAATACTATATGAAATCAATTGCTTGAGTTTCCCATTGTAGGGTATTTTTTCCATTTTTTCTCTTTTATAAGTAAATTGTTAGTCAATCAAACTTCTTCCCGAGGACTCATATATCATCCCTGAGGAAGAGTGGTTTTTGGCACTCACACTTCCCATTCTAATTCCATTGTCTCCTTGTGGATGATTATAGGCAATTGACTTCCCAGATTCCCCAAACTTATATTAACCACTGCTTTCGAGAAGCTAACAAGAGTGTCTATTCTAATTCTATTGTCTCCTTGTAGATGATTGTAGGCAATTGGCTTCCCAGATTCTCCAAACTAGTATTAACCATTGCTTTCGAGAAGCTAACAAGAGTACTGATAGCCTAACCCGAATATGATCTCTTCCAGATTTGAATTTTGTTTTTGTATAATAGTCCGCATGTGGACCTAGTTATTGTGACATAGTTATTGTTTTTGAGGTTGATTACTGTGGATTGTAATCTAACATGATTTGCCCTTAACCTTTTCTCGTTGTTTAGTTTAATGCAATTTCCCATTTTACCCCCCAAGAAAAAAAGAAAACCTATATCACAGATTCAGGGAGAACATGCGCAAAATAATGTCTCTTCAAAATAAAGTCTTCCGCGTGGTGACAGGCTGACAGCCCCTCCTCACCAAAGCGTCAGATGCTCAATCCAATTTGATAACAATGCTGTAGATTTAAGTATTAATAATTATAAGTTTCTCCAAAAAAAAAAAAAAAAAAAAATTCTTAATAATTATACAAGAAATCACGCGGTTTTCAATCACTATTTTTGTTTCCTCCAAAATTCCAAGAACTTTCCCATTCGAAATAATTTAAAAAGAACCCACTTAGTTTACACTTAACAATCACTAATTTTTTTATTACCGAAAATTCAATAACACTCGTTAATATTTTGTTATTTATATAAATCATTTATAACGTGTAACCAATCCAAAAAAAAAAAAAAAAAAAAAACACACCTACTTTGTCAAAACTACATCTTATCCGGGAAACAGTCTCTCATCCATTTCAATCCAAATAAAAAGAAAATCCTAATCTAGTTTCCTTCCACTTTCCCACTTCTTTTCTCTCCTCTTCATGTTCACTCTTCTTTGTCTCTGTTTCCCCTCCCTGTGGAACGGTGACACCCAGTTGCACACGAAGACATCTTATAGGAGTAAAAGCTTCAATTAACCACAATCAGTGACAAAAACTGCTATAGTTGATAATACAAATGGACAATTGAGAGTGCTTACTAACCCCTCCCCCCCCTCTCTCCATTCTCCCTTCTCTTTTTCTCTTCTTTTCCCTCTTTCTTCTAAAAGGTTTAAATTATATCAAACTTAAACCACATAATTCAATGAGTTCTAACTCAACTGACACCTCCCCCTTTATAAGTTTTAGGAGGAGGGAAGGTTGTGGCTTCAAGAAATCAAGACCTCATTAGATGCGTGTATAACTTATCAATAAAAAAAAAATACTCATATATAAATCAACCGTTAATCAAGGACAATCATAGCAAAGCCAGAGGTGACGCAAGAAAAAGGAGTCAAGGCACTGAAACCCCAAATTTCTGAGGATGGTGCGCTAGTCACTAAAGTTCACTAAATCCATATACAAGAGCTCAGCAAATATAATAGAAGATAAAAGGTACTAGTGGAACATCATCATCATCAAATAAATAGACAATGCACTGCAACCAAACATCCCATAGAGCTGCTTGCCTAACAGTGAAGCACAGCCCGACAATACACTGGTGACACAGAATAGCCCATAAGCATGGGAGCCAGCAACAGAATATTATGAAGAAACCAAGAGCACATGCTCAAAAAGTACATTTGCATTAGAGTTCGTATTTACATATATTCACAAGCTTGCTACACATATATATAGGTAGAAGGGAGGAGAGTTATCAATGATATGTCGCCGATCTCATCCACTTTGAACAATGTTTTTATGTACAGTTTAAATTGTCCAAGAGCTGAAAAAGAAAATGAAAAACTTGTCACTTAACTATGTCAGTTGCATTAACATTTTTTTTGTTTGTTGGGGGGGGGGGGGGGGGGAGGGGGAATTGCAAGTGATTAAACAAGGTTTTCCCTCTTTTTTTGGTTGTGGGGAGGTAGGGTGTGTCAGAGAGAGAGAGTAATGATCCTGCAATCATAGCAAAAAATTCTTCAATTGAATTGGGAGTAACAATGAGCTCCATACCTGTTATTTAAGTTCCTTTTAGCCCGGAGTTGACTGAGTTTGTCCCTCCACTGAGCTGTAAGTAGAGCATCAAAAAACATGAGAATTCGTACGCTCTAACATGGAGGAAAAATCAACCATTTTGTTCTCTTTTACTATTATTATTATTTTTGTGGAAGGGAGGGGATGCAAAGGTGCTAGCATTCCATTTTATTATAGTTCATTATGGGTACTAGGTTATTTTCAAAAAACCAAAACAACCAGACCTCCCATGATGGGATCCATAGTAGCATCAATGCATCATTCTTATAAAGCATTAACATCTTGTTATTATTTGATTTTCCATAATGACCCCCAGTTAGAAAATGGATGGTGCCTTGAAATGATTAAGAGAAAATCACTATCTTCATTTAAAAAATAATAATAATCAGAGGATAAAATAACTGAATATTTTGATTAATTGAAGAATACCATACACAATATGACTAGTTCCCTTCCAAGTGATGACACCTAATGGTCAGAAAATCAAGTTCTTACAAACAAGACTAATAGCCTGATGGCCCTGAACCCACTTACTAGCAGAAAGCACAATGTCATATCAATATCTAAGGCTATTGTTCAAAATTGCAGTAAATTGCCATTTGTGAATTCAATATCATCTACTTTGAATTTTTTATCAACCATTAAAAATAATGTTGAAATTCTAAGAAGAGGACAAAAGTATACCAGCATCCCTATAGCGTTCTTCAACAGCAGCAATCAGCATGTTGCGCACAAGATTAAACTCCTTTGTTTCAATGCACGGTTGACCAGTTGGCCTGAAACCAAAACATCTTCATAAGCACCTCTCTTTCACCAAATACAGGGTCATAATATAAACAGATAGCCACTACTTTCAAATTTCTCATTTATCAACTTCCAGAATCTACAGCCAACAGAGTGGGTCAATGTGAACCTCTTAAGCCACAGCAAACAATCATAATAGATAACAGATAACAGTCAAATTATCAGATTGTAGACAAGTCAGGTTCACTGGATGGAAAGATACACATAATTTTTATAATAGAAAAACTTATCTATTCAAACAAAACACCCAGAATACAACTTGTGGGGACATACAACACATTAATTTGCTCCTAGTGAAGGAAACTCAATGGAAAAAAAAAGGCTCCAGTGATCACAAGAGTTACCGATCCATTTCAGTAAATAGTAAGCCATCCGAAGCAGGGGTTTGTGTAAACAGCTTCCCAGATTCAATAACTCTCATTCCGTCACTATATGCCAAGTACTTGTTCACTTGAATTGGCACCTGCCCATGAAACACAAATGGTCAGTTGATCAGTAATTTAATAATAAGCATTTAAAGCCTTCATATTTCAAAGCATGCAATATAGCAAATTTCTAAAGCTTACAAAAGTCAATCTTAGAGAATACCATAGCTACAATACCTTGTGTCAGCAGTAGGCCTACCACGACCATTCATACTTTACATTAAAAGGATGAACAACATAATTAGCATTTATCTATTGCAAATCATGGCATCAAAAGGAGTTCCCATACTAAGGAAATCAATTAGGCATCCTGTGAAGACTATAATTTTATTACTTCTGAAAGAAAGAAACAAACTGCAATAATTTTTTTTATATTTCTTTATAATAAAATAAATTAAAAAAAAAAAAAAAAAAAAGCAAAATCGAATAATCAGAACACCAAAGATATTAAATAGAATATTCAAATACATGTCTAACACAGCATTATGCATTATTGAATCTGATATAGCTAGAGTGAATAGACAATCAGGCATTACATATAACATATTAAGCACAAGGCACCAGATATATAGGTAAATATATAAATATCCAATATAAAGAACTACCTAAATCTTGGCTAGACAAGTATAAGGACTTCACCCTTCATGCATATTAATAAGATTCCAAATACAATGACCACCACAACCTTGTTCAGAAATGCAAAGCACACAATTGTAAGCTCCACATTCAGCCCTATTTGAAGTAGCCAAAATACTATCCATTCACTATCCTTTCCTCCTATCCTCAATCTCAAGCAGGTTCCAAGACAAGCAATGCAATTCATCATACCAACTAAATGAGTATCAATATCTCCAGCTTCATACATTTAATTCCATGTATCAAAAAATGGCTATCATGATAGCCAGGGCACAAGCAAAGATAATCATGGGCATGCTTGGTTGAAATGTGACATTCTTATCCTCTAGCACTAATTAAATTGATCAGGCTTATCATCCATCTTCCCTGTCATAGCAAACCTTAATCCATCCACATTCAAGTTTCTGTTGATATTACCTTTATAATGTTTCAAGAACCACTTTATGCCATTGTAAATCCCTTTTAAGATAATGGTGAGTTCCATGACTGAGAAAACCATATCAAAAAGGTTCATGAACAACAACACACACAGAATACCTTGCATCTTACTGCAATGTTGATGGCATCTGAAGGTCGAAGGTCAAAACTGACACACTCTGTCTCATTACCCACCTGTCATGAAATTGAACAGTCCAACCCGTCACAACAATGTATGGTTGTAAATTTTCACACATTCCACCACACCCCCCCCCCCACCCAAAAAAAAAAAAAAGATAAAGATAAAGGAGAACTAAAGTACAAGGGTATAGTTTATATGCCTTGGTGAGGTATAACTGAGCAAAATATGCTTCATGCACTCTCTTAGTAACTCTAACAATTCTGACCTGCATTGACAGAAAATAAGTATCATATTCAAAATCATGAAGAAAGCAAGTTCAAGTGGCACAATCTGATTGTAAGAGAGGAATAAACAGACACAAACATACTTCATAGCCCATCTTATCAATCATCTCCTTAACCACTTGATAGAGAGTGGGTCTAGCCTGACAAAAATAACCACATAGTAATCTTCAGCAAAGTTATTGGACATAAAACCAAGTTTTCCTAAGTCAGATTTTGATAGTGAAATATCCCACGTATAAAAATTCTAATTCAATAAGGAAGGAAGAAGGAGCAGGGAGAATTGACGCGTACAATTGGAACATTGCGCACTGCTGCCATGAGCAAAACACTCGGCATTTCCACTGAAAATAAAGGCAAACACAAATTTCAAAATGACAGAAATTAATGCAGTATCTGATATATACTTTAGAAATGAAGATCTTCTAGAAAGAATCAGAAGCAAGAATTTTGTTTTTGGGACAAGTAATGGCAGAGAGAATTGGAAGCAAGATATACATACAAACAATTATGGGAAGAAGAAGACCAGTCCCATCTTCCATTTTCAATACAATTGCAGGATGTGGAGCATAATCTGGCAGATGCCCACCCTGAGGGTTGTTGTGGACACATCTTAGATTCCTACCATCCCTCATTTTGATCATGAAACCATCTATTCCACTCTTCACCTCAACTATATCAAAAAACAAATGGAAATATCAATTAATGAAAAGCTGATCATCACAGCATATGAAAATCTGTGGTAATATTATTAAGAGGCTAGTGACCCATACTATCATTTTTCAATAGAATTTTTAGACCCAAAATCATCTCTGCTGAAATAAATTACTACCATATATATATATGAGCAATAAGAAACAAAATGGGTTTCAAACAATCCACAATTATATGAGAATTACGCGCAAAGACATGAGCTAGCCACTGGCTTAACTTACCGGCTTCAATCACACTAGAGTTAACATAATCTTCATCATTTATGTTGAAGTTCTCTGCCGTGCTTCCATTCCCATCGGACGGTGAGCTGTAACTACAATGCACCGTCTTGCATTTTTGCAAGTGTAATTGGTGAGGCAAAATCCCAACTTTAGTCTTGCTACATTTGATCCCTTTCAATCCCAAGAATTCACTTCGAAGAAGCCTAGCCTTCATAAAAGGACCAATAGTTGGCAGAGTGTAAAATCCCACTTGTTTTACACGAACAGAGGGACAAATCACTGGTCCTTGCAGAGACCCCATATTTCAATACCTACTAAAAATTTGAAGGGTTCAAAACAAATGTTATGAAAGACAAAGAAATAGGAATATAAACATAAAGAACCAGCTCAATGAATTAAAGTTCACAGCTTTAACATATAAAAGGGATTCTCTTACGAACATATATTAAATTTAAATTTTAGATTTTTCATGATTTAGATTTTTTTTTTTTTATGGGACCCCCCAAAAAGAAAATCAACGAAACCAGCCAAATATACACTAAACACCAACTGACTCATGTAGATCAGGTTGGCTTATTTAAGAATCTAATAAATAAACAACTTATAACAAAAGGTTTCATATTCTTTTTTTCTTTTCAACTTTCTCGGGAACCAAACAGAGACAAACGTTTTGGAGTGGCAGCGTGTTTCTTTCTCTCTCTCTCTCTCTCTGGAATTTGCTTAGTTGTAAATTTCTATCAGTGAGTTAGAATAGAAAGAAATAAATCAAAACCCATAATTAATCACACCTGAGGGCCTAAGATCAAGAACGATCAATACCTCTTAATCGCCGATCACAGCTACAAACAGAGACTTTTTTGCTTTGCTTTTCAGTTTCTCCCAAGATTTAAGGATTCCGGTAAACTGAAATTTCCTGGGAAAGTAAAATCCAAAGAAAACGAAAACGTAAGACGACCGGTACGTGAGAGTATTAATATGTACAAATTGTTAAAAGATCCGAATCGAGGAAAACCAGAAATCGGGAAAATTTAAGGTGGGAAGTGGTCGGATTTTTAGTGAGATGAGAAGAGAGCTTGTGGACGAAGCAAACTGTTTGTTGGGTTCGGATTAGAACTGACCAGACCGACAATGTAAGGATTGGATAACAGAAATGAGAGACTTGCGATAAGATAAGAGAATCTTTTGTAGAGAGAGTCTCTCAGATTATTAAAGACTTTCAAGTTTCAAGAGGCACAACATTAATCAATCATTTCTTGGTCCAATTACTGTTATGGCCCTACTGGTTCACTAATGGTATAAGTATAATTTCTCTTTTTTCTCTTTTTTTTAATAAGCCCAATGTGGATTGAATTAAGGTTTGAGTAAAGGGGGAAAAAAAAAGAAGAATGGGTGGTTTGGTAATGTTCTAGTAATGTTGTGAAAATCCGTATATGTGAAAAAATGTTGTGAAAATACGTGTTATGTTATTTAAACAATAAAAACTGTTGTTTAAACAACGTTACTAAACAAGCTCAAAGTATTTGAAGTGATGATGACTATTCTAGAATGATTATTCTTATTTGATCAAAATTTATTTAAACATCAATAGATTTTGGTGTAAGTAGTAATTAAATCTATATCTCTTATTCCCATTATAAAAAATAAAAAATAAATAAAAAATCTATATCTCTTATGAGCTGAGCTGATTACAACTCACTTCATTCGATAATTTTTGGGAACCATTAATATTTTCACCTAATTAAGTATTTATGGACTTTAAAACTTCACTCCATCTTCTTGTGTGTATGTTTATTTCTAAAAAAAAAAAAAAAGTATTTAGGGACTAAAAGTCACACTACTTTGTAGAATCATGCATTCCTGTTAGTGACATGTCACAACCTACGGAAAAAAAAAATTGTAGAAATTAGTTAAGGTTTGTAACAATAAATGTTTCTAAGGGAATGAAAAAAAGGTAGATGGGTATTGAAATAAGATTTTCATTATATGATAAGAATGATAGGGGTAATTCTTATTGAAAAAAAAAAGGGAAAGAAAGTCATTTAAGATTGTTTGATTAGGTTTAATTATGAATAATTAATGTGCCAATGAATAAAAATCGTTTGATTTAAGTTAAGGGATAAAAAAAAAAGGTAGATGGATATTGAATAGTATAATTTTGGGTAATGACCAATAAAAATACATATGATTTTGGATATGAAAAAATAAACAAATTGAGTCAAAGGTTTTGCACTATATGATATGAATGATGGAAAACTAACTTGTAATCTCATGCATACATATAGATACATTTAAAAATAAACATAATTAGATACATATTAAAATTATTACCTAAGTTGAATACTAATGATTATCATTTTTATGTTTTTGTTAACTCTGAAAAAAAGTACTGTGAGGGTATTATTTGGTAGTGTGTGAATTGTTCATTCTTAATTATTTTATTTTGGGAACAAAATATTCTCTTACTTCTTAACTTAATTTTTTTATATAGTAATGTTAGATGTATGTTCAACAAATCATACTGTAAACCAGGGACCAAATTTGATTACCACAAAAATCAGGGAACTACAAAATTGCATGACAATTTAATGATACTTGAAAATTGACACCAAAACAAAATCTTATTTATATAACCATTTCACAGCACGCATTATAACTAGCAGTATTGTATACGGAAAGCATATAAATCATGTAAAAGTTATGAAGGCTTTCCTTGTTTATTTTCTTTCATTTTTTTAGCCTTAAAAACCAATGATCTAGGTATGATCATTGTTTTCTTCAAAAAAAAAAAAAAAATATATATATATATATATATGATCATTGAATTATAGATTTTAGTTAATTCAACTGATAAAATCTTTTACTATTAAAAACATGGGTCCGGTTAATGTGTACCCTAAACCATTTATATTTGAAAATATTTTCTTGAGAATTGAAAAAGTATTGATAGTTTTTTCAATTTTTGAGAAAATATTTCTAAAAATGGATAACAAAATTCTAAAAACATATTTAGTGTTTGATCTTCTACTTACATAACAAAACTAATAGGTATTTTAGTCTGATAATAAAGAACAATTATTAAGTGTAAACATAAAAAGTTAAAACTTCAAAAAAGAAAATATCAACTTATATAAAAAAAAAAAAAAAAAAAAAATCATTGGACGCCCATAAATTCTGATCCACATGTCAAAAAATGGACAAAACCTTTGTGTAATAATGGATCTAGTTAGAAGGGTAGATATGACTTTTCACTCTAAACGGATAATATAAGTCTGACCCCAAACCAAAATGGTTAAGATACGTCATCATTGGCTATGTATCTGAGTCTGACAGAACAGTATTCCGGCGGCCGATGTTACCAAGATTCCTCGTATGAGCGACACGTGTGCTGTTATTTGCTTGGAAATTCTGGATAAGGCTGTCCAGTCTCGTCTCAAAATATCATATTTCTGTTTTTTTCGCTCGAAATATCTGGCACGTTTGGGACATCAGTTATTATGTTTTCAATTTTCAAACAATATTACACATATTTTTATATTTTTTTTTATTCACATATATTTTTAAAAAATATAAATCACATTATTAGTGTTCCCGTCAGTTTTAAGATTCTACTTTCGGAGCTTTAATTTGAATACTTATTAATTTTTGTACTTTTTTGGATTTTACTTCCGAGCTTGAATACAAAATTGCAAGCAAATAAATGGGTGTACATTGTACAGCCACTTTAAAAGCTAATGGGTGTACAATCACTTTGAATATATTTTTTTATTCTCCTTATTGGGAAGTTTAATAGGAAAGTTAGGAATAAAACATGGTTTCACTCATTTCTCTTAAGCCCAAATTTTCAATGTCCAATCTTCAAAATTGATAGAAATGAGAGATAATAGTATATAACCTTTATTTATTTTTGGGTAAATTACATATTTGATTTTTAATTTTTATACTACATTTCAATTGTGTTAATTTGGTCTCTAATATTTTAATATCGTGTCAATTTAGTTTCTACCGTTATATTTTAGATAAAAATTGCTGGCATGACAAATGACTAAAATAAAATTTAAATTTATTGTTACATATATGGAAACTAATTTTTTATTTTGACCATTAGACACGCTATCAATTTTCATAAAAAAATAACTGCAGTGGTTAAATTGATAAGGTACTAAAAGGTTAGGAACTAAATTGACATAATTGCAAAGTTAAAAATCAAATTAAAATATAATGTATAAGATAAGAACCAAATGCGTAGTTTACTCTTTATTTTTTATTAAATGTCTATATCCTCTTTTTATTTTAAAAATTTGACCTAATAGTTGCGTTATTATAAAATCATTAATTTTAATTCAAACTCTTAAACAATGTAATTCTCCATTCCCATTCCATTACTTTTAAACATGCAAATAAGAAAAAGATAAATATTTTGTTTCTTTGTATTCTTTTAATTTTCTCTCAATCCCATTCATTTCTTCTATAAACTTCGAAATATAAAGTGTAAAAAATTACAATTCGCAATTAAATTTTACAACTAGGCAAAATCAAGGGAGTCGATTTCGTACTGTACCGGCAAGCAAACCGGTACATATAACCCCCCGTTTCGTACCGGAAAAAATACCGCCCGTACCAGCCAATTTCGGGCAATACCAGCCGGTACCGGGCGTACTAGCCGGTACAGAAAAAAGTTTTTTTTATTTTTTTATTTTTGTAATTTTTTAATTTTTGTTAGGGCAGAATGGTAACTTATTTGCATTAACTTATTAGTATTATTTGTTTTCTTAGTATGCAATGGTAACTTTTAAGCTTTCTATTTTTTATATTGTGTTTTTTTTTTCTTTTAATTGATACTAAAGTCTAAAACCATGAATAATTAATTTTGAATTGAGGAAATGTTTTATGGTAAACTTTTATATTTAGTATAATATATATACACACACATACATACATATATATATATATATTTTTATTTATTTATAAATATAAAAAATAGCGGTACATCGGTATTGATTGGTATCCGAAATATATCGTACCGCTGGCCAAATCAGTACAGCCTCTGGTACGGTATTGACTCCCTTGGGCAAAATTACTGCCGGTTTTTGTTATGGCTTGTTTGACTTGTCTTGCTTAGCCTTGTAATTATTTGAGAACTTACACTCGTCCACATAATGTTGAGAGATAATCTTGTTTGATTTTTTTTGTTTGTTGGTACTTGGTGTGACCAATAAAGACATTTCCTGCTTTAAAAAAATAGGGTAAGAGCAACTTCAAAAATGTCAGCAACAGTCATTAGAATTATCTTATCTTAATTGTTTTGTTGTGGAAATTTAGTCACAGAAGCGTGCATTTTACATCACACGTCCTTATTATAAGATGTTAATTCCGCGTTTTCAAAGTGAATTTCATTGGCAAACAGAAACAAACTAACAAACACGAGACTTAAACACTAAGTACAATTGTATAAAATGGGTGCTGTTCCAAAGGCAACAAGGCATTAACTATTAACCTATAGCTAACTTACTTCCAAAGGCAACAACTTAAATTAATAGTAGCAACATTTAATATATGAAAAAACAAATGCTTCCTTCTAACCTTATTATTAATTAGAGAAATGATATGTCTACAACGTTTTTACAACATTTTTACAACAAATCCTAAGTGACAGGTTGTTACTGGTTGTTATTGTTGGGGAAAAAAAGTAATCTTAGTATTAGGTTCAAATTTGAACCAATAACAACTAATCACTTGTGATTTGTTGTAAAAATGTTGTAGACGTAGCATCCCTCTATTAATTAACATGTATTGACGCGTGGTTTAAATAAAAAACTCAATGTTAAAAGTGTCTGTTTGTGTGAAGTATGTTTCACTAAACTTTCTAAGTGTAAATAGAACAAACCATATGTGACGATTAAGCCTACTCTGACCAAATCAGCATCATAACCGGATCAAATATGACTGAAGCAAGGCATGAGTATGCTAGCTCGGAGGGGCATCTCCAAAAATCAGCCAAACAAGTTGACCAAACCCCATATCGAAGCAATGTTCTCGCTTAAAAGGAGTATCGACTGATCAAAAAGTCAATCACTTCAAGTATTCACATCAGCTTATACAAAAAATACTGTTTATTTTAGAATAATAACAATGAGCTTTAAATATCACTTTTCTCATAGGTATTGACAAATAACAAAGCAAAGTTGTACTAAAAAAAAGTGGCATACATTCATCAATATGGTGGTTGAAGTCCGGCCCAATAAATATTCTAAATTGTTGTTTGATTCATGTACGATTTAACCTACCAAGAATAAAAAGTCAGCTGAATTGATAAAATATTGAAAAAATATCAAAGAGAAACCATTTTAGAATCGGAGTTGGAAAATAAAAAAATAAAAAAAACTAAAAAAACTTTTTATACACGAAAACTCAATTCTTCTGATTTTTCATTTCAAGGAGGATCGTGGGCTATGTACTCTGTTTAACACGGCCCAGCCTGTTCTACATGGGTTGCTACTTGGGAAATTTCATTTCAATTAAGTGATTAACCATTGAAATCTGTGGGCTGAACGACGAAGTACAAACAAAGCTTCAAACTTCCCCGCACCTCTGAACAAAGGAACAAAAAAGGGTAAAAAATAAAAGCCCAGAACTGGCAAATCATCTCAACAAAATTTTTCTTGCATAAGTTCTTGAAGTGACAAGTTGTGTACGTAACGTTAATTACTATTTTTATTTTTGGGTAACATTAACCATTCTTTTTCACAAGAAACCAAACTTGTAGCATTGGAGGAACATGATTATGACCTCGAATCTAGGGTATTATATGGGATGCAATAGCTTTAAAGGTTTAGATCAAAATTTAGAATGTTAATTTTAATCTCAACTATTGGATTAAATTATTGCACGCAATCTCAGTCCGGAGGAACCAATGATATCAAAAATCAAATATACTTTAAACTGTCAACGTGCATAGTTGCCGTTTATGCAAACTCTATTATGTTGCAATCAATACTGTAAATTAGGTTACCAGTTAGGCAGGCATGTTTCTATCTAAAAGAAAAAAAGGTGATAAAAAAGGAGCTCTGGTTTAGTTTACCTTGTAAGAAAGGTCATCTATTTTACCAACCAAAAATTGGAAAAAAAAAAAAAAAAAAAACTATAAATTATAACAGCTTGGTCATGAGGCTCATTTCGTGAAGTACAGAAAAATAAAAATTAAGGTACATACACAATGTGAAAAGAAGTCTTCAATACATATATAAATGATAAGTGAACTGTTAATGGATCAAACTTGGTCCATCCTGGGATTCATGTTCTTTTACACAGGTTGACCAAATTTGCTCCACTAAAAGAAGCAGAGTGAAACTGAAACCTAATCCTATGTTTGGATGGATGGGAAATAGAGTGAAACCTAAACCTTATATCTTGGTCCTTCTCATCTCATCTTCATCCATTCTAGATATACCCTAAAGCTCTCAACAAATACGGGTTTAATGCATGGAAACAAACTATTTGTCTCGCTCAGAAGTTAAAAACTTGTCTTTAAGATACATATATTCTAAGTTCCTCCACCACCGTAATTAGGTTGGGGCCAAATGCCTCCACCACCACTATCACCTGTGACATAAGACATGCATGATAATGGCACGAGAGACAGCCCTCGGCTTCTGAGGTCTCGCTTTCGTTCTTCGTTTCCATCATCCACTGAACCCTGAAATCAAAACAGTGTAATTTTATGAATGAGCTGAAATTCTGAAACAGGTGATGGATAATATGCAATGATATAATCAGAAACAAATTAAGTCTTTCTTGCTCTTTCAACTACGTACCATCTCATGGTGTGGTAGAGTTTTGAGGGTTGGTTTGTAAAATTTATTTATTTATTTATTTTTGTAGCTTGATACATCATTTTTTAAGTATAATGGTTGGTTTAACCCTAATTGCTTGTCCTGCTATACGTTGGTGAAATCCAGTTCTTAGTTCTTACCGCTTGCATTGTTCTACAAGCCTTGTTTCGTGATGACTTCATGTATGGAACGCTCAGTGTCTGCAGAAAAAAATCTCAAAACTTAGTACTGAGGTACAAATATTGTATGCAATAAAAATTAATTTCACTTCTATTATAAGGATCAAAACTCACCTCTGATGGTTGTGATCTACACTTCTTTTTGAGCTAAATTTTTAATCAATTTTGTTATATATGGTAATTTTCTATTTTGTTATGATTTTCAAATTAAAAGTTACAATAAGGATTGGTCAAGATTAAAATGTACAGCCAATAATATTTGATTATGTAATTTTCTCAATTTGTTTTTATGATATTTCCTATTTTATAATCTAATTTTCTAAGGTGTTCTTTCTGCCTCATGATTTCTTTGCTATAAACTAGTGATTGTAGTCTCTTAGACATCCAGGTGATTGATTAAAAAAAAAAAAAAAAAAAATTCAGAGACGTTTTCCATTCTTCTTTCTCTAATGGATTCCGAAATTCTCCTTGCAAATTCAAGAAACTCCTTCATGGATTTAATGGTTTTATTCTTGAGATACACGTGTTCTATTTCTTGTGATGACTTGCTGCATTAGTTTAATAGATGATGATTGTCTATAGATTAGCAGTAAATTAAGAGAGTTAAGCTTGACTCCTAGCCAGGCTGCTACTGCAAACCTGTTTCCATGACAACAATCAAATTGTCTTGGTATATAGTTTGAATCACAATTAATGATTTGGTTTAATGTGGGAGGAATTTTTCATGAATTAATTATTGATTAAAAAATTTCAGAGAGTTTTTTTTTTGATGGATTCAAAAATTCTACTTGTGAAATTAAGGAACTCTTTCATGGATTCAATGGTTTCATTCTTGATACTGACGTGTTATTTGTGACAATCCACTGCATTAGTCTACAGATTAACATTGAAGAGAGTTAAGCTCGACTCCTAGCTAGACTTCTACGACAAATCTGTTTCCACAACAACAATCAAATTGGCTTATAATATAGTTAGAATCATAATGATTTGGTTTGATGTGGAACAGGTTTTCATGAACTTTTGGAGTTGAAAACAGGAGACAGCCTAATTGCATACTCATGATCTTTAAGAAAAGAAATACTACTTGACTAGTACAATGGTAGATAAACCTTGAATGGAAAATCTATTGAGAAGCCTATTTTGGAGATATTTTTTTCAGTCTAACAAGGAGGATATACTTATGGTCTTCCCAATCAATTAGAACAAACAATTTTGTTTTGTAATCCGATAAAGTCTTAATATTAAGAGTGGCGTGGTAATTGATCACAATATTTGTTTTTATTGGTTGGGAGTTCTATATGTATGGTTTAACAGGAAGATTGAATAATATCCCAACAAATATGTGGTGTTTAGACTTTATATTTATTAAACAAAAATTCAGTTCATTTATTTTCTCTTATCCGATATTCTAGATATCTAGTCTCGTAGATATAATTAAAGTGCAGTTAGAACTTAGAATCAATCGCATACCTTCCTTTTCTCTACTCTCACATGCATCATTTATGGAGTCAAAAGGAGGGTGTTATATATATATAATTCCATTATATCTTGGTGTTGTTTATTGTATTTTTAGTTTTTTTTTTTTTTTTTTTTTTTTTTTTATTATGGCTACTTTTAGAGAAGACTGAGTTGCCAATAGATCAGGGTGGACCAAAATAAATGTATCTCCTTTTTTTTTTTTTTTGGACATATTTTAGTGAAAGTAGTACTACCGATCGAAATAAGTTGGAAATGATTAAAAATGCTTACATTTTTTCACTTCATAGTAAGCTGATAATACACAATTATATCACCATAATGCAATTTTTTTAAGAAAGAAATTGGTTTTCTTTGTTATTTTTCTCCATTCATTTTGAATTGAAATATTCATCTGCCTCATGAGTTTTTGGGAGTAGATGTAAATCTAAGTTGTAACATCTGTCTTCTGCTTAAATTGCACAGATATAATAATCTTTATACTACAATATATCATGCAATGGAACCAGAAGTATAGGCCATGAAAAAGGGGACTATATCCTACTAAGTATACTCTAAGAAAGACTAGAAAGTGTAGGAGAATATTCTATAGGTTTGATGTGAAACTCATGTGCTTCTGGACATAATGGACGGTTCAAGTTTTCAGATTATAAAAATATAAGATGTAGGAATTGAAGGAGCCAATGGTACAATAACCCTAGCACTCACTTAAATAACAATATATGCTTTTTCCTCATAGAAGCCTGTTCGCTACCTATATATATTATATACCCTAATTTGACCGGCGGTCTCATCTTTAAAAAACTTGAAGTTTCTTAGACTTAAAGAATTATTAGTATTCCTTAAGGATATGGGCCAGATTGTTAAGATAAGAAAACCGAGAATCAAGAAGAATGTTGGGAAGTTTAAAAATACCTCGATTTGGTTGTGAAGGAATTTGATGTACCCGATAGCCTCCATTAGTACCGATGCTGTGTCTGTCTGCCAGATTCTCCACCCACATGCAAAATTGACGTCATTTTGCATTAGCAAAATCACACATAATTACATAAATGATAAATCTCTACCACTTTTTTTTTTTACTAAACGAAAATAATAACCTCTATTCAACTTAAGTCATATTGTAATTTCTCAATTAAATTCTCTCCAAAAATTAAAATAAAAAATAAAAAATTGTAATTTTTCAAACTATCATGGCCAAGATGTTTTTTTTTTTGGATTCATAGAGAACTTGGGTTCTTAATATAAAATGGCTTATACTTTAGTACAGTATTCTTGTACATTGGATGAGATATGAGACAAATATGTAACAATTTTTAGACATGTGTGATATTCGTGTTGCGTTTGATATACCAAAGTTCTTGACCTAAATCAACTCCATGAAAACTCTCTTGCACTAACTCACAAAATCAGTATGTCCATTAAGATGGTGGTGTTGATGAGCCATTGAAACATACCTTGCCAAAGGGAGCCACCAATTGCTGAAGAGCTGCAATTCTATCTCCTAATTTTTCCTTCCTAACCTGGTTCAATACCAAGCCACGAAATGTATGCAATTAATAATTAATTAGCCCAATTATATTGCAAAATATTTACATCTTATTTATCCTTTGGCACCTTAAATGGTGGACATGAAGCGCGTGGCTCCAATCGCGATTTCTTGGATGCAGCTTGAGTTGTCTTTGCCTCCATCAAACTGCTGGGTCTCTTTTCTTCTGTTATTCTATTCGTGAATGGTGATATCTTTAAGATGAAAAGAGTAAAGCTGATCAGTTGAGCAATAATCGAAAGTCATTCTTTAAAACCCCCCAAGAAAAGAAAAAAGAAAAGAGAACATACTTGCACTTGCACATATTGTATAAAGCTGTAGGTACCCCTATCTTAGCGAAAAGAAAGGCTACTCTTTTGGTGCCACAGGTTGTTAAAAACATTTATAATAAAGGGTCTCAGCTTTTCCAATTTTCATTTTCCAAATAACATCATTCAAATTGGATTCAGTAAATGCAAAATACACATTTGCATAGCAATATATATGTTTAGATGTTGTTTATCAAAAAATATATGTTTAGATGTTAATTTTTTTTTTTAATCTAGCAACAAATTTTGAAGTTATTATGTACCATGAAGATATAGTAGATTTGCTTATGTTGTGAATCATAATACCTCAAAACCTAAGCACATCAAGTCATCAACAGAAACAACTATTTGCTCATGGAAAACAACTATTTGCTATATATAGTAGCGACCTTTAAATTCTAGGACTAAAATTTTGTTATTGTTATTATTATTGCTAATGGTTTTATTCAAGTCATGATGTCCCTATATAGTAACAGTAACTGTTGAAGAAGAAGAAGAAGGAGAAGAGAAGAGTACTTACATTATTAGGGCTAAATGATGGCCTGTGAGTTAATTGCTGCATATGCATATGATCAAGACCAAAAGAAGGGCTCGCTTTAAATAATCCAAGACTATCATGTGAAGGTTGGCTAAAACTTCCACTGTATCTTTCTGGGGTCAATAGATTCAAGGCCTGCAAGTTCATGTCCAAGGAGCTTGAAATTTCTGATGATGATGGCGATTGATTCAAGTTGGAAATATTTATACTAGGATAAATCTGGCTGAAGTTCCCTCTGCTTGGCATTGCCACACCTCCAAAACTAGGACAGTTCTGGGCATTAGAATAAAACCCTTTGGTAGAAATGGTCTTGAGCAATAGCTTCTCACTAAGATCGTTTCTCTCATTCTTTATGTGACTTGTTGGAGTAAAATGGTAATCTTCTGAGGAACTGTGTAACAGTTCAGTGTATTTGCGGAAAGATTCTGAATGCTCTTCCTTGATTTTTAGGTCATGGGCAGACTGACTATTGGAACTCCCTGCATTACTAAGCCAGTAAAAGCCTAAGTCTTGGACCATGGAATTGTTGAGAGTCTTGAGACAAGGTGCTAGAATGTCATTATCCTGCTTAGATTCCCTTGGGTTTGAGAAAACTCCATCGAAGTTTGAATTGAAGTTATTGTTCCTACAAATAGTTGACATAACTATTTAAAGATTAATCTGAAAGCTTTATCATGAAAAGGGTTAGTTCAAAGGAAAGTAACAAGTAGTCCTTGTGAGGTAGATGGAAATCAAAGTAACAAGAAAATTTTAGGACAAAGCATTAACTGCATATCAGTTTTGGTATCAGTATCACTGTCACATGATGTTTTCCACCGGTGTAAGTGAATACTGTGGTATAAGAAGTCGGAGTCATTTATTCCAAATCCAATCAAAGAGAAAGAATGGCTGAACCTTTTGTAAAATATGTGATAAATTGAAAAACAAACTAACAAGTAAATTTAAACTTCTGGGAACTTTCTGCTTGATGAACATCAAATCAGAAAAGAAAAAAGAGAAAAGGAAAAAGATACCAAACTCGAAAGTTCATTTATGATAGTACTTTGAATAGGCAAAAATTCATTATAGAAGCACAGAGAGAGAGAGAGAGTGAGAGAGGTTGAAGCAAAACTTACAAAGTGACATTTGGGGTCCAAGCAGCGTGGTTGCTTCCAACTCCATAGTAGGTTGGGTTGGCTAAAGAAGAAGACCCAACAAGCTGGTCTGGGAGCTGATGTTGGTGATGGAGATTTGCAGACTCCATGATGATAATCTTATTTTAAAAGGGCTTGAAAATCCCAAGATGATAGTAGTAATTAAAGTAAACTAAGTAGCTAGCTTTGCTAGGAATCTCTCACTCTATTCAAAGAAAGACAGTTCAGGTGACACCCACATACCTGCTTGCTTTTCGTGGCCACTTTTCTCAGTTTCTTCTTTACTCTTTCAAGTTTACAGCTTATTAAAGTAGACTTGAAAAGAAAGAAAGAGAGAGCGTGAGTTTTTAATCTCCACACCCCTCTCTCTGACTTTAATTATTTAGTTTCTTCTCTCTCTCTCTCTCTCTCTCTCTCTCTCTTATATGCTTTTATATAAGCACTCTCTGCAATTACAGGGAGATGATTATACTTCTCCTACGCCATGATTAATACCCCTGCCTTCGATCCCAAGGCTTTCAACAAAGGTGTGAGAAGAGAAATGATAGCAACCATACTCTTACCTTCTCTCATCCCCACATGTCTAAAGCTCTTATATAGAGCAATTGGGGTCGGTATCTAAATGAATCAGCAATCAGCATTTTTCTGCAGTGTTTTGTCTCCAATTCTGCCTAGTGAGTGCTCACAATTCATTACATTTGCAACCTTAAAATGATGGGCACTAACCTTGTGCACATGTCTTGTACAGTTACCACTTACCACTAATCGCTGTGAGATGGCACTTATGAAGTGTATTTAAATCATCAAATATCACACTTGGCTTCTAAAATTGTAAAATTGTGATGGGTAGGAGATTGTCTAAGTCTAACTAGTCTATCCACTAGGTGCATGGGTTAGGGATGGCCATGGTTGAGACTCGGTTTGAGTCCCGGGGGATATTTGTATAGTTTCTAACCAAGTTTTAAAAAAAAAAAAAAAAAAAAAAAAAACTTAGTCCATTCACTAAAATGGTTTGGTTAAATGAACTCACTTGCATAAACAACCTCCCCAATTAGAAACACAGGAATACTGTCTGATTGTAGCAACTTGAGAGACATCGAGGAGATAATTTAACTATCAAACAAGCTTGTCAAATGAGTATGTTTCCTAAAAGGGAAGAGTGACATTTGAGACACATGAGCTATATTCATAGGGAAATGACTGCCAGAGGCCAAGATCCTTGCTATGATCAAGGTAATTCTCTAGTCTCGCCGATGATAGTAACATCGATTCTTATTTTGGCCATAACTAAGATAACCGCTCCATTTAATAAGCACCATGTGTCAACATCAAGCATATAAATTCACACTCTCTTCACCAAAATGAGGTATGAGATAACTACTATTATCTTACACCCTTTAGAATCTTTTCTAAAAAGATTATTAACTTAAGCATTGGACCGCTTAAACCAGTGCCACATGATGCCACACAAGTCATCTTTCTTCTTTTTTTAAAGATATTTAGAGGTATTCTTTTGAGCTCATCATTGCTATTTTAGCTGTAACAATAATTCATCATCAAATTTTAATATTGTTTACCCAATAATTACTCTTAATTAGGACCTAGTTAGTTGCTAGAAATTTCAATTACTTAGGATTTACTAATCTTGAAAGCTAAAATTCATAAAAATTAAAATTTCCGAAAATTAATATTATTATTGTACTGATATGCTCATTTCTTAACTATACAATTTATAGTTTGACCATTATGGAAATTTCTAAATGGCAAGAATGTTTCTGAATGTTGATAAAAAATAATTATGGGTGACATGTTAACATGTTTTTCTAAAATTTTTAATTATTAGTTATTTTTTCTTTGAAAAAGTTGAATTTTAATGTCAATTAGTAATTCATAAATACAAGATGTACAAGAATATAGTGAGATTTCTTAACTGGAAGGTGGGAGCTAGTTAAAATCCTTATGTTTTACAAGAACTTGTATGCTTAGGGGAATTTATAATTCTCGGAAAATTTGGTAACAAAAGATTTTCACAAACTCTCAGCAATTGAAAAATCCTAATGTGAAATATTGCACAATGACAATACCCTAAATTGTCACCAGACCTCACCCCAATAAAAATAAAATCATATATATATATATATCTCTCTCTCTCTCTCTCTCTCTCTCTCTAGGAGGGTTGGATGTGAATTGGCTTGTCTCCTTATAGTTCAGCGCTTCTGTATCTCTGTGTCATGCTGTCCCAACTTGAGCAGCATGAAAACTTTTACCGACATGCCCGAGAATTTTACTGTACTGAATTTCTATCCAAATTTAGAATACTCAAAGTCAAAACCACTCTGATATTAATTACTACATGCGAATTGGTGTAGGTAATTCATTCAATTAAAAAATGGTGTATAAATTAGTTGGAATCACTTTGCCAAAAGTTATGGCCCATTCTCCCCCTCAAAAAATAAAAAAGTTATGGCCCATTCTAAATCATGCTGGGTGGTATTTTCTAATGAAAATGGGAATGTTGTAACTGTAGTAAATGTTCAAGTAGCATCTTTTCCCCCCATTTTGAGGACATAACCCATAGTGCTGGTAACAGACAACTTTTTTTTCCTGGCCTCTTTTATAATTTGTTAAGGTGGTAAATTGTGATTGTAGGACATTATTTTTATATGAATCCATTACTAGTCCATTTTTATTATTAATTAATCATAGTAGAACACATTAGGTTTTCTTTCTCTCAATGAGAGTATATATAACTTTTCAAACATCAATTTTACTATTTTTTTTTTTTTGGTGTGTGTATGTGATATTTCGACTTGCACATACCAAATAATTATATAAACGAATCCAATGATAATTGTGAAAAAAAAAAAAAAAAAAAAATTGTGTTTGTAAACATTGTAACCAATGAACCTTTTCAAAACTATGCCTCTATTACAAGCAATGGTTACATGCCACAAAGCCCTGCCAAGCTTTACAAGCACCTTTTAGGCTTATTCTGGGCCATATTAGAGATTGATCATTGCAATTTTTTCCATTAGCTAACCCAACATTACTTTGTAACGTGATTGTTACATCCTACTTAATTTGTCATCTTATATTCTCATTATAACAAAGAGCTTTAAAGGTGTTACATATCAATATTTTTGGGGGTGAAAATACCATTTTGGCCTATATATACATATTGGAATTACTATTAATTTGGTCCAAATATTTTAGTAATAATCAATTTAGTCTTTACTATTTTCAACTTACAATCAATTTGATTATTATTGTTCCCATTAAAAAAAAATTAAATATGATTATTATTGTCAACTTAGTAACAGAAATTGGACTGTAAATTCAAAATAATAAGAACCAAATTAACTGTTATTAAAATATAAAAATCAAATTAATAGTGACTAAAATGGTTTCTCCACCTATTTTTGATTCAAAACACTCATTATGATTCTTGAAAGAAAAAAACAAACAAATAAATAAAATCTCCACGATATCATCTAGGCTCTGGCTGCAAACAAAAACGCCCTAATAAACCTAGAAGCAGTAGGCAGTAGCCTGTAGCCAGTAGCCATTATGTGCACCAAATTGTATATTGTGACCTACACACACCTTTACATCTTGTCACTGATGATATTTTCAAATCTTCTGTTTCGGTCTTGACTCACTCACCCCTTCTCTCTATTCAGTGTGCGTGCGTGTCCGTACCTGTCAGTATTGTAACATATGCTTCTTTTTAAGGGTATATATAGTAAAGAAGATAAAAACAGGGTTACAACAAGCACAAACATAAAATAAAAGGGAATAATACATACCATAAAAAAAAACATTGAAATTCCCATAAAAAAAAAAAAAAATTTGAAAATGTGATTTTTAAGAGATGCTTTTAACTTTGAAAACGTAACTTAAAATCACGTTATTAGTGTATTCGGATGGTGTGTATTTGCACCAGTAAGCAATGCCCAAAGTAAAAAATGTAATCTAGGATGTATATAATTTTTTTGGAGAGTTTTGATAAAAATTAATTTCAATTTATATAGTTTACATTATACTATTTATCATCATGTTAAAATATCAATTGATATTTTTTTGTATAGATGAGATTTGGAATTCCAGATCTATTATTGGATGACTAAAAGTTTTATTAATTGAGTTAACTGAACTTATTGTTCATAAATCAAATGTTTTCTCTTTGGTTTGTGTATGTGGGAATTTGGAGCCGTATCTGTTAGTGTAAAGCACTACAATGTAGATCCTTGCTAAATGATGTTTACAAATCAAGTGCTTGGGTATTTCATTGCTGGGAGGAAATTACACATTATTTACTTGTGATAATAATTTGATTCGTGCATGAAAATCATACTCTACAGGCTTGGTAATATGTGTCAAATTTTGTCATCAAAACATGCATGTGGGAATTACACGTTTTAAGAAAATATGACCACATCGTGATAATGATTGAGAATTTGAGGATATTGATATATAAAGACAAAGTAAAATAGGAAAAAAGAAGGAAGATCTCCCTAGCTAGTAGCTATTAGAGCATCCTATTTTTTTTTTTTTTTTTTTGGTTGAAAAAAAATGGGGGCCTTTATGGCTATATTTTACCCCCGGGCAGGGCATCCTATTATCTACAGAGTGATCTTTCCTAAAAATAAAAAATAAAAATAATAATAAAGGGAACAAATGAGCCAATGGCAACATGGGACGGAATGAATTGTTTCATTGGAGGCCAAAACATAATAATAATAATAATAATAATAATAATAATAATAATAATAATAATAATAATAATTGACCATTAAAAAAATTAAAAAAATACTAAAATTAAAAATTAAATTAATATACAAAATATAAAACTAGCATCTATTTAGTATTAACATAATATAAACAAACAAAAAAAAATATAAATTGATTGTTTCTTAATATATTTTTAAATTTTATTGGATTTTTTTAATGTAAAAATAAACAAAAACAAAGCTACCTAAATTTTACTTTTATGATGATAATATCATTAATGAACAAAGCTACCTAAATAATAATCTATGTATTATTTAACTTTTATTTTTGAGTGTTTTGTTAATTTTGACATTTAACGATTTTTTCTATTTATTTATTTATTTGTGTGAAAAATTATGAGTTGACCCATAACCTGATCAATTCAACCCATTCGCAAGCTATTTAGGATGACAAGTTTTTTACTCGAACCCGATTAACCCAACCTGACCCGTTTGGACAAACTTCTAACTTTGGTTATCAAATATTAAACAAGCAAACTTTAAAGCCATTATATGAGAGAGAGAGAGAGAGAGAGAGAGAGAGAGAGAGAGAGAGAGAGAGAGAGAGAGAGAGAGAGAGAGAGAGAGAGAGAGAGAGAGAGAGAGAGAGAGATGTCATTTGCTTCATGATGATTTTTTTTTATCATTTACTAAGATACCAATCAATTTTTGATGTAAGTAGAGATCAAACCACAAATTTCTTATTTGACAATAAAATATTTTGCTAATTAAGGTAATTAGAACTATTTTAGAGTTAAAGGAATTAATAATAAAGTGAATATTACGACCAATAAACTTTAAAGTATCATTTTCAGTATCTTATACAGCAGATAAAAATAAAATATAACTTGCATGCCCTAAATCCCTAATTATTAATGCTATATACAGCAAAGTGACTCTTTTTAAATCTAGAAAATCCTCATTGACCATAATAGTGCTCAGTCACAGATGTATCATTCTTTAATGTTATTGTTTGTTTGTGTGTGAGAGAAAGGCCTAAGAGACAGATTAAGTCTGAATAAGCTGTCTTTCTCACTCAAAGAATAAGGTCTACAATATATAATTTGACCAGCCCCACAAAAAAAGTTGATGGGAGAATGTGAAATCAGAGTATGGGCAAGCTTCACTTTTCTTTTAGATCTTTCTTCTTTTACCCTTCCAGCATGCCCAACGTCTATTTATTTTATTATTTTTTTAAATTCTACTCAACTATTTTTTTCTCATCTTCAAAGTTAGTCTTCTTTATTGAAAGCTTTGTTTGTTTTTTTTTTTCCTTGCTTTGTCACCTTTTCAATATTTCCTAGACTCGCTTTCTTCCACAATTCATTTCAGTAAAGCTGCTTCTACATGAGATTTACAGTAGTTTTTTCAATTATTACTCTCACTTCCATGAATTATCAAAGAATTTTACCCAAAAAAAGAAAGAAAAGAAATGATAATAAATTAATAATGCACATTTAGGTGCTTATTTATTGCTAATAATTAATCCCATGCATTTACGACACACTTACAAATACTTGTAGCCATATCAGATGCCATACTTTTTCTTTTTTTTTAGAGTTTCAACTTATGGAGTCTGCTCCTAATGATAGCTCTTTATCATCAGACCAAAACACCATTCAGATTTTTGGTGTAGGTGGAAATTGAATCTCAGATATCTTGTACAACCATAAAATTTTTTACCAGTTGAGCTAACTGAAACCCACGATATCAGATGCCACACCTAGCCAATCACAAATTAAACCATAATATTTGCCAAGAGGCAAAGCAAGCCTGAGGGATGTTATGAGAGATGAAACATGAGGCTGCTCTCTAAGAATTTTACTCAAAATGCAAAAAGGGAGAACACGTGAAAAGATATGTTATGAAGGTAACAAAAAGTATGATTTTGGATAAAATAGAATATATATATATATATATATATATATATATATATATATATATATATATATATATATGCCTGACTCTAATTTCTCTATCGATAATCATAGCAAAACCAAAAATTTTAAAACTAAGATTTAGTTCGTTTATGTATTTTTTTGAAAAGAACTTTGTGACTCAACTGGTATTTTTTAGTATTTTCAATAATAATAATAATAAAAAGTCTAGAGTTCAAAAATATCCTCCCTAATTATCAATAATAATAAAAACTTATTAGTTATTTTTGTTTGTTGTGGAAAAGTAGGAACCCTTGGAATAAGTGGCGAAGTCACATGGAAACCAAAATCCTCCTCTCCCCCCAAAAATATTCTTTTGAAAAATTGTTATTCTCTGTATTTATATACTTATAATATTTACAGGTAATCTTTAGAAAAAATTGCATTTGGGCCTTTGGTCCCTCATTTGGTTTTAAATGTTGATATTTTTGTTAATGTAAGCATATTTATATACAATACCCAATTAAATTAAGTTACAATCCCCTCAAAATATATGTTTAGTGATGATAATACATACATACATATATATATATATATATATATATATATATATATAGGCATAGAAAAATATAATATGTTAATTAGTGTAAGGTCACGGTTTGAATCCTGGGCCCAAAAGTGAAAAGGACCTAAGCCCAAAGAGTCTAATACAATGAATTTGTAGAGAGTGAGTTGAAAAACTGGGCTATAATGAGTTGGGTAACAATTGTAATGGATCCAGATGACAATAAGGTAGAGATAGTCTGGTTTTTACTGAAGAAAAATAGTCCTCGGTATAGGCCGAGGAGATCAGTTATTGTATATATTTCTTGAATTTGATTACAAGTACAATTCCTTAGTGCTACAATTTTCTTTTCTTTTATTTTTGATCCCCTTCCCTCATGGCCTTCTTCTTATTTTATACTATCCCTTTGCCTTCATCTCTACCATTCACGTGTAGATTAGATTGTTGGTCTTGATCCCTGTCACATCAGCACCTTCCTGAAGTCTTTGGAGAGTAGCTGTAAGGCTGAAAACTACTGTTCAAATATCACTTCCTCATTAATGCAGCCAAAGGGTTAGCTGTAAAACATTCAATGCGGTGGTAGCAGCTTTCCCTTAGATATTTCCCACCTCCCAGTTGTCCTATACGTTCATAACATATATCTTTATCAATAGAATTTCCCGGAATGTCACCCTGGATGACAGGACACTTTTTCTGACCTTTGCTTCGCTTGGCCGAGGAGATACTCCTCTTCGGCTTATCTTCCCTAGCATTCTCACTTGTAGCTCGCTCATGGAGTCCTGAGTCTTACATATTCATTACTGTTTATTTGTTCTCGGACCGCAAAGTGTCCTTAGATAAGGCCCAAGGCCCAACATATACTCTTGGGCCCCTTATCCCTACAATTAGTATAAGTGATTTTTTGTAAAATGTAATAATACCTCTCAAACTTTGATTCATTTTTTATCATGCCATAGTTTTCAATTGTTTTGATCACTTTTCTACAATTTGGATTAATTTGATCACAATCTTCTTTTAATATGCTGTTAACAAATTGTTAAAGAAAGTGTTTTATATAATATTCACATGGTTTATAAATTATTAGACACATGATATGTGATTTGCGAACACACACACAAGCTTATTATTGGTTTATATAAGTATGGTGAATTTCAATAAAGATATTCCAAGGGCAGTAGATAAAAGTGGTATAATTAAGCAATCCTTGGTCACACAATTCTAGTTAAACCAATAATAAAATGAATGAGACGTGATTAGAAAATAGACAAAGTTGAAGGGATATGCATAAATTTTAATTATTTATTATAATATTTAAATATGATACTAAAATTTTATTTCCTAAGAATACGAATATCCCTCGTAAACATTTTAACAAAGAAATATATCATGTGATTAGATTTAAAATAAATTTTATTTTGTGAATAACTATATTATACTTTTTTCTTTTAAAAAAACTATATTATACTTTTGTTATATTTATAAATTAAGGTTAACCACAGTGTCTCAAAGAAACTTTTCTCATTCTCCAAAAAAAAAAAAAAAAAAACTTTTTTTCTGGCTTTTTGCTTGGAGTTGGAGCCCATAAAGTTATAAATTTTCCAAGCCATTGACATTCTATAAAGATTGCTAGAAGTGCGAAAGGCTTTTCTTTTTTCTTTTTTTCCCCCAAACAAGTAATCTATATAAACTTATTTCTCATCAGTTTTGATGTAAATAGGCAAACACAATGAAATATACAGAAGTTTAAACATATTGGGTGGATAATATATTACTGATGAACAAATTGTTGTGTTTTTTCTACAGAGCTCTATGTCTAAATTAAAATAAATAACTCTAAGTAGCAGAAAAAATAAATTAATCCATCCAAGCAGAGACGAAGTCAGGACTTGAAGTTAGGGGGGCAGTTTTGTTGTTGGTTGCATGCAACAGCTCTAGTTTCTTGCTCGGTTGCTTAACAGCTAATGGTTTTTTTTTTTTTTTTTTTTTGTGTGTTTTTTATGTGTGCATTCAAGCATGGACAAAATTATTTTGTTTAAAAAATTTTAAAGGGTCAAGTTGTTTGGGATAAAATTGGTTGTTTGAGTTTAATTGTTTTTAGCTTTACAATTGGTAATTT
The DNA here is from genome assembly GCA_028535165.1 of Quercus tomentella. Lineage (NCBI taxonomy): Eukaryota > Viridiplantae > Streptophyta > Magnoliopsida > Fagales > Fagaceae > Quercus > Quercus tomentella. The sequence goes on from JAPQVY010000155.1 coordinate 10,210,253, forward strand.
TTGTTGTTGAATAATTTTTTTGAACTTGTTTATTTTGCTTTAGATTTTAGATTTGGGATTTAAAAGGAGGAAAATGCTAGAATTACAAACTTTTTTACAAATTATTAATGTGGTGAGTGGTTATTAGTAAGTAAAAATGTGATGTAAGTGATGGTCCAGATGCAAACCAATAAAATTTTACTATCACAACAATTTGTAAAAATGTTACAGAAAAGTTTGTGGTTAGAGTAGTATTCTTAAAAGAATCAATGATAATGTTAAGGGGGGTAAAGTGTGATTTTATAGAACAAAATTGGTGCCTATGTATATATTAATTTTTTTTTTTTTTTAAATTAGGGGGGGCATTGCCACCCCTAGTCCAAGTCTCCCTCCGTCCTTGCACCCAAGTGCCAAGAAAAACAGCAATGCAAAAACATGCACGCCAAATTTAAGCAAAAAATCCACTAGTGTAGAGAGAAAAAAAAATACTAGCTTAGTAAATCTAAAAAATCTACTATAATAAAAAGTCCAAATTTGATAAGGATTGGATGTAAAACTCATGTTTTACACCATCCAATAAAAAATTGTCACATCAGCATTTTACTTAAAATTCAATATATTTTACCACACCTAATAATATCTTATTAAACTCCCAATTTGATTGGATTTATATATAAGTATTAGAATTGATTAAGTGTGGTTGTGCTTGTTCTTAAATATGTGATAAAATGATGTAGTATGTTGGAATTGAAGTGGTAAAACATGAGTTTTACACCACATCCTTACAGAATTTAATCTCATAATAAATTAGATATTACAATTCTTAAATTTATACTCAAAACTTAAGTTCACAATAAATTAAAAAAAGTAAAATAATAAATATCTAGGAGTGAAACCAATATAGCTATCTCCACTATGAATACTTTAAGTCTTTAACTCGATGCGGTTGTAGACTTGTAGTACTCAAAATCCTGTCAGAGAAAACTCCAAATTTATCTCACTAGCTATAGCTTGTGAGTATCTTGAACATATACAGAAGACCTCTACTGTGTTTTTTACCACACGCCTTACACTGCTTGTCCAACAAGCTTTTAAAGAAATTTTGTCACATTTGTGCTGGAGAAGAGAATGAACAAAGAGCTGCCTGCTGGTTTTATTCGCTGTTTTCATGTTCTCACATGTCAAACCAGGTTTTGCACTTGGCTAGATCAGATTATTTGGATGTGATTGATGAGTCGTTGAAAAGATATATTATGAGCCAAATATGTTTTCAGCTGAAGAATTTTACTGAGAGATGAGGCTGCACGTGATTTCCTATATACATTCCCTTTTTCTTTTCTTTTTTGAGAAAATATTCCTTTTTTTTAAAGCATTATATATATATATATATAAATAATATGGACTGAAAATAATGGACTTGAATAGTGTGTTGGAACTTTTAAACCAAAATGTTTTTTTTTTTTTTTTTTTTAATTTAATTTTTTTTATCTCGACTAAAAACACCTATTTACTTGGTAGCTTAATTAGTATGTACTTTTTGATATTTCTAATGGATATATCAAGATTCAAATCATTCTTTACCCACTATCGAGTTATCAAAAAGAAAGCACTTGTTTTGAAAATAATACTTGCATGGATCAACTATAAACAAACAGCCCTCAGAGTCTTTGAATCCTTAAATATAAATTGTACAAAAAAATTATTGTCCTAATTTTCTTATTAGAAACAAAGTGTCCAATAATACCCTAAAAGCAAAGTTGTTATCATTGATGACTTTAAGGGTCTATCACCATCATCGCATAGAAAGCAACACCTTTTTCCAGGTCCTAGCCTTTCAACGTCGGGTCAAAAGTACACTACGTTTGTGACATTTACAATATTAATCAACTTTACCATTCTCATCTACCCACCCCAAACTTTACCTTTCTAAAAAATAATAGTATTAACTATCAAATTAATTTACTTTGATAAACCCGTATATTTTTTAAGTTAATTTATTTTTCTTTTTGTCTTGTTTATGGAGTGATGTAGAAGGTTCGATCTTAGCCCAGTAGTACTTCACAATTTCACATTACCAATCAAATCCGAATTTACCAAACGTGACTCAGCTGTGTCCTACAAAAGAAACTATATTGCCAAGAACTTTTGCTTGTCTCTTTTTTATAATTTATTTCCTATGTAGCAGAGATTCTAAGGCTGCCTTTAGCTCTAGGGTTTGAGTAACTGTACCAAAGACTATCTTTTTCTTTTTAATAGGCTGATCGAATATATTGTACCCAATAGGCCATTACTATCTAACAAGTGATCTTTCTTTCCTCCTATTTTTTCTCCTTTTTTATTTTGGTGCTACTTAAGCAATTCCATTAACATACTAAGACGGTTTGAAAAAAAAAAGAAAAAGAAGAAGAAGACCACCTTTTTCTAATTGCAATCAACCATACATTTCTTAAGACCTGGATAGTGATCATCATCAATCTTTATGACATACATAAGGTGCATTTTATATTTCTAATCAAGATAGTTGGTATATATATCTTCTTCTTTTTTTCCTGAAAAGATTAGCTTGAAAACTCCAACATGATGATACTTTTAGTATTTTCACTACTCTCTCTCTCTCTCTCTCTCCTTGCTTGGAGGGACAAAAGTGTTTCAAACAAAAATCTCTTGATAAAGTGCTTGCGTTGCTTTGACAATTTGTTTACTCACAATACACAAGCTTTCCTTTCATCGTTCCAATAATTAATTTCATTATTTGGTAATGCCTTTTAACATGAATATAGTATGTGCTTTACTTTTTAAGTCAAATATTTGGCAAAGCCCTCAAAAGGAGGTCTAAAGCAACAGGATTTAAAGTAGTTTTAAGAAGAAGACAAAACATCGAAACAGGAGAATATATGCTTTCTCAAGCTTACGAGCATGAAATCCAAAACCAGGGGGCCATGCTCTTCTTTGCTTTCCATTTCCACTAGTACTGAACCACAAATATATATTACCTTATTCTTTGCAACTCCATCATCTTCCTAGCTATAATCTGTTGGGCTTGCATAGATTGCTAGCTCTTTGATTATATAGTTTCATGCATCTACCCCTCTGATCTTGAGGCTTTTGCATCCACTATCCCTAGTCATGTCCAACAAGGTCTTTAAGTTTTATGGATATGGTGGAGATTATTATGCTCTTTGGATTGATGCATTTCGATTGCCTTATTAGAACAGACCAGATGAATCAATTGTATAGACAACGTTCTCCCAAAAGAACAAAAGACATATATGTCATATTATGTATGGGAGATATTATCTTTTATCTTTTTTTTCTTTTTCTTTTCTTTTTTTTTTTTTTTTTTTTTTGGGTTTAAAGAGGGCTTTTATCTTTCTTTTTGCTCTTAGCTCTACTTTTTTGAGAGGATGGGAAGGCAAGTCAATCCCATGACATGACTAGGACTAGGATAGGTGCCAATCGGGTTACAAGCTTACTAACAGGGCTTTATCTTTTATTATTGAGGGAAATATGCCTACCTCTCTATGGAACTATAAGCGATTTAATTTTGCTAATGATGACTAATGCACTTGTAGCTAGTGAAATTATATTTTGCTATATTTTGTGTTTAGTTAAAAAATAAGCTGACTTTTATCATTAATTAGTATTTAAAAGAGTAGTGTGCTAAAATTAAATGGCTTTGCTTAATGGACGACTTAGGAGTACTCCCGTTTGTTTCAGTGTAAAACATTTTTTGAAAATTTTTTTCCTCATTTTCGGAAGTTTGGAGTGGCTGAAAAGCTTGATTAAACTAAAATCATTTTCTAGTAAAACAAGAAAAACACCCTAATGAGGCCATACATATATTACGCTCATTTTAGCCTCAAGAGAAAAGAAACATCCAAAATAATGGAACTACTCCTAAGTCCTAACTCTCCAAAAATGACCAATACTCTCTAAATGCTAAAAAAAAAAAAAACCCTAAAATCTTCAAAATGACCAAAATAGTCTCAAAATAATTGAAACACTCTCAAACCTACAAAATACCAAAAATAACCTTGAAAAAGCCTAAATGACTAAAATACCTTCACAACTTACAATATGATTGAAGTATCCACTAAATCTAAAAGCACCAAATGACAAAAATACACCCTCAAATAATCAAAATGACGAAAAAAGTTCCTAAAGCTTCCAAAATGACCACAATAGTCCTCAAAAGTTTAGAATCACCCCTAAAATTTTAAAAGTCTCACGAAAATAACTTTCAAGCATCCCTTTGGAGTTTTAAAGTGTTTGTAATTACACATATGAATGTGTAATTAGGTAAATGAGTAGTTAGGTCCCACCTAGGATAAATAGGATGGGTGAGTAATGCTGTAATGGTTATTAACTATTTATTTAAATGTGTAATAAAAAAGTAACTATATACCCGACCATTTTATAATCCAATAGAAACCCTACCTAATAAGAACAAAAAAAAAAAAACCCTACCTAACATCCCTTGTTGTACCGGTATTGAGATTGAAACCGACCCTTATTGTCTCTCTAACATTGAGATTGAAGCCATCAATGTCACTTGTGACATTGCACCAGCATGGGTGCCAATTCATTTTTCCCAGCCTTTTTGTAAGTTTAGTTGATAATTATTATTATTATTTTTTTCTAATTTATTCTTATTTTGATTGTACTTATTAATGTAATTAATTTTTTATTAATCATGTACTAACTTTTTAGGTTAGTTTTAGTTGTTCTGTATTCATTTTTGAAGTGGTGATTTTTTTATTTTTTTTTTTGGAGAAGATTTAAAGTGGTAAATTAATGTTACTATTTAAAGTACAACTAATTACCAAATAATAGACTTTGTTTAAAAAAAAAATTCAATTTACCATGCATCGAAACAAACGATAAGTATAAATTATGTCAGAAATGTGAAACAGACATCCGAAATTAGAGATTTATGAAAATGCAATGTCTAATCAATTCAGAAGAATATTCCAAAAATATCTAATAGGAGGAAAACCTCGACAGCAAGTCAAATCATTCAGGTGACCAGGCCATTGAGATTAGGGACATTGTGTCCGAGTCAACCACTGAGTCACTTTGTTGAAGTTGGACCATAAAGATTGTTGTTGAAGTGGGGCTGGTGAGAAGAATCATTTCAGAACCATTATAATTGCAATGTCCATTAAACCAGTGTAAATTGGGTTTCAGTTGCTCTTCTGCATGGTCAAGTTCTTTAATGGTGTCAAGTTGCTTCCTTGTTCTGTGGTCTCTAGTTCTTTCTTTGCTGTGCTTGAAGTACAATTCAATTAAGTTCACTCCTTCTATATATTACCTTATGTACATATATATATATATATGTAAGAAAAAAAATGGTGAATTCAAATTGTGTTTGTAAATCCAGTTATAATATTATCTCGCATTCTTAAGTTATGTGTGGTTTACATATTTTCATTGTTTATGACAATTTGGAAATGGATTATTGAATAATTGATTAAACGACATTTTAAAAATTACAACAAAAATTTTCTCAATTTTTTAAAAAGTATTATCTGTTTGAAATATAATCAAAGTCACTTTTAGTTTTTGGCTTTACAATTTTATTTCCATGTGGTTACCAATCTTTAATTGTGTAATGAAACTGATTAAATCAATCTTGTTATCAACTTGGTCAAAATAATTTAAACCATATGTGCGCTATTATTCTTTTGTTTTTATCTTGTATTTCACTAATTGAAATGAAAGAGTAAGAACCAATAAAATCTTTGAATGTTCGAGATGAATTAATATTCAAATGTTTCATATTGTATGTACATCTATCTATATATAATATCTAAAACTTGAAGTATAATATTTATTATTACTACGCTTCTTTTGAACCACATTAGTACAACATTTTACTCTATTTTAGTTGATTTGATCCATTTAATCTCATTCGGTCCACTTCGGTCTATTCAGTTCATCTCAGTCCACTTTGGTCCATTCGCTCCGTTTTAGACTAATAAGGTCATAAATTAATTATTTTTGTAGGTTGCCTTTTTATTCATTTTCCCCTTTAAATTTTTGGGCTGAAAAGTATGAAATTTTATTCTATTTGAACTAAAAAATACAAACAAAATAGATGTTAAAAATTAGAGATATGAGCCCAAAAAGAGCAATAAAAATTATAAATATTCAGAAAATTACCTTAAATTCAAGTTTTAATAATATAGACTAGGGACAGACTCAAGATTTTAGGCTAGTGGGGTCAGAGTATAAAGAAAAAAAAAACTCTAAATAGGCATCCATATAGTATTAAAAAATTATAAATACTTAAATTCATTGTTTCTAAATACATTAAAATGCAATCATTTACCAACAAAGACAAAAACAAAAACAAAATAATGTTTTTTTTTTAATACTAAGTTGGCTAGGATTTTTTTTTTTAATAAAAAAATTAGAGCATTCACAGTGGTGGTACTAAAAATTTTAGTTTTTATCACATCACTTTACAATATACCCAATATCAAATGTTTTATTTTTTTTTTATCACTTCATTTAAAATAATATAAACAATTCATTAAAATAATAAAGGAAGCAAGAGAATTTGAGTTTTTTAATTAAAGGAAGAGATATAATCTTAATAAAATATTATATTTTATTTTTAACAACTTTCTACAATCAACTGGTATTTATACCAGTTTACTTTAGTTGCAAAAAAATTAGTTTTAACTTCTCTAATAACATATATTTTTGGGGTAATTACACATAACCTACCTGTGGTTTGGGCGAAAATCACTTTGCCTACCTGTGGATTGAAAAGTGTCACTTAACCCACCCGTGGTATGTTTCCATCAATCTCCGTAATCCACCTCAAGCCCAACCGTTACAAAAACACCTCTTAACCCCAAAACACAACATAACGCGAATCAAAACATCCAAAACTCAGAAACTTTTCGAGAGAGAGACTTGTGGTGAGATCAACGTGTTCTTCATGGTTTGGAGTGTCTGGAGGGGGAGAAAACACAAGTTTCACAACATCGATGCTAGAGAAGGTAGTTTCGGTAAAGAAAATCAAGGTATTTGTGTTTGTTCTGGATTTAGGGTTTCAGATTTTGTTCAAGTGCCAACTTACTGTATGAAACTCTAAATTTGTACTTCCTAGGAATCTTGTTTTGTTGATATGTCTTCATCAAGTGGTAATTTCTTGAGTTCATGTGGGCATATGTGCAATGAGCAGACTTGTGTTTTGAGAACAAGTTTGAGTTTGTATAATTTTGAGAGTAGGTTCTTAAGTTGTAGCCGTTATAAGGTTGGTCCTAAGTGTCCTTTCTTTGTTTGGCTTGATAACCCAACCTATCTTTGTGGGAATGAAACTACACCTTTGGCTCTAGAGATGATGTCTAGGCTTCAGAGTGCTCTCCAACTTGCCAATGAGAGGGAAAGGACAGCTCTGGAAACGGTGGATGCAGCAAGGCAGACGGCAGAAGAAGCTAGGCAAATGGTAGAAAAGGCTCTTGAAGAGGAAGCCAAAGCCAAGGAGAGGGAGAGAAAGGCTTGAGCTATTTGTGCAAAAGTTAAGGAAAAGGCCATGTTTGTTGAAGAGAAGCAGAGAATGTGGAAGTTTGCATACATTTTGTCATAGATCTTTTTTGTTATTGTTATGTTGTTGTGTTTTGGCTCAATTGAGTTCTCTGGAGTGAAGAGACCAAGGTTGTTGCCCTGAAGTAGTTAATTGGTTAGTAGAGATAGTTATGACAATGGTGTTAATGAATTTGCATTGTAACAGCACTGGCCTACTGATGTAATGTTTTGATGTGTCAATGAATGAAGAATTGGTCAATTAATGAGTATTTTGTGCATACCATAACAACCATTCAATGAAAGAAGTATTGGTCATGCCACTAGTCTCTAGGCATATAATGAAAGAAGTATTGATCAATTATCAATGACCTACGCATACCATAACAACCATTCCACAGTAACAACTTCCATACACTCTGTATTGGAAAAATCTACTTGGACACAATCTGTAGCAGCAATATGTAAACTTCCATATAATTTGGTTTGGACAAATAATGTTCCATACAAATAGAATTGAATAAATATCACAAGTTCCATACCATAATACCACAACTTCCATACCATAATACCACAACTTCCATATAATACCACAAAATTTCAAACCATAATAACAACCTGGAGTGTATTGTACCTTAACTTCTAGTAAATTACAAAAAAGCACATTCCAAGGTCAGCTACATATATATATATATACACACACACACACATACATATAATTGCTCAAAACAAGGTGATTGTTTTTTACACTAATTAATAATTACAAAAAGCCAACAGTGGTCTTCACAAAAAACACTAGCTGCAGGCCCACATGTTCTCTTACCCCTGCCTTTACTCCCAATGCTGGCATGCGTACCCACTAGCTTCATTTCTTGCCTTTACTCTTTCCACTCACTGAATTCATTTTTCGTGGCCTTTGTGCAGCAAGTTGTCCTCTAGTCCTTGCACCACCAGTGCTCCTATTTGCATATGAAGGCTACAAAATAAAAAATAGATTCACTTGTTAAAAAATATCTCAGTCTACACAACCATCCAAGAAAGAAGCAACTCAACTAAGTTACTTGTGAAGAACTTGGTAAGGTATCCCAGGTCTCTCTAGGTGTGTGAAACTCTGGCTGTGAGGAAGAGAACCATCCTGCTCTCCTGTGAGATGGCCTAACTTGATTTCCTTGTTGTGAAGCTTGATTTCCTTGCTGTGAGGATGAAGGCTGAGTGGCAGACCTCTTGTTGTATGTCTCGGTAGGCTACTGGGATGGTGGCTGGGATGCAAGCTGAGGTACAGATCCAGATCTGGTACTAGGTGCAGGCACCCCTCCCCTTGCCTGCAACAAAACCCAGTTTCAATACATGAATACCTTTGTAAGTTTAAAAACAAGTTTTTTTTTTTTGCCATTTAAATCCCAATTATTTACAGCTTTTTCTCTTTGAAGCCGCTATCTCCTCTGCCATGATGTCTCCCTAGTGATGCCAGCCTTGCACCCTCTTGAGTTATGCCCTTCCTTTTTGCATTTCCCACACCTTACAAGTCTGTTCAGCCTACTTGCTTTGTAAGGGTTTCTAAGCTCATCAGGAGCCCTCTTTCTTTGCTTGGGTGGCCTGCCTGGTGGTTTGTATATGTGAGGTGCTAGGGGAGCAGGCTGTCCAGTCTCAGCCCATTCTGACTGGCCAAGCATGGGAGGAAGTACCTCCTTATATATTTCCATGTAAGTTTCTTTGTGGTAGCATGGGTGGGTGTAGTCTTCTAGTGTCTCAATGTTTGTATAAATGGCTGTTATGGCATGTTTGCATGGAATGCCATTTAAATCCCAAGACCTACAGCTACATGTCTTCTTGATAAGATCAACTACATGCCTCTCATATTGATTGGCTACCTCATAAAGGAAACTGTCAGTTGGGGTAGCACTAAATGGCTTGCTTTCAAGCTTCAATTTCTCCAACTTATCTTGTATGCTTAGACACAACTTTCCAACATACTTCTTTATCCCTTTCCTTTTTGTGTAAAGCCTAGTCATAAGTCTAACCCTAATCCACTCCAACATTGCCAAGATAGGCTTGTCCCTAGACTTCAATATCATTGAGTTAAAAGGCTCACTCAAGTTATTTACCAAACAATCTGTTAAGACCCTAGGAGTGAAGTGTGACCTTGTTCACTGTGTAGGTGCAATGTTTGCAAGATACTGATATGCCTTTTCATCCAAATCCTTTATGTACTACATGCCTCTCTCAAACTCCCTCACTGTTGTGGCAACAGCATACCTCCACAGTGCATCCTTCAGCTCCAATCCCTCGTGATTGACTTTGAAATTGTTGTAAATGTGTTTCACACAGTATCTATGCTCCACAGTAGGGAATAGTGTCTCTATTGCAGGTATAAGCCCCTGCAAATAACCAAACAAACAAACAAAACATGTTAGTTCAGCAAACGAAGTAAACTATTCAAGTATAACTGAACAAAACTTTCATACCTTCTGCCTATCAGAAATGAAGACCAACCGAAGCTCCTCTGGCCTCCCTATATCATCAACAAATATTTCCAAAAACCATATCCAAGACTCCTTGTTTTCTTGTTCCACAACAGCCATGACTACTGGAAAAATGTTGTCATTTGCATCATTGGCAGTGGCAGATAAGATTTGCCCACCAAATCTGTGCTTTATGTGACAACCATCTAAACCTATAAATGACTTGCATCCACTTAAAAATCCTACCTTCTGAGCATTGAACCTAACATACATCCTTTTAAATTTTGGCTAGAAAGTCTCATCAGTCATTTCTCTCTGCAGTATAACCCTACTCCCCTTGTCTATAGTGTTTATCATTTGTGCATAATCTCTAAGGACATCATATTGCAATTGCTCATCTCCATTGATCAAATCCTTTGCCTTTCTCTTTGACCTATACACTTAGGACACGTTTGGTACACTGTAGTAATTATTACATGGGAATAGGAATAAGTATTACAAGGAATACATTAAGTTGGAATGTAATAAGTATTACTATTCATTAGTTTGATGACCATTTAGGATTTGAATTTTGAATATGCATCCACAATTTAGTAGAGTATAAAAGGAATGTGTAATTAAATCATTTTTAAGTCAAATTTCCTAAAATACACTTATTTTAATAGTGTTCAAAATAGAGTTAATAATTAACAATAAGGAAAATTTCTTTTCTTTCCTTTTGAAGATGTGGCAATTAATGGCTTTGTAGGAAATTTTTTTAAAAAGTTATTACATAAGGTGAAGAAATAGATATTTAGTACTTTTGATAAGAAATAGTTATTTCTCATTTTGAAGAATAGTTATTCGTAAGGAATAACTATTCATTGTAATAAAAATATAACCAAACAACCGAATAGTTATGCCATAGGAATAACTATTACATTACAGTGTCAATTACAGTCTTCCAAATGTGCCCTTAGTTTACACTTAGGTCAACAGATAAATTTTGCATCACATGGTTGTGTACACCACTCACCTCCGAATTTGGATTTTTGCTAAAATTCTCAATGAACCTCTTAGCAACATAAGCTGATGTTGCTTGGCTATTTTTAAAAGACTTGGGGCAAGTACACTTATCAGTCAAGGTCTTAATCTGAAATGTTAGCTCTTCACTTATCTGAGATGCATAACATCTCCACCCACACTCATTCTTGTAGTGAATTGATATCTTGGTCCTCTCATTCGGCTTGAATTTGATATCAACGGGTTTTTTAATTGCATACTCCCTCAAAGTAGCTCTAAACACCTTTGCATTAGGAAACTTCATCTCCTTCTTTAGTACAACATTTCTCATGTCACTCTTAATATTAAACTCTGGCTGCTCAGGTACCTACTCATCATCAGACCGATCCATGCTTACTAGGTCATCCTCAAGAGCTGGCTCAGCCCACTCAGGGGCTGCATAAGGTGCATTGCTTGATTCAGGGGCTGCATGGGGTGTATTGCTTGATTCTGGGGCTGTATTGGGAGCATTGCCTGATGTTGGGGCTATATCGGGAGCATCACTTGATTCTGGAGCAGAACCTTATGGAGCTGAGTTTGGAGCAGCAAATATGTCATCACCAAAGTCCTCCCCCTCTAGGCCTTCATATAGCCAATCATCATTATCATCTCCTTTAACATTCTGTTCTTCAACCCTTGCACCAACCTCAACATCTTGTTCTTCAACTCTTGCACCAACCTCAACATCCTCAACATTCTCAACATCTTCTTCTTCCTCCAATACAACTTCATCATAATCACTCTTCAAATCTATTTCATCCACCCCTCCATCACCACCTACATCACCACCTATTTATGTCATCACCAAAGTCCTCCCCCTCTAGGCCTTCATATAGCCAATCATCATTATCATCTCCTTTAACATTCTGTTCTTCAACCTTTGCACCAACCTCAACATCTTGTTCTTCAACTCTTGCACCAACCTCAACATCCTCAACATTCTCAACATCTTCTTCTTCCTCCAATACAACTTCATCATAATCACTCTTCAAATCTATTTCATCCACCCTTCATCACCACCTACATCACCACCTATTTCTGCCACTCTCTTTCCATCACCACATACACCATCATCTGCCACTCCCCTTCCATCAAGATGCTCAACTGCTATTGGCTCCACATCTATGTCAGTATAGATTATGATTTTGTCAGCTGGCCATGCCCTATGAAGGATAGTCATGTTCACCACATCTGGATCTGTTTCTATGACCCTTAAATCATGCTCTAAATCACCTTTAGGAAGTAAATATCTATATCTATTGTGTTCTTTAGGAACACCAACTAGATGGCATAAATCTCGAATTTCAAAGAAACTCAACTTGTCAGGGTCAATCTCTGTCAATGTATGTACAGACCCACCCACATATCGTAGGGTTAGGTCCTCCACAAAACATCCCCCAACATGAATTTCAATGTCAAATGTGAAGTCAACCATCTGCAATTAAAATAAGTAGTTTGTTTACATATTGACATGCAAAAAACGACAAAACGACGACAAGCCAAACATAGTGTTGTTTTGTTTTCATATAAAATTTGTTTTGTTGTTGAGAGAAAACACACAGACAAAGGACCACATATAACACATGCAAAACTAGATTCCCAACAAATTCATAGGGACCACACTACCCACAGTTCATAAACAAGTGTAATCATTGACAAATAAACTTGATTTTTTCAGGTATACACATTATATAAACAACCATAGCAGTACATTAGCTACAGCCTAAGCGATTCTACATATAAATAGTAAAATGCACATTTAACACACCAATTTTGAGAAAATTTTACAAACCCTAACTACGTGGGTGGGTCGCGATAAAAAAATGCCATCAAGAACCCAAATGCAGATCAACAGCAATCGCACATACCTTCCCTAGCTTCGATGTTGCGAAACTTGTGTTTTCTCCCCCTCCAGACACTCCAAACCACGAAGAACACGTTGATCTCATCACAGGTCTCTCTCTCGAAAAATTTATGAGTTTTGGGTGTTTTGATTTGCGTTATATTGTGTTTTGGGGTTAAGAGATGTTTTTGTAACGGCTGGGCTTAAGGTGGGTTACGGAGATTGACGGAAACATACCACAGATGGGTTAAGTGACACTTTTCAAACCACTGGTAGGTAAAGTGATTTTCGCCCAAACCACAGGTGGGTTATGTGTAATTACCCCTATAATCCTTTGGTTCTTTGGTAGTAAAATAGTTTCTTTTTGCTAAAATACAATCACTATTGTGAATGTTTTTATTGTTTTTGTTAAGTTTTTGAGTTGAATAGTTGCTAGTTGGGTGAGACTAGTTAGACTTTTTGAGGAGAAAGAGCGTCTAAGGTTTTGAAAGGAGGCCCAATTACATAAATGAAATATATTATAACTATATATATATATATATATAAATTTTAAAAAAAAATTTGGACCGGGGGGGCCCCGGCCCCCACCTGGGTCCGTCCCTGATATAGACAATATAGTTATATTTAGAAAGAAAGAAGAATGCTACAATTATAAACTTATATAATAATTTAAACTTAATGTAACATGTTACTTTTGTTCCAAGGAAGGAGGTGTACATTTTTTTAATTATTTAATTTAAATATTTTTATTTAATTACATTTCTCACACACACACATATATACATATATCACTATGTATTGGGATTAAATGTAAAATACATTATATGTTCCATTACATAAAACTTATAAAAATATAAAATACTTTTAAATAACACATGCACTATTAAATTAAACTTACAAATTTTACTTTATATTCTTATAAAATAATTATATTACATTTTCTTATACATCGTATGGGTTTGTGGCTATCCAGTTATCTACTCCAGCAACAGGGATTGACCAGTCCATTTCAACCAGTCCATTGCAACCGGTCTGGATTATGCGCACGCTAAGCATGAGGCCTAAATTAATGGTAAGTACATAATATCCAGTTATCTTTCTTTAGTTCATCCAAGAAATTTAAATGGACTGTCAAAGCTAAACTGGAGACTGGTTACAGTTGAAAGCTCTATGTGGGCTTGTGTGATCAAATCTAACTATTTGAGTAACCAGAATAAGAATATCAAGTGTGCTAGAGTAAACCAATTTTCAAAGACTTGGACAGTCAATAAAACTGGGGGTGCAATTTTCTATTAAAGGGTTAAGATGGATTGTCAATAGTGTGAATTCAGTGGACTTCTGGGGAGATAAATAGTCAATGCTTGGGGCTCTCAAATTCCTTATGCATAGTCCTTTGAATAGAAATGAAAACAAGCTTATGGTTAGACTAATTAGCCAAGTTCTCACTTCAGAAAGGAGTTGAAATTTTCGACTGTCTTTCAATGTTCCTGACTTCTCATGTCTATCAAACTCCTATCCATCTAATAAATCTATTCTCTTTGAATGAGGATATAATAGCTTGGGCCTAGATATCTAATGGAGAGTTCTCTCTAAAAAAAACTTATATTTCTGCTAAAGGATTAAACCTTTGAACATGGAAACTAACCTATTCAAGTGGATTTGGAAGGCTCATGCCTTCCCTAATTAGTGAAAATTTTTCTGTGACCACGTCGTAATGGAAGCAATTCCATGAAGTAAGTTATAGGTTCAAGTGGTTTCATCACTCCCTCTCTAAGTTGTTCTATTTGCGGAAGCTCCATAGAATCCATCTCTCAAATTGTTCGCAACGTAACTGTAATTTTGTCAAAATTTTCGCTTCTTAATTGAGCATTCCCAAAGCACTGATTTCTTCTCAATTGTCCGGCAAGACCGGTTAAAGAGAAATGGCACTTCAAATTGTTGTGTTTTTATTAGATATCTGGAAATTGTGGCTTCATAGCAATCAATTCCTATTCTAAACACAAGTAACATTGAATAATATTCATGATACTTGTTTCAAAAGACCAATAGAGCACAGCACCGTAGCACTCCCAAAGCTAATGAGGGGCAATACCACATATATCCAGATGAAGTGGTATAAATCAAGTGAAGATTGAAAAAAGTTAAACACAAATAGTTCATCGCTAAGGTTTACTCTTGCTAGACACGATTGTAGACGGTATTAAATGTTAAACCAAGAGCTACCAGCAGAGATGGTTTTTTTTTTTTTTGGTTATCTTTATATGTTTCTAAAGTAATGTTTAATCAGATTATAAGGATTCCCTTCTCAAAAAAAAAAAAAAAAAAAAAGATTATAAGGATTCTTTTACACGTGCGTAACTTTTTTTATTATACATTGGTACAATATAAAAATTAGTAAAGAGATATTGATAACAATGGCGGCCTTGTAAATGACAAATGTTTACCCTTGACGGCCTTGTATAAGTTTATAGCCTCAACTCATCTCTTATTAAACCCGGTGATAAGACTGGAATTTTTTTTTAGGTGAAAGAATGGGCACTAACGTGCTGCTCACTATAGTGGGGATTAAGAGGACTCGAACCCAAAATCAAAGTCTTGTTGGCTTAAGACCTAACCACTAAAACATTTGCCGCGTTGGTAATACCTGAAATTTCAAGTTATTTCAAATGAACCAAAAACAAGAATAAAAAGTCATTTCCTTTTGTCAAATCATCAATCACTATAGTGAACGGGACTACAATTTCAAGTTAGAGGGGCCAAAACATGAAAATTCCAACTAACATCCGCAAAAGAAAATATACAAAATAATTGCTTTTTCTTGCACACTATTATACAATTATATGCCAAAATGGAATACAACATTCTTTTGAATCCCAAAGATCATTTTTTTTTCAATGCCTTTTAAGCTATGTTTATTTCTCCTCGCTATGAAGGGCTAATTCTTTTATCAATGATTTTGAGTAAAACTACACATATTGCACTACACATCTTTATCAATCTAGAAACCATGTCTTTGTAAAGGCCAATATGATTAAATCCCCCTATCAGTCTTGAGATCATCAATGTCAATAATATGTGCAATTTCAGCAGCTTTGAAAACTTTCAATTGATCATTACGCTTGCCTAAAAACATCAATAATATGACAATTAAAGTCAGTCTAGTGAAAAAAAATTGATAATGGGGATAATATTATTATGTTATTTTTCAAAATTAAAGTTTTTAATGCATTCCATTTATCTTGCATATTGCTTGTACCATTGTATCCTTATACTTTTGAACATATAAACTATGAGACATAATGTTAGCAACATGAAAAAGCCCAAAAAAGCATCCTCACACAAAGCCATTGTCTACAAATCTTAAAACCATAGTCACCATTTGATCAAGTCATCACAAGTTTCATCAACAACTGTGCAAAACTTTGCATCACCAATTTCTTAACGATGAATCTTGTGATAAGTCAATGAAAGAGAAAATGGCTATAATTTTAAGATTTTTTAATAAAAATGGTTGCGCGAAAACGTTTTTTTTTTTTTTTTGGGGGGGGCTTATTCATTTCATTGGCACAGTGGCATCAACCCTAAAAAATGGTGTGTGCATATATTCTTTAGTATATCTAAACTCTATCATCATAGTTTAGATATTCAAAATATTTGAGAATAAGGTATTAAGGATACGATGGTGCAACTAATATGCAAGGTAAAAAAATTAGATTACAAGGTTTTATTTCAAATTATTTTTCATATGCACATACATTATTTTGCACATCATTAGTAATTGAAATTAGTAGCAACGTCAAAATAAGTTATCTTCATTCATTATTTTGTTTTACTAAATTAATTTCAATTTATCAATAATTTTGCTTCATGTAAGCATAACTAGCAATTGAAAGTTTTCAAAACAATAGAAGTTGTACATAAGATGAGCTCAAGACTAGAATTGAGACTTAATTAAGTTGGCCCTTTACAACAAGCTAGAGATACTCATGATGAGTTCACATTTTAAATCGGTTTTTACTTTTTAGCCTAATAAAGATGTTTAGTGCAATATGTGTAATTTTATGCAAAATCATTGATGAAGAAACTACTCCTTGATAACAGCGATAAGTATACTCAACTTATGAGTCATTGACTTTGTTTGAATTTGTTTCGTCTTGCGTTTCATGAAAGACAATATAGAGATCATTGATTTACTTTATCAATTTGTACAATTTTCAGTCTCAAGAAATTTTTAATGTCATGCATCTTGTTTCATCTACTAAAACACTTAAACAAAAATTCTAAGATGATGGACAAGATGACTTACAATCATTTTGTGGGGCACGTAACATAAATATTTCAAATATGAATGCTCATTATGTGAGAGACGAACTCAAGATCATCATTAACAGTATGACTCTACAATTGAGCATCATTATCGAGTAAATATTTTTTTATGCTACAATTGTCTAGATTCATAATTAAAGGAATTAAATCATCAACTTAGGGAGCATGCAATAGAGTTATCTATTTAGCCCAACTCTAGATTTTTGAGAGGCACAAATATCTTTTAGAATCAAATTCAATTAGGACTATATGCATAGTTCAAAACGGGCAGATTAAGGGAAAAATTTTCAACCAAACCACCATTGGCAGGTTGGAAAAGTTTCAAATCATTGTTGACTCACCAACCTCCAAAACCAACAAGTTGGTTGAAAATTTGGCCTTTCTTGACTCGAATTGATGGGTTAGGCGAGTTAGTTTTTAGTTTTATGTACGTAGTATACTAAACTTTAAATATTTACCATTTACGGATAAATTTTAGAAGTTGTATTTCCTCTCAATCCTATAAACTATTGAAGGAAACATAGGTGACCCATTTTCCCATAAATCAAAGTACACATGTCTTAAGCTATAAGTATTACATCCATGTTACTATGTATGTTTATGAATATGTTGGAAAAGAGTAAATAATTCATTATTCATATTAACAGGAGTAAATTATGGAGTTAAAAAAGAAAAAAAAAAAAAAAAAGATTTGATACAAAATAAAGACTAAAGAGAGATGAATATATAAAAGTGGGTTGCCCACACAAGGTTAGCTCGATTGGTAGGCCTTGGGTGTGCTCCCTCAAAGTCCCGAAATTGAGTCTTGAGATACCTTAGGAACAGTTTTTGCAGGTGGCATTGTGCATTCGAGGTTTACTCGACAAGGGTGAGTCCAAAGGTTTGCCTGGAAGAGGTTTCCGTCATCAAAACATATATATATATATATATATATATATATATATATATATATTAACATAAAGAGATAAAGAGATGCAATCTAAGAGACAGGAGTCAAAGAAAATCAAGTCAGGTCTAAGAAAAGGAGAGATGCTGAGAGTCTAAGACATACCAGAACGACTTTGAAGCATGCTGTCATGGAGTGGAGTGGATTGGGTGGTGAGGCAATGTCAACATGGAATGAACCTTAGACCGTTGGTGATCACTAGTGCCTGACATTGGAAAACCAGGGCGGCTCATGGTTGAGTTGAGAGCTTGGACCGTTGGAACTCCAACGGTAGACAACTGGATGAAAAGGCGAAGCCGAGGAGATCATCAAGTAATAGGCTAGTGGATCAAATCCTCTAACCCTCTTCTATTCAACTAGTATAGTTTTTTTTTTTTTTTAATAAATGATAGATATTTGATATAGGACACAGTTTTCTTCCAAACTGATTTGAGAAAAACCATTTAAACAAGTCGCATGACCTACTAAATATGTAATGTGTACTTACACGTGAATGGTTTTATCCAAGTGAATTGAAGGTAAACTTTTTCCTTTGATATAAGGGGATTTTGTTTGTTTGTTTGCTTTTTCTTTTTTTTTTCTTTTTTTGTTCGGGCTAATTTTATTTTATTAAGGTGCCAAGAATTATGTGGAGAGCGGACAAGAAGGGTTTTGTTGGGGTCCGATTCTAAAATGTCTCTCTCTCACACACACACACAAACAATTGACGGGGTGTCGTAAATTATTCAACAATGGCACAGAAATAAACCTAAGAATGTAAGATGTTAATAATGGTAATATAGAAATTTTGGACTATATATAACGCAGCAATAGGATCATATAAAAAATAACTCGAATAATATTAAGTCTATTTAGTACTCACAAAGTTTGTAGAATTGCTGAGCAACATGCCTGTAGTGCAGTAGTGGTGTAACTCCCGTTCAAGTTATAAAGCTAACAACACATTGGGTTTTGGAGGAGAATATTGAAGCTCTATTCCATTTCCGTCTCTATCTCTACCTTGGCTTCACTATCTAAGTCAGCATTTACGGCTTCCACAAACTCCTTATTGCAGCCTTATCACATCTCATTGCAATGCCTCTCGAATTGGGTTAGTTTCAATCTTGCTACAGTTGGTATGAATAGAAAAAATCTTATAGCTTGAGTTCCTATCAAATTCCCCTGTTTTTGGTTTGATGTCATCATCACCAATCTCAACAACATGGAAAAGCTTCTTTTCAGTAACAGCCTAATATCTGCTGGATGACCTCTGAAAGATTTCATAAAGGAAGCTAGAATAGTTAGTAAGGAATACAAACAACCCAACTACCAACAAGACAACGAAATGGTAGGTTCCAATTAACTAAACTGATAAAGTTAGTAAGGAATTGAAACAACCCAACTACCAACAAGACAACGAAATTGTAAGTTCCAATTAACTAAACTAATAAAATCTGGTCATCAAATAAAGAATTTTGGGAAATCACTCCTACACCAAAAAGAGACCCATTCGTATCTTGATCTGATTGTAACGAGAAATCATTGTGGCATATGGGAACAAGGAAGGGTGAACACAAACATTCACAAACACAAGGATCCAACTCAATCAAAGCAACATGTATACAAGATTAAAAAACAAAAACATACAAACCAATCTAAACTAAACCATATCAACCTTCCTTTTGATTTACAACAACAATAAAGTCTTAATCTCAAAACTTATGGGATCGAGTATAAATCCTCAACAAACCAATTGAGATCAACCACATGAATTCTTTTGTATCATTCTACCCTATCCAAAATCATACTCTCTACTAAGGGAAAAACTTCCAAATAGCTTTTGAAGTGATACTCTTTAATACAAACAACATTAGGTACAGTTTCTAAGGAGGTTTTACCTGTTTGCCACCTCCATAATCAACATGTAATTTTTTACTAACATGCAGCTAACTTAAATCCACAATTCATAATCACCACACAAAAAAAAAGTATGCATATATATATTTTTAATAAACTTTTAACTATTTCAGTGTAATATCAAACTCCAGCCACCAATCCTTTCCTTTCTCAACCAGGCACAACATATTGGGGTTTCAACTGCAAGCACAAGGTTGTTCAAATCCCACAAGATCCATCAACAAGGAAAATTAATTATTCAAAAGAAGTTTAAAATGTCCAAAATTACATTAATAATATGCCATTTACCAGAAAATTGAGAACAACTAGTCTTACCAATCCCAAACAAAATCAATGCTACTTCAGCAGACATTGAAATCAAGATGCTTGTGGAGAAGTTGAATATCAAGATCAAAAGCACTTTTTAACAATAAAAGTGTCTCCCCAACCAAGATTTATTGTTAAACTCCTACAAGCATTGAGTGACCGAAGCAATCATGACAAAGCCTGCGTACTCTTTCTTATTATTCTCTGTGGATACTGGATCTAAAGGATTCCCATATGTACATCTTCTCACAAGCCACAACAACATCATCCTTCAGCAAGCATGGTGTTAACTCTATTTTGCAAGCAACAAACATGCTCACAATTGCAAATGTATGTGAAATAGCACCATTGCATTGAAATGCACATGCAAATATATATCATGAAGCCTTATGGTGAATAAATATTATATATGCTATAAATCATCGACAAGTAATTAACGTGAGTGCAGTAACGTAAGAGGAAAAGAGAGATATTTTGTACCCAATTGCAACGATCACAGTAAATAGCACCAGATGCAACAATACTAAGATAGTAAGGCCATTCTAGAGGTATATGGAGAAGAATGCTAAATAAATCGCTCATTTTAAAGACCAATAACTGATTCCCCGGAGCAAAAGACTATGATGAAGATGACTTCAGAAGTAGTAGCTTAATAAGAGATACTATCTAATCAATTCAAAGGCTAAGGGACTCGATTGTGATGATGGAACCAAAGAAGATTTTGAACAAGTCAAAAAGGATAACAAAGGTGTAATTATAATTTATAAGTCACATAATCATGCATAAACAAGCAGCAATAGCCAAACATTGTGAGTTTGTGACATATATACACAAGTAACACTACGTACGTGGTCTAGAAAGATACAACATAGGCAGTAACATTCATTAATGTTTTATATCAAACATAGCGTATATTCACGGTTACCACTATTACCAAGATTCACAGGAAATAAAAAGTATTATTATTATTATATATATATATATATATATATATGATAACGTGGTACCTGGAGGCTAATGGAATCCATGAATGTAAAAGGTCGGTGATTCATGTGAAACCCTAAGGCCGTACTAGGGTTTGACGATGAGAACATCTTCAATTTGCGTTGACTCTCTTTTCTTGGTCAGCACACTTGTTTTGGTGGATCCAGATTTAACATGACGTAAACTGTGGAACAATGTGATTATAAACTACATTAGATTGTTGATTTGTAATTGTGTATTAATTAATTAAATACTTTTTAGGGAATTAAATACTATTTTATGATTAAAAAATTAAGAAAATAAAATACAAGCGTTGTAATTTTTTTTTTTTTTTTTTTGTTTAATTAAAAATATTACTAGCTCAATCGAGAAAATCAAATGAGGATCAATTCAGTGTCCAATCGGTTAAACAGACTAATTGGGTTTTTTTTTTTTTTTTTTTTGGGCTTCAGTTCGATACAATATCTAAAGGTTTTAATCCAAAGGATTGGTGGGCCGAACCCAGAAGTGGGCTTCAGATGAGCTTCGCCTGGGCCTAATCGTAGCACACTAGATTAATTTGATATATCACCAAGAAAATGGGTTATGTTCATTAATTTTATGTCCAGAGAATTTTTCTAAACCCGGAAAGGACCATTAATGCATTCATTGGGACGTTACATTTCAACCATTAACATCAAAGTTGTTTAAGTGGGCTTAAAAATTGGGCTTATGTCCATTTGCTTCCTTCTTTTTCACATGCCCGGTTCTTTCTTTGCTAAAAATACTTGCTTGAAAAAATTAAAAATAAAATAAAAAAATTTAAGACCCTCATCCTACTTGCTACTCCTTTATGCGCTTGGTTCTTAATCTGAATTCAGTTCATGAAATCAAAACCTAATTGATGAAAAATCGAAATTATTGCAATTGCCATTAGAAAATTCAAATGAAACTAGGGATCCATAAAATGTTAAAGATGCATCTTATATATATAAATATATATATATATATATATCAAGTAGCAAGAAGGCCTGATTGGTCCATCGCAAGTGGTTTTAAGTTGTGTACATGTTTAATCCTTTTTTAGGGCCTGAAGCACATATTTATTTATTGGACAAAACTTAAATATAGTACCTTAGATGCTGTTTCTTAGAATCCTCTCTTAAAATTCAGCCATGTGACTACTTAACTAAAAAAGACACTTCCATCCAATGAGAAAAAATCCACATGACATAATTTTAAGAGAAGACAAGAAACAATTTTTGAACCAAGGCCTGATTTGGCCCTAACCTAAAGAACAACACCTAAGAACTGTACCTAAATCTTTACCCTTATTTATTTATCCAGGGGCCTAATGAAAAATTAATACTGATTTGTGCTAATAGAGTCCAAGACAAGAAACAATTTTCGAACCAAGGCCTGATTTGGCCCTAACCTAAGCCCCGAAATTGCAACATCTCATCCTGCACTGAATTTTGATAGATGGTGTGGTTTTCTAGTATTTAAAAGATTTAGCAATATCATAAACTACTGCGGCACACATTACCTCATGTATATAGAAGTTTGTAAAGAGATATCAGATTTGTCATTTTCCCCAACATCCTTGTATTATACTAGAAATATAGCCTTGACTCTCCTACTAAAAGAAGCAGCAATACCTGTGACATTCCAAGTTACATTGAGAATGAACCCCCAAAAATAAAACAGATGATAAAATCATTTCCCCATGACAAGAAAAATCAATCGCTACAAATGTCTAACAGCCTTTAATTAAATCTTAACTTTTTTTAGTAAGGAAAAAAACACTAGTGTACCAAAAAAGTATAGCTGCTACCCTTTATAAATGCCGATTTGTTAGTTATTTAGCAATTACACAAAAATATATACCTATAGCCTATGTTAGTAATACTAATAAATATGCAAGTATTGGTGTGTTTAACTAAGAAGCACTATGATCATTTAAAAAATGAACTAAAATGATATAGTCAATTGAATATAACTTACAAATGTGTTGGAAACCCCTTTCTCTGTCAAAGGACACACACACGCAACACACAGAGCAAGATGTCTGTAGTGGCATGAAACTCCAATTTAAGTTCAAAAGCTCACATCTTCCTTTGTTTTTTTATTGAAGAAGAATACTCTAGCTCTATTCCATGTTCCAGCTCTCTCTCTATCCAGGCTTCACCATCTATCACAGCATTTACCTCTTCTACAAACTTCTTGTTTGCTGCTGTGTCACGTCTCCTTTTAATTGCCTCTCTGATCCTGTTAGTGTCAATCTTCGTATGGTTATTATGAACAGAAACAATCTTATAGCTCGAGTTGCAATCAGACTCCACTCTTTGTGGCTCGATTTGACCATCACCATCCTCAACAACACTACTAGCACTACCAGCATCACTCATCTGACATGGTAAAGCTTCTTTCACACTAAGACAGTTGTCAACTTTTTCCTGATTCAGGCTACTATTAGACTTTACACCTCCAGCCTCCACCAGGGTTCCATGGCTAGAATGGCAATCAGAAGTTGATCCACTTGAAATGCATGTTTGATTGCTACTAACCACTGACTTTTGAGCTAAAGCTTCAGATTGAGTGTTCCTCCCACATGCAGTTCGTGGTGCTTTTTTTCCATCTTGCTTTAACAACTTGAGCATCATCTGCTGGATGACCTCTGATGAAAGGATTCATAAAGTTAAAAAGACTATCTGAAGAATGTAACAATCCAACCGCCAATAAAACCAGAGAGGAGAAAGTTGAAAACAATGACACAGCAATTCAACCAACCAGTACACTAGAAGAAGAGACTACAATTAAACCACATCATCCATGCTTTAGAGGGAGGGAAAAACAAACAAACAAAGAAATAAAACAGGACAGGAAACTCAAATACATTGTCAGGCATCAACCATAACTCTTACAAACGGTCTTCTGGTTTTCATTAAATATATCTCCTAGGTCCAGATTACATAGTAGAAAAACTAACATGCAGCTGATTTCAATCCACGCAAGTCATAATTCATGATATTCAAGTACAAAATATTTTGAGATATATCATGACAAACCTTTTAACTGTTTCGGTGCTACTTCAAACTCCAGCCACCAAACCTTTCTCTTCTTTGTAAGCAGCTCCATATTTTGCAAAACAGTGGCAGCAAGGAAGATGGAACCAGCAGCAATATAATGAGGTTTATACTGCAAGCACAATGTTGTCCGAAGCCTACACATTACATTCACAGGAGACTTTAATTATCCAAAAGATCTATAAATACCCTGATTCACATCTATGCTATGCCGTACACCAAGAATATGATGAGAGAACTAATTCTTACGAATCATTCACAAAATTCCATGCTACTTTAGAAAGGTCAGACAGCTCCAATGTCTTTAGTGCTGCAACAAGAGGCTTGTATGGAAGTTGACTATCGAGATCAAATGCAATTGTTGACAACAGAAGTCTCTCCCCAAGTAAGATTAATTCCTTCTGCTTATCAAAAACCTCCTACAAGCACAAAGTAGGAAATAAGAAATCATAATCATGGCAAATATAGAAGGTCAAAATGAAGAATGGGTATTTCTACTTACACTTTGTTTCTTTATTCTTTGCTGGGCTAAATTGTCCCATTCATACATCAACTCATAACCCGCAATAACGACATCCTTCAGGAATCGTGGTGTCTCCTCCATTTTGGAAGCAAGAAACATGCTTGCAGTTGCAATTGTCTGTAACATGGCACTACCAAGTTTAAGCGATAAATATAACTAATAGATAAGCAAATCTTTTCAAACTTCCACATTTTGGCATGCCAAGAAAAGCTAGATTCACTAAGAAGAAAATTATCATAGAATTTTGGAACCATATCAATTTTCAAGAATATTTAAAATTATTCACTCTTTAAGAGTATATGTATATAACATAATTTAAAATATAACAAACAGCACAGATACGCATATCCAGGTTTAAGAAATAATCAGATTTTGCTGACGTGCCTCATAAACTATGAAACCCATCTCACCATGCAAAACTTTACCATAGGGATAAAACAAGCAAGAATGAACTACAGCACAAGCACACTAACTGTAGTAAGTGAAGGAAATAAAAAAAGATCCATAATCCTCCTTGTGTTTATCTTCTCACTAATTTCTCCATCTATCCTTCCCTGTGTTGTTTACTGATCCAATTGCAGATAACTGAGCGTCTATAAGTTAAGGGAGTGTGGGTGATTTGGGCAGGAATGAAACAGGGGGAGTTATCTACAAAGCATTTGAATTGCCCCTTTCAGTTGAAAATCTTCTTATTGGATTCTTTTTTCTTTTTTTATTTATTTATTTATATATGTACATATATATATATACATATATATATATATATATATATATATATATATTCTAAGAATGTTCATCGCAAGAACAAAAATTACAACTTCCTGGTCTGACACATTTTAGCCATAAAGATAGTAAAGCAATATAAAATGGCTTATCAAAAAAGGAAAAGAAAAAGTAAAGCAATATAAAAATGTCTACCTGCCAATCATTCTTAGCATGAGATTGACGTATATAAAACCGATGGCACAACAGCATTCCACCTGCTATTGTCACCTGAGGCCTGAAAGGCAGACAGCATCAATCACTATCGTGGGTGAATATCATGCCATAAATTGATGGCACACAATCATCTGAGACGCTACTACATATGAAGGGAATAATCAACTATATTGTATCCAGTGTAATTAATACATTATGAGGACAAGAAGTTCACAGTAAATAGCACCGCAAAACATCCTAAGATAACAAGGCAATTCAGAAGGGTATATAATTGGAGACACTTTAAGGGGCCTTTTGGAGAAGTCACAGTAACAAGTCATTCATTTCAAAAGCTTACTGCTCCTATCTTGGAGAACAAAGCATATTGAAGCAAAAAATGACTAAATCTAGTAAAAGAGGTGTTCAATCTTTTCCAAAACCCTTATCTTGGAGAACACTAATGGATTTTTGAACGAGTAAAAGGAGCAAAAAGGTGTTATTCAGATAACCATTCATAAACAAGTAGACAGCTGTATCATGGGTCCAATCAACAACCAGATGCATGCTCCAAACATTACAAGTCTAAGAGTATGCAACATTGGCTGTATATATAGTGAACCTTCAACCAGGTATGTGGAACACCACAAATATAAATCAACATCTAATTCACATAGGCATTTTTAAACAAAGGCATAATTTGTATTAAACTAGAGGGGGACATAGATGACACGGCCATCACTTATAAGAACAAAACACAATCACTAAGAACGGCATATAAAAAATTCAATTGGAAGCCTCATGACTCAGCAAAAGAACATGTTTAAAAATAACAGAAACCTAAATTTTTTGGCAATACTAGGTCTAAGATGCCATTAATAATATAAATCATAACATAAGCTTACACATTAATCTTCTTGCCAAGCTTCTGAAGAAATTGGCAATATGACTCCCGCAAGTGTGACTCATACTTGAAATCAATTCCATCCTTCCTGGAAGGGGATTGATCTTCAATTTCTTTTCTACTGAAATACCACTTTCGTGTATAGCTTGGAGCCTCTTCTGTCATATTGCAAATTCTTGAAATCCCCTGCTGATAAAAAACTTCTCAATGGAAGAAGATCCAAAAAATTCCAAAGTGACACCAAGAGCCTTGTAGCTCAATGGTGTTGCCTGGTGTTTCCAATGGAGATGTCCAAGGTCAACTCCCCCTCTCCCACTTAAAAATGTATAAAAAAAAAAGAATGTGACAACTGAACTACTGGTGCTTGTTTAGAAACTTTCCCTCAGAAATTAATCACCTGCAGAGAAAAAAAAACAAAGGCAAAAATGATATATCAATTAAATAAAGAAAAATCAACTAGGAAATAAGTTTTTGAGGAGCTCGAAAAAATGTGTAGTTGTACTAATAGAAAAGATCAAACATATTAACATACTCTGCCATCTACATGCACAACATCCAAAAGATAACCAACATATATTCCGTAACTGTTTACCCGACAAAGTTAAGTGATATCCCAAAAATTTTAACATTTACCATTGAATATTCAAAAGCCCGGATTGTTAATTTCAAATGCCAAATCACATGATTTTAAACAAGAAAAAATGTTCATACTAATAAATATGATCACGGCATACAAATTATGAATTCAATCTTGTAGGAATAATACAAACCCATAAATCACAAATATAATAAAACCCCACCAAAAAAAAAAAAAAAAAGATTGTTGAAGAAAAACACTATCAAGTAGCTATAAAACCCTAGAATTTATTGGCATTGGCCTATACCAGATTCAAACATTTGAAAATTCACCCCAAAAAAAAAAAAAATGAAAGCAAAATCGAACATGAATTCTTTTCTAGTAACCAAATAAAGTAATCAATTTTGATTCATAAATGTCCACACACACATAGGGTTAATGGAATTCAAGAATTCTGACCCAGGAAAAATATGAAAAAAAAAAATTCAAAATCACAACGTACGAACCAAACAGCTCCCCATATTAAATTAAGAATAAGAAAAACAAAACCTATAATACCGACGATTCCAAGGAATTTAAATTCAACAAGTGCGAAAAAGAGAAAATAATATATATATATATAGTCAAAAGCGCGTAATTCAGAAATTATACGAGCGCCGAAATATATAATTGGAATAGAAAATTGTATCAATTTTAATTCAGCTTCATTCGGATTCAGTGTTCAGAACCAATAAATCACAGGAAATCATTTTAATAAAAAAAAATTGCAATTACCCAAATTTCCTTCTATTAATTATTGAAAATTTTCTGAGAAACCAAACGCAAAGAAAGATTGAGAGAAGAAAATAGTACCTGTGAGGCGCTGAGGCTGAGGGAACCGAAATACGAAATATCGGATTTGGAGCACAAAACCCTAATTTTTTTTTTTAAAAAAATTTTAATTTTCTTTTTTGGGCTTTTGGGTGAAGTCCTTGGTTCCTAAGTTACCGTTTGTGTGTGTGAGAGAGAGAGAGAGAGAGAGAGTGAGTCAACTAATAAGTCAAGTAACTGTAGGTCTTCTAAGTTCTAAGTTCTAACCCTTTTTATCGAAGGAGGGTAGGTCGGTTTAGTGACTTAAAGTGTAATTTTTTCTTGATTAAAGGATTACAACTTAAAGTTTAATTTAAGTAAACTAAGGATTTGCGATGATTTATGCAATTAAAATTTTTAAACTTTATATTTAAGCATTATCCTTTTTTTTTTGTTAAAATATATATTTTTTATATGAAAAATCCCTTTCTAAGTGGGTCCTTATATGCTATTCAAAAAAAAAAAGTTAGGTACCTTATATTTTTTTATAAACAAAAAAAAAAAAAGTATATTCTTTTTATGTTTATTCAACTATTAAGTAACAGTGAATTTCAGTTAATTCAACTAGTAAAATTTCTTGTCTTGAATTTCAAGTAATAAACTAGCCCAAGTAATAAATAAATAAAAACCTTATAGCCACAAAGAAAGAAGTTTTCTAAATGTTTTATAATCTATGCGAACAACCATTTTTTTTTTATTTTTTTGAATCTAAGTGAACAACTTAACACATACTTATTGGGATTAATATGCAGGTTAGCATGACAATACATATAAATTTGATCTACACTTAAATAGCAGTGAACCACCGCGCATTCTTGACGCGATGGTCACTCTATAAGTATAAATGTTTGTGGAATGTGAAGGGCAAGACTCATACACATATATACTTAGATTAAACTATAGTAGAATTTTTATCTTATATAAAAAATAAAAAATAAAAACAAAAAGAGCCATGAAGACCACTCTTCTAATTTTTTTTTTTTCTTTTTCTTTTAATTTGCTTTACTTCATCGTGTAATGCAATGGAAAACAATTGAACTAAAATTGTTCATGTCCGATTTCCAAAGGATATGAAATAGTTCCGTAGTCCGATTATTAAAAGTTTGCCATATATTTTGAGGAAATAAATAAAAGATGTTAACTACATTGTTGCGTTGTGTAGCATCGTTAGGTAAATGAATCTATAGTCTCAAAAACCAACAAAAAAAATAGATCTATATTCTCTGTTGAGAAATATCCAAAACAAAACTGAGAGTTGGAACTTTACTTACCAGTTCATTGTGTAGCATTGCTTCCTAACATTACATTACTTCATGAACTTTGCTACATGTTGTCGAGTTCAAAACTGGGCAAGTTACTTCGATTCACTAAAATGGTTTGATTTCTTAAGGCGTGTTTCATTTCCATTCATCTAAAGGCTATCGCATCTAGCTTTTCTAGCCAGGAAAAAAAATAACAGGAGCTAACATTATACACAAAAAGATCTAATTAGGAAGCAGATTTTTTCTCTCTACTCTCTTCTTTTTCATTAGTAATTCAGAGGCATATCTCAATACTATAATTGCTAGAGGAACAATTCTCGGAACAAGGGAAAAAAAGAAGAATAGTCATCAGAACAAAAGTCATTATTTTCTCATTAAGAAATTGTCGACAATCATAAACCACACCAGGGCACGTCTTTGTCTGCAATAAACTTAAGCTAGCCAGTAATTCAAAACCTAACATCTCAAAACTTCTAATGTTTTGGGGGCACTAAATAAAGATTGAACTATAGCCAGTAACATGAATACAGACAGAACCTTTTTTTTTTTTTCTTTTTTTCTTTTTTTGATAAGTTAATGCAGACAGAACCATTAACAGTGAGCCAGTTTGAATGTATCTGAAACATCATTCCTATATGTCTGCTACAAGGAAGTTCCCAGATAGCGATACCTGCATAAAGACATAAGTCGAATATTTACACTAGTTTCTCACTTAAACGTAATCCTAAAATTGAGAGGATGGGGAGGGAGGGCTTATGATTTTAAATACCTTCTCGCCAAGCTTGAATGGTGGAAGACCCTTGTAAGGGCATGTACCGCACCGAAAAGCATCCCCCAGTCCACACTGCAGGTTGTATAAGAATTTTTAGCGCATTGTTAGTAACATTTATGAAAAAGGGTGATTTAGATATTTCCAGCACAGTCAAGCAACAAGCAACTGCATGCATGACATAATGAAGGACAGCTTTGACGTTTTCATTGAGCCCTTGAGGTCTACCGTTACAAATTTTGTCCTTTGATCATCCTGTACTTAAGGTTTTGATAAATAAAAAACCACTATAACCCAGTATCATTAGTTTACTTCTGCACAACCCCATTAAAGCATACAAGCTACATGTACAAGCATGCCACTTCAATCAGTCTTAAAGATAAATGCTAATCAACGTATGCAGCCAAAAAATGTCACTCCATGCAGCAACTAAAATTCATATCAAGCAAAATAAGACATACACTGCCACATGCTGATTGAGGATTATTGATCTGCTCTGCAGTGAATCCCAACTGTACTTTCTGCTCTTCTTCAGCCCTTCCACATGTGCAGTTTTTGCAAGCTTTCCTAGTGCTTCCAACTTCACAATCATCAACTGCACAAGCATAATGTTAAATACATGGAAAGGTAAAAAGGGGGTAGGGGGAAGGCATCAGAACTCCCAAGACTTAACCAAACCCCATTCAAGAAAGATAATGAGAACTGTTTTAGGCTCCTATTATATCTTACCCTGTGGTAGCTGTGGTTTCTTCAAGTCCTCTTCACTTAATAAGCTATCTTCATCAATCAGATCAAAATCATCATCAATCTGGACTTTGGGTAAAGTTTTGGTGGCCTTTTTTATGGCAAATGAAGAGCCAATCTTCCACGAAGGTTTCTTAGCCTTAACCTATGAACAAAGAAGAAGACACTTATCAACTACAAATATAAACCTCCCAATCAAGTTTACTTCTCCACATCCAATACAAACTGAAAATAATAAACCTCTCAATCAAGGAGATGGTATGAGAAGTATTCATTCTTTCATATTCATCATCTAGAATGTAGCTGCAACCTGATGGAACCACCTACATACCTTTAAAATAATCAAAACCATCCACCCCAAATTATAACTGAAACTAAACATGGTGTTGAGGTCCAGAAACTTCATAAATTAAACTCCCATTCAAGTGGCAAAAAGAAATGGGGTTACACAAACTGCACACAAAAATACTAAATGGGCTTCTTCATCTTATTTGTCTTAATTACAAATAGCTGATAAAAATTAATAAATACGGTATTTATTCTTCACTCATCCTACCCATATCCACTTAAAGCTTCTTTGTTCTTCTTCTGGTTTCAGATCTAATTTTAAGACCTTGTGTCATCAACTCACGGAGACTTTACAGCACTTGGCTGGTCAGGCTCAGGATGGCTGGTTTACCTTCAAGCTCTTGGACCTTTTAACATTTTGTTTAATGATTACAGTTGTATAGTTGTCTACCTTTGTCAACAGGTGAGAAAGATAAGGAGTTTTTTGAAGATAAACTATCAGGAAGTTTATTCACTCTTAATGGTTTAAATCAATAAATGCAGTGTCTGTCCCTAAAGTTAATAGTCTGCAGAAGAAACTATTAGAATTCGTGAATGTTCTCATCCAAAATATTTTCCTGTAAAATCTGTTCAGTTTCTTAATGAGGATCATTTGGGTTATATTACTAAGATATAACTTAATTATAGATTTATTCACAGAATTCTGTGTTAGCACCATGTTAATCTGACATTCTCTACTGTGATTGAACCCTGCTTATAGATGGAAAGGAATTGGAGGAACTCAAAATTGGGAGCAAGGAAAAAGATAAACCTTATAGAGATGAAATGTGCAGGACTGCCAATCTCATAGAGGAAAAAGGTAAACATTTTGCTTGGCAGATTTTTAGGTGGCATTTGTCATTTTTATTGCTAAAGGCTGACAGCTTGCGACGCCTATGGACTGCTGGTTCATATGGGAAAATGAGAAAATATAACCGAATAAATTTAGATCACAGCAATTATAGAAGAACTTCATTAGGCTTTGATTTCACTATCTATATATTACTTTGGAAGACATTTGAAGTTCAAGCATCAAAGCACCATAAGATTTGCATATACTAATTACTAGGTTCACCTCCATGGCTCAAAGAATAATAAAGTAGATGGCCTTTGGAGCTATGCAGTATAATCAGTTTTGGAAACAAAGCCAAATTCCTTACCATATGATATATACATCTTAAAATCTCCAATTTTTAGAAAGGGTTGCATTGAGGGGGTAGAGAACAAAATAATACCACTTTAAACAGGCTTAGACACAGAAACTTACCCCAAAAGACTGAACTTCTGATGGAACCGTTGATTTGAGAACTCCCACTTCTAAGAAACCCGCCAACAGTAACTTGCGCTCAAGAGCAGAGGTTATCTGTAAGAAAATCCTATTAAAATCTATCACTTCAAACTAATTTCATATAATCACAAAACTTCAAACTAATTACCTTATCTGTTTCCCCCACAGTAGACTGAGGATTCTTATGAACTAGGATTGTCCCACCAGGCTTCAATACTCTTAAGATTTCCTCAAACAACCGGTCAGTGGGAAATTCAACTGATCTACAGATACAAATAACAGTCTCGAAAGAGGAAGACTCCACAGGCAGCTGATCTATTGTAAGTCAAGACCATAATCAGAAGAGAAATGAGAACAGAATGTTTGAATTAGAACTACTATGGAAGCATTCTTAAAAAAAAGAGGCTTGAATTTAAAAGACCCTGTAAGAAGGTCAGGTAAAAAAAAGGGCTAATCAAGTTATAAAATTATGTATCTTGTTAGTAGGGGCTTGTAAAACCAAGCTATTTATAATCTGAAAATACTGAAATTATACAATAAATGGCATGAAGACTTCCCTATAAGAAGAAGCATAAGAAACGGCTATAAATAATCATCATGATCCAAAATTTTCTATAATTAAATTAAGAGGAAAAGAAATAAGGAATAAAATAATTACTGGTTAAGTTTGTGAAAATGAAAGTGTTTTTATATATATATATATGTATAAGTTGCTCAATCCAAATATGGTCTTGAATTTCAAAATTATTGTAGGAAAAATAATATTCTATACTCCCCAATTCTATATCACTGAGATATCAGGCTGAAGCCACAGAGCTTCTATGCATACACAAAGAATTCACATAACTAGACTACAAGCTACACAAACTACCTTCATACAATCTATTACTAACTTCAGCAAGAATTATGTATGTTAAATTCAGAATTGAAAAGGACACATTTTTTTATTGGATAAATAGAAGGGGGAAGAAAGTCACAAATCATAATACACTCCTGATATCATAGAGATAAATGAAAAAGAATCATGCCAATCCCACATGAGAGAGAGAGTGAAAGGAAGGCGATAGAAGGTATAATGGACATTGTAGGTATGCAGAAACAGTCAAAAATAGAAACAAAAGCTAAGTTAAATAACATAAATGGAGAGAGATGAGTGTGTGTATTTTTTCAAGGATATTACTTCTATAATATTTTGATCTAGTGAATGGCTAGTACCCAGTAATAATAAGAAATAAGTTACACAGTCCCAGCAGCAACCTCAATTTGGATGAATAGGCACACAATTAATGCAGTCTAACTCAACTCTCAATGGATTACCCTATGTTTACATCTATAGAAATATGAATTGCACATAGATCACTGTTATAAAACTCAAAAGAGGCAAGAAAAACATACTCAAAGAAGATGCTTGAGTGATAATTTTAGAATCACATTGTTCAACCCCTTGAAAACCGAGCTCACTCGCTGCAGTAGAAACAGCGTTAATTGAGAGAACTGAATCATCTGTAAATGCCAGCAGACTACCCTTCATTGTGGTGGTATCCTACAAAAGACCATATATCAAAATGTAAAATGTCCAGCTGCCCAATCAAATATCAATCTTTCTTTAACAGTTAAATAATGCTGGGTAAACTTCGCAAATAAGAATTTGAGAGACACTTTTTACACCCAATAATAATGATTAAAACACAAAAAAAGAAGGATAATAAACAAAGAAGAAGAAAGAAAACTAAATACATACAGAACTCATGATCAACACGAAAACAAAAACCTAAAATAGTCTCATCATTCATATTACAGATATGATTTCATCTCCCTCTTCAATATTTAAATAATATTTTTTCTTAGTTTACAATAGAATATAGAAAAAGTAAATGGAGAAAATAAATTTAAAAAATGAAAGTCATATGTTGCATCCTGGGACTCATACATAAGTGGTGGGTATTGCCCCACTCAGTTCACACCACCTCAATCTCTTCTTTAGCAAAAACAATGTTGCAAATTACAGTTATAGTACTTTAAAAAGCCGAGCGAGCCTTCAAGGTGGCCGCCAAGTTTCAATTGGAGAAAATGAGGGGGGTACGGATGGTTGCATTAGGGTTTGGAAAATCTCTTATTATGTTGGTAAAACTCGTCGTTTTGAATAACCCTCTCTCTCTCTCTCAACTTTTTTTCTTTTATTCCTTTCCTTTCTAATTTTAGCTTCCCACTCTTAGCATCATTATAGTTGGGGAGGTGGGTTTTGAACTAGAGACATGGGCCACCACCAAAAATGCCATTACCATTGGACTATCACTTGAACCCCAATCTCGGGTTTTAGATATCCAACCAATTACAGATACCAAAGAGAAAAAGTTCAATGACCAGAGTTCAAGGTTCCTCAAATTTATTAGGCTTTACTTCAAAATTACACAAAGAGACAGATTACAGGCACACCCAAGTTAAGGAATTAATATGTAATCATCTATTCTTCAACAAAAAAAAAAAAAAAAGAATTAATATGATTGCTTCAAATTTTGCAATTTCATATATCCCACAATCATAGACATATACAATAAAAACAAATGAATAAACAAAATAAGCAAGACTAACAACAACAGCAAAAACTCTGCCAATCAGTACAAAAATTAGCAGAAACCAAGACTAATATAACAATTTTGAATTATATGAGAAATTATTCTTAAAGCAAAAAGAAAGCGTAAGATGCTCCAAAAACAAAAACAAAAAAACAAAAAACAAAATAAGCATTCCAGTAAATAGAGAGATAGATCAATAGAAAAATAATAGTAAAATTAAAAAAATCAAAAAGAAAAACAACAAAGGAGATCAGAGAAAATGCGGTTCAATCTGCGAAAATTAAATAAAAACTAAGACGTAAAGAAAAAAAAAAATTAAGACTCACCATATGGATCAGATCTTGGAACAGAAGACAAAGAAGAATAAGAAGAATCGAGAAAGCCTTGATTTGGGGAAAGAAAATTAAAGAACAGTTTGCTGTTTGCCGACTTTTTTTTTTTTTTTTTTTTCTCTCTCTAGAAAAATTGCGAATGCTATTTGATTTTGAGGCAGTTGCGTTTGTAAAGAGAGACGGCGTAATGTTTGTAACGAGTATTTATTTTATTTAAATTTGGGACACGAGGGATTTGCGTGGATGTTTGGGTGTGACGCACGCCACCACAATGAGACAATTCTATTCGCGTTCTCAACGCGTGGAGGCTATGTGGGAGCGCAAAGTTCGGGCGTGCTGCCAACTCAGCTGCACTTTTTTATTTTACAAAATATTATTATATTTTGGGGTGAGATACTCACGAAAAGGACCTGAATAGATACAACACCATCTCTGGGCCGCACTTGGGCTTGATCTACTATTGAGTTTCCAGCCCAATAATGAAGTGGGTTTGCTTGGGTTTTTTTTTTTTTTTTTTTGGAAAGTGTGATACTGTAACGTGCCTATGATGTGATGCATATTACTTTAATGTCACATTAATATGTTTGCCATAAGTAATGTAAGATCACCTCCATTTAAGAAGGTGATGCGATATATTTTGTAATCTTAGATTACGGTAATGTAAAAAAAAATTAAATGAACCAAACACATTAATGTGACATTAAGGTAATGTACATTACATTAATAACACATCATTACAAACCAAACGCCTCAAAGAAGAAGAAGGTTTTCAATTTTACAAGTGAGAGAGACCAAATTTGGACACTGGTCCTTTAAATTCATAGATACCTAAGAATGGGCAAAATGGGCTTTGTATGCCCGCTAGTTTTTTAAGTAAAATATACTGGCAATTGTTTTTGGTTTTGGGTCGGGGACGGCGGCCTTTTCTTGCACAAATTTATCGGCTACTTTAGTTCAATGTTTAAGAATTGAATTTGGGCCTATTTAGCCCAATTCTCATGCACCAATCGGTCCTTAAGATTGTGAATTAATTATATCCCACTGGCCTATTAGAAAAAATTTAATGACCCATCTTAACTCTTTTTGTTGGTTTAGATATATGCTCATAATGAGTCCCCCAAGAAGTAACAGAAAAGAAAAGGCCCATTATAAGTTGGACTTTTACAAATACTACCCTTAAAAGAGTTTTTTTTTTTTTTTTTTTTTTTTGAGGAAATACTATCCTTAAAAGAGCTAATTTAGTAGATTTGTGACACATCTAAAACATCTGTTAATATTTTTCGCTAAAACCTAACAGGTTTAATGAAGTAATATACATTGGGTAGTAATGACATTTCAAAATTATATGTGATGTGTTAGAACCATGTGCACTTCACATTATTAATTTCAGCAATATGTAATGAAAAACTCTAACAAAATGTCTAATTTGTCACAAATCAAAAGCGAAAAGTTGGTAAAGTTCATGTTTCATTTAGTACAAGAATTAAGAAAGATTTAATTTAGAATCTTAGATAGATAATTCGTGGGGGGGAATTTTCTCATGTCATTGTATCATAAACTTTGTCCTATATTCAAAAACATAAGCATTTTTTTTAATGAATATTGAGTAACAACCCACAGGCCACAAGAGATAGAAATATATCAAAATTTGTATGATTTTTAATACTTGACCATATAATTTGTATTTCCACTATGTAATTTTTTTTTTTTTTTTTTGGGGGGCATAAGATCGAATTGATACACTCATTTGTTAATGGCTGAACTATTATTAATAGTTTCCAAATGCTTTGCTAATTTTTTTGTATGAAAATTTTTTTAACACTCTAAAAGTAATGTTCTATCATCTATACTAAGATTCACATACATAGTAAGTCTCATCATAAATTTAAGTAATGAGACCCGCTGTGATGTGGAACGATGCCAAGTTACTGTACCTTTTTTGTTGCAATGGCCATGGATGATCCACGAGGAGGCGCTTCAATAAACTATGACAAATGTTGAGTATTTCATCTATTGTCACTTGTCAGCACTAGTCCATGACCAAAAAAAAAATGGAATTATTATGTGAATTCAAAATAAAAATATTTTTTATATATTTATTTTTTGTGCTTATTTTCTTTGTCTATCTGTTCTGTGGCTATGTTTATTGTCTTCATTTGGAAAAATGACGCGCACACAATGCCCGTTTGGTTTAGTGTTTTGCGTCCAAAATACGTAATTTCAAAAAGCTGAACTAAACTCACTCAGAGAGAGAGAGAGATCTGTATCTTGTCAAGTTGTAATGGAGACAATAGTAGATGCATCAATAGTATGTGAGTTTCTAAAATGTTCACAGACATTGTTTCAAGCTGCAGTTGCACGCATAATTCATACACAAATTGCGGGCGACAAATTAAAGCACCCTGACGCGATGGATGAGCTAAATGAGAAGGAAAAAAATGACATTATCACCATTGCGGGGACATGTTGAAGTCACCCGGCAAGGCAAGATTTTCAGTTTTGTCTCTTAGATTGTCGAAAGTCCCATGCCGATGATGCAATGAGCCAATGACTATTCATCCATGAAATCAGAAAGAGATTGATATTGTTGCTCAGCTTATGAAACAATATGACAAAGTCATCGAATGATGAAACCTTTAGTTTAATTTTTATTGCTAAACATTTGTTACTATCATTCTTTATGTTCTGTTGTCTTCTTCTTCTTTCTTCTCGTGTTTGGACTTTGGACTTTGGCCTCTTCCATATTATTAGCCCTTAAATTTTGGGATTCTATGCAAAGCATTAAACAATAAGGTATGCATGCCATTATTTCAGGCTTTCAGCCACAATTTCTGACCATTATTTGTGTAGACTAGGCTAAACTTGTTTTGTGTGAGCTGCTCAAGTTTCTATAAATAATCATTGCACAATCCCAAGCGATTTGATTTAGAAATTTTCAAGGTCTCGAGAGAATGAGAGATTCATAGGGTCCTATGAGACTAGGTAAAAAGATTACACATATCCAATAAATAATTACACGTTTGAAGAAGTTTAGATACTCACGTTAACTAAAGAAAATAAAAAGTATGTGTAGTACACTATACATTCAAATTCAATTATGAAGAGAGAATCAAATATTGGATTAGGATATTGATAACTCAGTGTATGTTTGAAACTAGATTAAAAGTTAGTCTTTTTTGGTTTTTTAGCTTTTATGTAACGTTTTTTTAAACCATATTTTTTCTTTTTTTTCTTACATTTCAAAGTACTTTAACACGATTTCGAAAAAAAATAATAATAATCGTACACTCAATATTTAGCTTCAAAGATCACATCTGAATCTGATGGTTATTTTTTGCTTTTTCTGGCTGTGAAAGTCACATGGGCCCGGGCCAACTAACATGTGGACCCTTCATGGAAGGTATTTCTTTATTAAGTCCAATAAAAACTTACCATGTCAATCTCCAAATTCCTATTTGACTTCATTTCAGTTTTTTTTTTTTTTTGGTCAAGAGTCAATAAAGATGTCCTAACGATTTAATTAGCTTAATTAATGCTAGATTTAGCGTAAATTCTTAATAATAATAAATTAATAAATCCTTTAAGGGACAAAGGAGAGGACATGGTATAAAGTAGGTGATAAATATTAGAAGATATGCTTTGAAGTGACCACCCACAGAGTGTCACGTTCGATCCTAGATTTTTTGAGATGACACTATCTTCATGTGGATCTATAAAGTAGCCTAGTAGTGGCCATTAGTGCCCTTCTTCTTCTTCGCATTGGCTGGAGACCCTAGTGGGTTTATTTATATTTAATTCTACTGGAATAGATCCATTAATAGAAAATAGTACAAGACCATCGCTCTTGTTTCTTAAATATGGTAATGGCAAATTCGTAGATAGACAGAAAAATTAAAGTTATATAGTACTCTTACATATTGTTGCATTATCCCACATATATATTTATATTAATTAATTCATTTTACTTTTGTAAGGGTCTAATGAATACAAATAATCTATATATATATTTATAAACGAAACCTCTAAAACTCTCACAGTTTTTCTCGTCAATACAATATTTAAATAAAATTATTTTTGTTTAATCCAAACTTAACAAATAGTGAAACTCTATCTTTCTAACCGAAACCTCTGAAATTCTCACAATTTTCCACATCAGCACAATATTTAAATAAAATTATTTTTATTTAATCCAAACTTAACAGGGAGTGAAACTCATCTTTTTAACCAAAACCTTTGAAACTTTCACAATTTTCAACGTCAGCACAATATTTAAATAAAATTATTTTTGTTTAATCCAAACTTAACCAGGAGTGAAACTCTATCTTTCTAACAAGTCCAACTTAAACTCAAATTCTCCTAAGCCTTTGACTTTTGGTTGACATCTCCACAATTTCACATATCAACATTTTTTATTTATAATTTTTAAATCTAATTTATTTTTTCAATTAAAAAAAGACGCGGTACTAAAACCACACGCTATTATACTACTACTAAAACATAAAAACCCTAGAACTCTTCCCTTCCCTTAAGAATCTACGCAGGGCTTCTTTGATTTCGTATGCCCATCTGCAAATTTGTCCAACATTTGTACTATATCCAGAAAGAAGAAGACAATTGCTTAAACTGACTCTTGCATGATACTTGTGTGTACACTAATGCCATTAATGCCTTAATGGACTTTCACGTATGTTTGAAGAACTCACCAACCATTCTAGCCGTTAAACTTCGTATGATCTAATCTAGAGAATAAAAAATCGATTGTTTGATGGTTCTTCATGTTTTTATTTTTATTTTTTGTTTTCCTTTTGATTTTACAGGTTTCCTAAGAACACAACCTAGCAAGAGAATTAGTAGTTGTTTTACAACAACAAACCTTTTTTTTAATGGCATACAACAACAAACCTTTATCTTGGAACATGATTTTATTTTTCATATGAGTTTTTCTAATTCTTTGTAGTAATTTTTTTATCTCATTGTTTTTTGTAAGCATTGAATTAAAATAAAAAAAAAAAAAAATCTTTTAAACTAAAACTTTTACTTATCAATTTATGTTAGAATATATTCATGAACTTTGAGGTTTGTAAGATTTATTGTTGAATAAGTTGGTGAAAGTATTTGGTTATGATTTTTTTTTATTACGCATCTCTGTAAATTTGAATTTTGATTTAAATTATGAAATATGTTATTAGTAACTCCTCTTTTCGTTTGTTTGATGGTTCTTCATTTTTTTTTTTTTTTTCCTTTTGATTTTGCAAGTTTCCTAGGAACACAACCTAGCATGTAAGAGAATTAGTAATTGTTTTTATCTAATTTTTCTTTTAGGTGCAATGATGTTTTACAGTATTCCTTACTTAATGTCACATATAATCTAGTATATAGAGAGTAGATAATTGAAGGTGGTCTAAAACCATCAAAATCTAAACCTTCCAAAGGTAGTGTTTTACAACTATCAGAATCTAAATCTACAACTACAAAGATCTTGGTATGTGCTTTTTTTTTTTTTTTCTTTTTTTTTTTTTCATATGGGTTTGTCTAATTCTATGTTTTCTAATTCTTTAGTTTGATTTCAAAAACATGTGCATGTGTATCAGTGTA
Organism: Quercus tomentella; assembly: GCA_028535165.1. Lineage (NCBI taxonomy): Eukaryota > Viridiplantae > Streptophyta > Magnoliopsida > Fagales > Fagaceae > Quercus > Quercus tomentella. The sequence continues at coordinate 10,251,298 of JAPQVY010000155.1, forward strand.
TGATTCCTTTTTGTGGTGATAAGTTTCTATAGTTTAAAGCGTAGGTTTTTGTTTGCTTTTTATATCAAAACATCCTCCTTCCTCCATTGTAAGTATTGAATTTAAAACAAAAAATCTTTTAAACTAAAATTTTTACTTATCAATTTTTAAGTTAGAATATATTCATGAACTTTGAGGTTTGTAAGATTTATTGTTGGAGTTTGTGCAAGTATTTGGTCAGGAATATAATTATGTGCTGTCTACTGTGTGGGCTAATGATAAGTTTGTTAGAGAAACTTAAAATGTAATATCAACTTTCTCATTATTGTATTTTTTTTTTTTTTTTTATGTGAGTAGACCATAAACAGAGAAGTTCTATTCTATTCAAAATTTACTATCAACTTTCTTCTTCTTTTCTTTCAATCTATAAATATCTCACACGACTTTCATCAATCAACTTCATATTAGCTAGAATCATACTACTTGTTTAATGTCTATTTTAGTGTAGAGATTTGTATGTAATGTTTCTTATTGGCAGATTTATGGACACTGAGAATGTGCTCTATTAGCTTGAACTCACATGTCCATAACAAAAACTACTCAAAGAAGAGATAAACCCGTGTATCGCACGGATTAGTGACTCGTTATATATATACACACACCTAGTCAGAGCTTTGAGTTTTTACTAATATTTATTATTGACATAAGACAATTTTTTGTCACAAATAACTAATTTGTGTCTTTAGCCTGATAATAAGAGCTATTATCATAGAATAAATGTCATTAATTTAATTTTGTAGGTTCCAGTTAGCTCAACTGGTAAGTCTCTAATGATCGAATAAGAGATTTAAGGTTCAATTTCTGCCTACACTAAAAACTTATTGGTGTATTGGTTTGACAATAAAAAACTATTATCAGAAACGGACACCATAGATTGAAACAATCTCAAAAAAAAAAAAAATGCCATTACTTTAAATTCTACCGTATCTATAAAAAAAAAATGGTTTGGTTAACTACTTCGAGTCTATCCACTTCCTATAAAAATAAGTAATGGAAATTAATCACATAAAATATATCACTCATCTATACCTCTCTCTCCTTAATTAGACTCTTTGTGATTTTCAATTACTTCAATGTGATTAATTTTTTATTAATAATTTAAACGTGAATTTGATGGAAGAAACTGATTAGAATCATGAGATATTACAAGAGGTGTGATCAGAAAAATTGAAAACTTAAAGGGTACCTATAAAACTGCATTGAACTATTAACATGTATGTGTATTTTGTTCTTTCTTTCTTTTTTACTACTAAATTATGTGTGGTTTTTGTATTTCTCTTATGAAAAATATTAAAGTTATTATCAATTTTACTACCAAAAAAAAATTTATAATATGATAACAAATATAAATGCTAAATCAACAACATAATTGATAAAGTTCTTAATTACTTTTTTATCGTATTTAAAAGTTGACACATTAATTTGTAAAACTTATGTAATAAAGTTTATAGTATCTCTAATATCACTCTCTTACAAATTATATTTTTAGTTTTTGATTTGAAGTCGCAAATCTAAAATCCAAATTATAAGTTTTCATATAAAGATATCAAAATAGCAGGAACCATAACTCCTATTTCTGTCACGTTGAGTAGTAGCTTCATTAATGGAAGTATAGTTCTTAAGATTTGTAATGTTCTTAAAAATAATCTTACTAAGCTCCACAATCTCACAATACAGGGGATCCATAGATGTGTGAGTAAGATGGTCTCGTGGAACTGTTCCATAAGATACCTTTTATCTTTGTTCGAGAGTATACACATTTAAGTACTTCTCTATATTAAAAAAATAATTAAAATATATGTATCTCTATCTCATAAAACAATTCTATAAGGCCTTATAGAACTGTTTTTATGAGATACCTTTAATCTTCATTTGAGAGAGTATACACATCTAATTACTTCTCTTTGTTAAAATAAAAATCTCTGTCTCTTTCTCTAGAAAAAGTAAAACCTAGAGCAAATATGGAAAATCAAATGTTAATGTTATTAATTTGGGTGAGCAAGCAAAACCAATAGCAAGATTCTTTGTAAAGGCTCCAATCATCACTGACCTGCTGCAACTTCACCAATCTATAAATCCAACTTCAAGCATCAAATAATTTAAAAACGAAAGTGCTTCTGCGAACGTGCAATTATTTAATTTGATACAGTATTTTTTTTGTTAAAAATGAAAATGCCCCCTAGCTAGCTACTCCCCTACCAGCAAGTCAGCTGTATGTATCATATTTTAAAGATAAACTTTAATCTGTACATAATTACACATGGGGTAGAGCTAGCAGCCTGGCACTCCCTCAATCCTCAAAAAAGAGAGATCACGATCACAACACAATCATTTTCCTGACCAACTATATAAAGATTAGGTAAAGGACTAGTACTTCATTCCCTTTCCATATTTCATTGCCAGCACAACAACAATCTATCATCACTATGTTACATTTACAGATGGTTTTTCTTTTGAGGAAATTAAAGATATGCACTTCAATATTAAATCAAGTAACACAACTTCTTCTCTTACATTTATTTTTCATATATAAACTATGGACTAAGGATCCGTTTGGTTAAATGCTTTGAAAGGCTAAAAGCACTTTTTAAAACTCAAATCGATCTTTGTTTCACAACAATAACCCTTTATAACTTTTTACAAACGCTCATTTTAAACTCAAAACACTGTTTTGCAACAGCTTATACAACGCATTCTAAGTTTAAGTCCCTTGTTAATAAGTGTTTGTTTATTTGTTTATTTTTGTTTTAAGTGTGTTCTTAATATAGTTTATTTTTCAGTATATTTGGTTATAATTTTATATAATTTCTCTCTTTCTTTCTGAAGGTATATATGTCTTATTTTCATGCAACTTATTTTCTAAGTTAAATAAAAATTAATAAGTTTAAGCTATCCCCAAATAGATACTTAGGGTACGTTTGGTATACTGAATGTGGATTACAACAGGAATGGTAATCTTTATTACCGGGAATAAAATGTGTTGTAATGGAATAACTAAACATATTTATTAGTTTGGTTGTGAGTTGTAACATTAGAATAAAACTTATGATCTATTTTAGGAAATATCTCATTCATACAATTATATTTCCTAGAAAATAATATATTTTAAATTTTAGAGAGATGAGTTATTTTTTGATGATTTTTTATTTCCATAATTGTTAGGTGGATATAGAAAGTTTATTTATTTGGAAATATATTAATATTAGAAGTTATTACATCTACTAAGGAATAACTATTACAACATTTTTAGAGAGGAATAGTTATTCCTTATTTTAAAGAATAGCTATTCATAAGGAATGACTATTCCCTGTAATAAAAACATAATCAAACTGTTAAATAGCTAAACCATAGAAATAGCTATTACATTACAGTGCCTATTACAGTCTACCAAACGTGCTCTTAAAAAATAATGATATATATGTGCGTATTAGTGTCTAAATTATATTAGAGATTACAAGACACTTATTAAGGTGACTTGGACTTACACCTATAAACCTATCAAGTTCATCCACTTTTTCACTTACTTAACAAAAACAAAATACTTTCTCAAAAAAAAAAAAAAAAAAAAAAAAAAAAAAACAAAAACAAAATAGATTAAAAGAGTATTTTAAAATTATGAATTTAAAAAGGCTCGACCTATTTCATGTTTAACTTGATGATGTGACAAATGCCAACATCACCTAGCGAGATTGAAAACCCTTGTCCGTAGATGCTGAAGGGCATTTTGTAATGGACCATCCAAGATCCCCGCCGTAAATAGACAAATCTTCCCGAAATATAGCGTCGGCATTCGGCACCACCCTTTGGAATTTTATTTATGAGGAAAGCTTTATTTGTCTATGAATAAAGGATGATTCTGATACTCTTATTCAAGCCAATAAATTTGACGATGGCCCTAATTATCATCTTTCAAAAGATATGCTATTTGTTATATTTATATCTAGATAGTACATGCATTTGAAATAGAATCGTCAAAATTGTTCTGATACGATATTTAAGCACTTTCCCACCAAAACAAAACCCTAGCGCTAGAAAATGGTTAGGCAAGCACTGGGGGAGGATGATGATGATAATTGACCCTTTGAAACTTTGAAGAATTCTTTTTTCACCATGTCTTTCAATTTTGTACGTGATAGTGACAATATGGATCTCTTTTCAGATATGTATATATTGTTCCTTTGTTTTACACTTTTACTACAATCGATCTCGTAGGTTTACCTCGAATCAATTGTTGTTTGTCTATTTGCATAAAACGACAACCATAAAGTTTCCCTAGAAGAGATGAGAGAAAATGACATTGGGTTTGTTTACCAAAAAAAAAAAAAAAAAATGACATTGGGTTTCAAAATGGGGTTGGTACTTAACACGCCACGCCACAAAAGGCATTTGAGATGAATCTGGCAGCCGAATGCAGTGAAACAATATTACAGTTAGTTACCGCAAAATTTGCGGAATAGTAGATTTTTAGAAAAATATTTGGTGCATAACATGCATCTGAAACTATTTTGCAATTTAGATTGTTTTTTGAACTCGATTCCAAGCAGTGTGCAGTAAGGACAAAATTTAAGTACAGTACCTTAGGTGCTGTTCTTTAGGTTCCCCTCTTAAAATTCAGCCATGTGACTACTTAACTAAAAAAAATCTACATGACAGAATCTTAAAATGGAAACCTAAAGAACATCATCTAAGTATTGTACGTACCTAAGTCTTGCTCATCCAGCAATATTGAATGGAACTCGAGTTTGACACATGACAGAATCTTAAAATGGAAACCTAAAGAACATCATCTAAGTATTGTACGTACCTAAGTCTTGCTCATCCAGCAATATTGAATGGAACTCGAGTTTGTCAAACTCGAGTTCCAAAAACAGTCTAACTTACAAAATATTCATTAGTGTATTGCTTTCCTAAAATTTTTCTAAAATCATGTTATCTGGCAAATTTTTTCCTTAAAAGTTACCATTTTTGTAACCAGCCATTCACCACTCAAATCCCATAGAGAATTTATGGGCAAACGTGAAAACGATTGCCTAATTTATTTAATGGTGGGAATATTGTGTTTGACATTTGTCATTACGTGTAAATAATTGCAATGCATGTGCTATTGTGCTATGTACGGCCCTGATGTTTAATTATTTTTATAAAGAAAAATTTTAAGAGCACAACAAAATTTCACTGTATTTTTATAATACTTTTATTTTGAGTTGTGTTGAGTCTTAATATATTTTTCTTTTCTTTTCTTTTATTATATTTTGATCTCCAATGAATTGACAACTTAGTTTCTTGTGAAAATATTGCGATATTTTATTGTACTTGTAAAAGAACTTTTTGGATAAATTAACATTGGTCTTTTTAAGAAATGAAAATTTTAACATTAGTCTAATTTTTTTATAATGATATTCGATAGTCTAGTGATAAGAGATCTAAATCCTAAATGTTTTTCTTATGAAGACCAAGATTTGTTAATTAGTTGATAAATTAACATTAGTTTTTTTAAGAAATGACAAATTTAACAGTAGTCTAAAAATATTTTATTTTTTTAATGATAATTTGATAGTTGAGGGATAAAAAATTTGAATCCTAAAAGTTTTTGTTATGAATACCAAGATGTGCTAATTAGTTGAGCTATAATGATCTTGGTTATTTAACAATTATTCTAATAATCCATTGAACATGTGAGTTCATATTCTTCTTTAATAATTATAGCCCAACTGTTATGTTTTAAACTTTTTAAATGAGACGGAATGAAATTAAGGTTTGAACTCAAAATCATCTGCTATGATACAACGATAAAGCATGAGTAGTTTTATATTTTAATATATTTATGTCATATAACAAATCGATTCAACTTAACCACATTATGGGTCTGTTTGGATAGAACTTATTTTGCTGAAACTGAAAACTGAAAACTGAAAACACTGTAGCAAAATAATTTTTAAATGTGTAAATAGTACCGTGGGACCCATTTTTAATGAAAAATTGATAAAAAATGAAATTTGTGGATCTGTGAACAGTGCATCCGTGCACTGTTCACGGAAGACCGGTCAAAAATTGCGGCTACTGTTGCATGAACAGTAGCCGCTTGTGGGAAAAACGCGTAAAAAAAAAAAAAAAAAAAAAAAAAAAAAGGAAAACGCAGAAACGCAACTCAGCAAAAACGCAACGCTATCCAAACATTACCTATGTTTTTAACTTTTTAAATAAGACTTTTTTATATGAGACACAATGAAATTAAGGTTTGAACTCAAAATCACCTGCTATGATACAACAATAGATTGCCCATCAATTTCAAAAGCTTAGAAAATAATAAATTTAATCACTGTTTTAATAGTTTCTATCTCTTAATATCTTTTTATTAAAATTTTAAAAATAAATTTCATTAGTTGTGAGGATCGGCTCCTCAATATCGTATATATAAAATTATATATTGAGATCATAGCTAATCATCACACATAGATGGAGCCTTCAAGAGAGATTTTATTCTTTTAATGAGTTAGGAGAAGAACCATCCCATTTCATAGCTCAATCATTGGGAAAAAAAGAAAAGGAAAGAGCCATGAGTCATGTTGTATTTTTTTTTTTTCTGAATTTATATTTTAATATTATAATGTCATATTACAAATCGATTATTGATGGTACAAACTGTATACTATGAGATTGCAAATATGGAAGCAATAGCATTAACATTCTAAAACTAGGCAGTCAGATTATACTTTTTGATGCTCCAATTACAATGAGTCAATGAGTTGCTCCAATAATTATTTGGGAGGCGAAAAAGAGAAAAAAACACATAGGCTCCTTTAGATCAAATCCATTATATATCTTCTCCATGATACCCATTGCCATTGGCATCTGCATTATCTTCTTTATCCCAAAACTCTTTCATGAAATACTCAAATTTCTCCACAATGCCCTCTGGCATAGACACAAGCACTCTCACTGCATCAAAGTCACCAATAACCGGTAAAAATAAGCAGTAAATATCACTTGTTAGAGACCCCATATGTAGTGGCTTCCCTTCTCCAAAATCCAAATCTTCTAATCCTAACTTCGACCATTGTGATATAACCAAACTTGTGGTTAGATCCGTTTTCACCGATTTATCTTCCAGTAAATCAATCATGGACCTTATGTACTCATCATTGAGAGTAGATTTAGCTTGTTGCACTAGCTTCACACCATGGTACAAGTTAGAGGTGACCAAGTCCTTCACATTGGTTTGGGCACATCCTAGCACAAACCCATTTCCATAGTACCCTAATGGCAATTCTGGGTTCATTTTTTTTCGAACACTAACTGAGAAAAGGAGCTTGGCATTGATTGAGGGTAACATGTCCAGTGATTTAACCCAGCAACGCCACGTGTGAGAAGCGAGTGCTTCAAAGGTTGTACACTTGAGCGAAGGTACACATTGCCTCTTGAGGTGAAGGATATGAGAGGTGGTGAAGGTTAAGGATGTGGAAACTAGCGGCTGAGACTGAAGGAACTTGACCATGTCAATAGTACTGTTATCGTTGGGATTAGTTCTGGTGTATTCGGGATGAGTGAAACTTGATTTTGGGGGATTCCGAGGTTTTAACACGTGGCGGCTGTGCAACGGTTTGATTGGTAGACCAAGATTTGGCTTGGCCGTGATGTGGGCCCATGCTTGTAAAAACTGTGATGTGCCAATTCCGTCGCATAGACAGTGGTTGATCGCGGTGCACAGGATCATCCCTCCACAGCGTAGATTCGTCACCTAAAAAAATCAAATTAAGATAATAAATCTCATAAAGAAAGAGTTTCTGGTTCTTTGATTAGAAAAAAAAAAAAAAAAAAAGCAAAATATGATAAAAACATTGCAGTAAGGTGAGGAAAACATTGATGACGGATATAATTTGTTAGGCTGTTACTGTGTACCCTAGGATTATACTTCATTTCTCATAGAAACGTGGGATCCACTCTTCTGTGAGAAAGAATATAATTCCAAAAAGAAAACTCGTAGGTTTTTCCAGAGCACAGAAAAATGGTACTCCCTTCTCTTACATTCATAGTGAACCTCGCCATAAATTTAATGAGTAAATTCTACCATGAATGTGAGAGAAGAGAGCATCATTCTATGTTTCGAAAGTACTTAAGAATTATTCTTTGTATACAATAATTTTTCAATTCATTATGATTGATGTATAATAAAATAAATTAGTTAGGTGAAAGTCTTAATCACAACAAATCATATCCTTGGTATGAAAAATATTATGTCATGTCAGCATGCTCTCTTTAGATACCATTAGTGTTAATTAGACAACATACACAACCCAAAGTTCACCAACTGAGCTCGTGAAAGGCACAGAAGAACCAGGAGCAATTTCAGCGTTTTTAGGTAGGGTCAACTACTTTTGGGTCATTATCTTGATAGGAACATACATATGAGGAACATATGACTTGTGTCACTCAAACCGAAGCCATTTAGTAACTTGCCATTACAAGTATTTTTAACTATGGTACACTTTTTAGTTTTTACTCTTTTGTCTGTGAATTTTTTATTTTTTGGGTTCGTGTGTTTGTTTTCTTATGTTCGGTAGAAATTAAGGTAATTAGGTATAGCCAGATTGCTATCTTTATGTCCATCAAAAAAAAAGATTGCTATCTTTCTTCTTGAAAAAAAAAAAAAAAAAAAAAAAGAAGAAGAAGAAGAAGAAGAAGAAGAAGAAGAAAGAGGTATGGCTAGAGTGATTTCAAACAATTGATTATATGATAATATAATGGTGTTTCTAATGATCTGTTTGAATTGAGGAAAAAGAGGAGAGAGTAAAGTAGAATTAGTCGAAAATTAATTTTACTCTCAACTCGTGAAAATAACAAAGACTCATGTGAAATTCCCTTAAAATTCTAAAAATGATTGGGCATGTCTGACAAACTGACAGTGTGAGTCAATTGAAAAGACAAAACTAGTCCTGTCTTGGCCAGCAGGCATGTTGCAAATTAAGCAAGGCACCATTCAAAGCGACGTGGTTTTATGTATGCACCTTAGTGTGTTGTTAGGTCGGCACTTGACTTGGCAGCATCATTTGCTGCAGGGATATATGATTGAAAGAGATTGTTCAAAGTGAAGAGCTAAAACTATAATTACAGCACTAAGGTAAAAACTGGTTGTTTGCTAAGTTTCTTGGATAAAATGGATTAACAAAGGACCAAAACATGTGGAAAATAATAGTAAAGTCATAATTCAAAGACAGTTAAGTTTTTTAATCAACAAAGAAACAAGAGCTCTTGGTTAATATAAAGAAATTTAAAGTGAAAATCTTTTTTATATTAAAAGATTTATAAGGGGGGCTTCTTTTTGGGCTTGAATTTTTAAAACACCACAAACCAGGAAAAAATGAAGAGAGATGCTATAAGGAAAAGCAAAGAATACAAAAGAAACATTGGCATAACAAAAGAAAAGAAATAAGACCTGAACTACAAGTGGAGGAACATCCAAGAAAGTGAGAGCTTCCACCCTATACAAGAGCTTTCTCCAAGACCTGTTTGGTTTGTTGGAAAGTTGAAGAAAATCTTCAGCAGTGATGTCCATGAAAGCCTCAGCAAAAACAGCACCTTCTCCATTACAATCAACTTCAAACTTCTGTTCATCCTCAGCAGTGGCTCTCAACCTCCCAGCTAATGGGTAGTAATCCACAAGAACTCTGGAAAGAGAATATTTCAAGTTGTCTGAACTCACAGATTTCTTGAAAAGGTAGAGATATTTAATGGAGAACCTAAGGAACTTTTGGTCATCAAGATTAGAGAGATACAATGAATGCTTTGGAGTTGGGGTACTTGGGCAAATTAAGATGGGTTGGTTTGCATAGCAACAATCTGGGAGTTCCACAGGAGATTTTAACATATTTTCGGTTATGTTCTGCTGTTTTTTTTTTTGGTGAGAAAGAGAGATAGAGAGTGAGTGCGCGATAGAAAGACAAGGTGAGAGAAATGGAGAGCTTTGTAGACAAGAGAACAATTGGGTCTGTCGAAGATCTACGGTTGGATATGGTGATAGCCCGATGGTACGATCAGATTCCTTTAAAGAGTAAGAATAATGAGAGGGCCGGAGCATTACGCTAAAAATGTGCCCACCCTTTTGAGCACTTTTTTTGTGTCATCAAAATATATATATATATATATATATATATATATATATATATATATATATTTTCCCGTTAGGGTATTATCAAAAGTTAGTAGGTTAATAAAATTAGATTGTTCAAAAAGTTTAAATTATTAGAATATGGTAAATTTAATCATTTAATAATATATTTTTAACACTTCCCCTTACGTATGGGCCGAAACTACCTTTTAATAAGTGTAGCATAATATGTGAGAATTTAAATAGGAGGTAGAGTAGATGAGACAAGGATTTCATGTTCTGATATCAAGTTAAATTACCGATTGTCTCAAAAGTTTAAATTATTGAGATACGATAAATTTAATCATTTAACCACATATTTCTAACACATAATTTGCAAAGATCTAGTTTTAGTCTATCTATCTGCGCATTGATTAGCCTTCCTATAAATATATATGTTCAACGATAACATCAAGGAACATCCTCGATAGGATCTTGCAATCAATTAACAGATATTCTAGCATAAGGTTTTTAGAGGAGGAATTATTCATAAAAAAATAAATAAATAAAAATAAAAAATAAAAAAAACTATAACTTCAACATCCATTTGAACAGCAAGAAAGGAGAAATCTAACCAATAAATTTTGTTTCTATTTAATTATCTTTGAAAATCATGATATTGTTTGATTGTGTTTTATTAGCCCATGCAATTAGGTGTTTGAATTTTAATCGAAAAACTTAATATATTGCACCTAAGTTATGCATTTTTCTAAATAAGGGATAACAATTTTGCCCCGCCCCTCCCTGCCCCACCCCGCACGGATTTTTCCCGCCCCACAACGGTAGTGGGGCAAGAATGGGGCAAGATTTTAGCCCCGCAGCATGGGCCGAGGTAGGGATGGATAAGACTTTTAGACCCACCCCGCCCCATCTCGCCCCGCATTGATAAGTGTTAAATTATAAATTTTTTATACCCTAAAACCCTACTATTTAAACAAACATATTGTTAGCTTATTTTATTCTACGCAACATGGCTCCTTGCCTCTTTTTTCTCTCTAGCAAGGTTGGAAATAAGGTATCAATTTTAACGTTTTCTTTTGTCTTTATTAAAAACAAATTTATCTACTATTGAATTTTTTATTTTGTATTATGAGATTTTTTGTTGTTGTGATATTGTCTTGTTAAACACTTAGATAATATTATTCATTTTTTGCTAAAAATTAGTTTGATTTGATGGGATAAATTTACTTATAATTTCAAATATATTTTTATTAATGAAAAAAGTTTTACTAAAATTTTTTTACTAGCTGTGGGCAAATTAATGAAAAGTAGAGTTTTACAGGGTGGGGCGAGGCTTCGCAAGGCCCCAAAGGGTGGGGATGGGGTAAGAAAATTTTTCCTATCATGCAGAGCGGAACAGGTATGGGGCAAGACAAAACTATGCGGAGCAGGGGCAATGACCCATCCTTTGGCCCCACCCCATCCCATTGCCATCCCTTATCTTTATCAAATTCATATCAATAACAAGTAATGTAACTTCCAAGATCATAGGTATTTTAAAAAAATAATGTTACTCCCAAAATCACACATTGGAGAAAATGATATATGACCAAAAACAATAGGGGAAAAAAGAAGAAGAAAGAGGATGTATTTGTACTTATTACTTTAATAATTATAGTGTCTTTGTTCCAACATGATCCTCTTTATTTCACTTCCTTCTCACGATCAATATTTTAATACCTGGATCTGATAATATATAAAGTATCACATTAGGTAAAATTTTAAATGACGTGGCATTACTACTCCTTTAGATTTGTAAATTGTAATAATTAATTTAAATTATAAAATTGATCAATTTCGAATGAAGATTATCATAACACGAGTTAGAGATTGAAAAGTGTTTTAACATAAGTTCTATATTTATAAAGATGTAGAAGTAGTTAGGAAAGTTACCTGTCTATCTTGTATTAGGATCCTCTTTATTCAAAATTGATCAATTTCATGGTTTATTACAAATTTAAAAGCGGATCCTCTATATTTGAAATAGATCTATTTCAAAAGACACTTGGTGTACTTTCAAATCTAATAAATAAAATCTCTAACAGTGAAATATATTTGGCATGGACCACTGAGAATATGGTATCACTATAGACTTCATTCTTCACCCAAAGTCTATCATTTACTAGTAGCAAATTTTCAATAGATCCATGTACAAGATTCATTTAGCTTTTCTATCTTTTCAACTTTTTCATTTCCATATTCATATTTTTCTACTAAACATTTAAAATAAATACTTGCTTCAATATAGATTATAATATAACTAAAATAAAATAAAATTTAAATCTTGGAACAATATAATCTAATTTATCAAATAACTTCACTTAACATTATAATTAACTATAATCTCAACCTTCACAAGTGAAGATAGATTAACTTGAAATCAAACTGTGGGTTCCAGTTAGCTTAACTGGTAAAATCTCTAATGGTTGTATAAGAGATTTGGGGTTCAATCTCCGCCTACACCAAAAACTAATTGGTGTTTTGGTCTGATGATAAAGAGTTATCATCAAGATATAAACACAAGATATAAATAATGAAATAAAATTGATTCTAAAAAAAAAAAAATTATCTGCCTTAAATATGATTTTTGTTAATCAATTCATTGGTAAGAGAAAAAGAGTGGTTTAATATTGACTGGTTATCCAGAGATACTTAAAAAAGAAAAGAGCCAAAAATAAAATAAAAATGTAGTATATAGTTAGACATTGACCACTTTTTAAGCCAAAATAATTAATAGACAAGAGACAAATTTTATTTTAAGTGTGAGTATATATATATATATATATATATATATATAAAAGTATGCTTTTATGATCAAAATTATGGGACCTTTTTTCACTTGAGGGCCTAATGTGTTAACATAAATGGCCTAGTATCTAGGGCTATATCAAACCTTCGTAGATATTTGATTATTTGGCAAGGAAATACTATTTTTTGTTTTAATTGTTGTGCATATGCGTCATCCTTTAATTAAAAAAGGAAAATAGATTACATGTTTTTTTTTTTTTTTTTTTTACTATTGTTGTTGATGATGGTTTATTTAACACTCGAGATGTGATCCATTTAACATGGATTAACTTTAAAATATCCATTCTCTCCTTTGTAGAGATCTAGAGAGAGTTGCAAGTACCACTTAACCCAAAAAAAAATCGAATCATTATTATCTCACTTTTCTTTTTATTTTTTTAAGAAAAAAGTTGGAAACAACAATATCTTACTTGCAAATTGCAATATTACTTATTAGTTAATTGGATAGAGGGCTGCAATCTTGTTTTAAAATGCAACAAGAATATAAGTCAGTAACCTGTCTCTTCAAATTTGGTGGAAAAGACTAAAGAGTGCTTTTGAGTCCTGTCAAGAAATAGAATAATGATAGTCACACACTCCTTATTATATTCTTAGACTAAAATACAATAACGAGTAAAATCGTGTTTAAAGGAATGTACATATGAAGTATACAATAACGAGTAAGTAATAAAATTTCCCGCGAAAAGTATACTTATAGCAGAACTTGACTATCCTCCCTTAAATGTACCTAAGAGTGTAATAACATAAATAAGCTTTTTGGTTGGCAATTGGCATTCTTTTTCTTCGTAGGGGAAGGGGTTCGTTGAATTGGGAGGCCATTTGACTCATAATAGCCTATGGTTTGCGTAATTTGACCACAACTTATGAAAGATTCGATTCTTGCAATTTTCTTTTAATCTTTTTTTTCTCTCTTTTTTGTCTCTGTAGATAAACAATATTGTACTTTGTCCTCTTTCTTCAATGTCTCCTAGAATTCAAAAGGTACATCAATAATTCACTTTTTGATTGGTTAGTGAATGCTGATTTATCTTTTAACGAAAAGAATTTCCAGGGAGAGTGTACCCTGGAATTTAAAGGATACACTCTCCCTTGTGTTTTTGTGTTGTGACGAATCTAATCGAGTACTTTTTCAAATTCCATTGAGATTTGAAAATGTCTGAAAAATTTTGGGGTCCCTAGCAAACTATTCTTTTTAAAGTGATTCAATGAACTATGAAGATCAAAATCATCCTTCTGTAGATGCCTAGATATACAAGAAATCTAGTACAAGACAATTGATAGACTTCATATCTGAAATATTTTCTAGCTCATTTTCTATGGCTATTGTTCTTGCTTGCTCGTGGCATGCATGCAGAACAAAATTTCAAAAAAGAAGCATTTGAATATATGTTTTCTTCTGTAAACCATACTTTCATACGTTGGATTGTGTGGCCAAATAGTGCACAATATTGATGTTGAACTGTGTGGTTAAATAATCCACAATATGTGCATGTGTAATTCTCAAAAGAAATTATCTTACACAATATTGTATATAAGATGATTATTATTAATAAAATTGTTTGAATAATGGAATTGCATGTTCTGGCTATGATTGGCTGTGTGGGGTTTGACATGGTCAAATATACAGTTGAGATTTCTCATGGATAATGAGTTGTGAATGGGGGCAGTGAGGTAGATAAGAGATCTGATTTTAATGTTTAAATAAACGTTAGAGACTTTAACGTTCATGTCTTAATTTGTAAGAACTAAAATGAATGTTGGCAACTTTTGTGGGTCTTTAAATATCCCACTTGAGATCTCTAAATAAGATAACCACACAAAAATCTTGCAGAGTGAAAAAAACTCACTGCAACCCAAACACTATTTCACTCTTATCTCTCCATTTGAATATAAGATATTTACTCTCTTTGTGTTTTAGTTGAATAAGAGTTCTATTTCAATTTTGCTTCATCATATATTTTACTCTCTTTGTGTTTTAGTTGAATAAGAGTTCTATTTCAATTTTGCTTCATCCAATATTTTTAGAGATGATGAGTCATATTTTTTTGTTTCAAAAAGTAACAATGGACTTTAGTTATGAGCCTCATGGAAGAAGCGAATTGGAGTCATGAAGCAGAAAGAATCAATTTCATTATCTGATAATATTTATGTAATTAATAATGATACACTCATACAGATACACCAAAAAACTTCGTAGCCCAACTAACACTTTATTTTATTTTCAATAGAGATATATAGGGATCAAATTCCCCTTCACCAACCATAAAATTATAAATAAATAAATAATTATGTATACAACAGTTTTTTCAACTTTTCTCACTTTTTTTTAGGGGGGAGGGGGGGGGGTGAATAATTTTTTTCACTTGTTGAGGTGGCAAATAGTAGTTAGCATAATATCACTTTTGATGTAAACAAATCATGACCTGCTACCTCATCAGTTGTGAAAAATATTGTGAAATTTTAAGATGTAATTAATAATTATACTTATGTTTATGTGAGATCAATACACATGAAATTCACGTATATTTTGAGAATTTATTGGAAAAAACAATACTTAGAGGTTGTTCGCATATTTTACACATATTTCAAATTTTTAATTTTACCACCACACCCTCAATGCGATGGTCACTTCACAAGTTTGTGAGGTGTGAGAGTAAGGGTCGGAGTTCAAGTTTCAAGAATGAGCTTTATACACATATACACTTAGATTAAGTTAAAGTAGAATTTCTATCTTGTATAAATAAAAAAAATAAAAGATTTTTAATTTTATACATATTTGTAGCATTATTAGCCAATCCCTTGATTGTGGCTTGAATTAAGGCATATCAATTGTCCTTGGTTCGAGTCTCATCAAGACCTCCTATCAAAAAAAAAGTCTCGACAAGGCCTGAATCAAGACATTTCGTCAATAAGTTTTTTGTTCTATTATTTATTTTTCTTTTTCTTTTTTTAGAAAAAATATATATATTTGTATATCATAACACTATGTTTAGGACTTTCATTCAGATATTTGCAACAATTGAAAATTGAAAGTTAGGACTTTGGACTAGAAAAATGAAAGATTAAAAATTGTACAAAATTTTAAAATAAGTCAAAGTTCATATAAAAGTTCTTAAAAGTTTTATAGGTATATTGTTAAATTTTTAAAAGTATATTGGTTTATTTTTAAATTTACTCTTAAATAGTCAAATTATTTATTTAAATTTCTTATATATGAATTACACTTTTAAGTTAATATATACTTGCATCATATTTATTTGGAAATAAAATTTCTGTTAAGATATTTATTTGTTTTATTTTTTGTATTAATTAATAATTTTTATTCAATTTTATTTTCAACTCTTATTTTGCTTTGCACACACCTTATTTCACAAGAGGTGTTTACGAAATAGGCACCAACGAGCTTTGGGTGAAATGACGTCCACGTAGGTCTTCAAATGCCTTTAACAATAGGGTAGAGTTTTTCTTCTTAAAAAAAAGGAAAAATAAAAAAATAAAGTACTACATCCACAATATTTTCATAACAGATCATAAATGGTAAATTATTATTAGTTATAATTTTATTTTATTACTGAAATTACTTTTTAGCCCATCAATAACTGACAAAAACAACCTACTACTTAAAACTTGTTGTAAAAGTGTTGTGAAAATTTTGTTGATATAATAGCATTTCTAAAAAAAAAGGTAGAGTTAACACGTTATCTCCATGACAAATTCAGCTTAGGTCTAGTGTCGTGTGCACTAAACCTTGTAGGATGCTACCACGTGTCAACATCTTATCACGTTTAGTGCAAAGGTCACACTAGATCCAAGTCTCTCCTTTGGGAGGATGAACATTGCCACGTGCCAACATCTTATTAGGTTAAGTGCAAAATACACACTAGATCAAAGCCTCTCTCCTGTGTAACAATGTTCATCAAAAAAAAAAAAGATATATGATTAGGATTGGGATTAGGATAGCCAATTTGGTAAAAAACATACTAATTAGTAATTACTATGCGTTGTTGCTTGATAGGCGGTTGGGGAAATTTTTATCATGGCAGAGTGTCACTGTCAATCAAGATACTCAAGAAGGGGCTTTTCTATTTTAGCCAAAAAGAAGAAAAACATGAGGAAGCAAACACAGAGAAAGAGAAGAAAAAGGAGACCAAACCTGCCTTATTCTTTTTCCCCCTCCCCCAGCTTTTGGCTCTTTATATGGCAAGAAAGCAAGGAGATTAAATGCCCAAAAGCAAAACTAATTGATCACACCGAAGTCTAAAGTCTAATTCTAAATAAAGTGTTTTTCATTTCAATGTAAAATGATTTTAATTTGAGCAAAATTTTCAGAAGTTCCAAACAATTGAAAATAAAAAAAGATAAATAGGTTTCCCAATAAATATTTTACGCCAAAACCAAAAATAAAGACCTAAAATACCACAAAGAAGAAAATTTATCATGTTTTCGCTATATGTATCCACCCTCTCACATGGGGTGGGTCTCACAAGTGTAGGGTCTATTCTCATGTGAGAGGTTAGATCCATGTAACGAAAACATGTTATACACTTGTACTACATCACGAGAGAGAAAGACAATGAGAGTATTTGTTTAAGGAACATAGTAGTGATTAAGGAACACAATAGGTAATAATTTTGCAATCACTTACTCCATTTTTTTCCCTGGCAATAAATTTGAACTACTTCGACACCAATGATTCCCGACTTGACTGAATGCTTTTGAGCTTTAGTCACTTCATAAGACGGAGATATTACGGTAGTTGGTTCTTTTATAAAGATTAGAGCACATGAAATGAAACGACTTGAGCAACTTTTAATTGTGCTTACCCGATGGCTCCATTAACTTTGTCCCTCATAGAGTCCTTCTGTGTCGAAATAAAGTTTTTTATTTTTTATTTTTATTTATTTTTATATCTTTCTATAGAAGATTATGCCTTTGTAGGAGATATATCAAGTATCTAGACGGTTTATGCTGCTCAAAAGACTTAAAAATCTTTGGGGGATCTGTAATAGATCTAATGCCTTTTAAGCAAAGATTCCTGCTGCCACCATTACTTGGTCAATATAAACTTGTATGAATATATTCATCGTTCAGACTTTAGAGAATAGGCCAAAAAACATTGCCAGAAAAAGTAACTAGCACCATATTCCCAACACAATATTAGTTGCAAAATTTTCATGACAAGGAAAATCCAGAGTTTGAAAACCATGGAGCTTTTCCTGATTATCTTTTCACTTAAAAGAGTAGTGAATATTCCTATATCTAGTTAAATTCATAAGCCTTTTGGAATCAAATTTCTTAAGAGCATTTTTGTTTTCTCCTATTCCAAGGATAACCAAAATATTAGTCCGCCACGATAAAATGGAATCCAGTTCCTGTCAAATATACTTAAATTTAGAGGGATATATGCCTAATCCATGGCAGATAAGCGTATCAGAGATTTATTTGGGGATCAAAACCTCATCACCAATATGTTTCAAAATTGCATGCGTCTTCATCATTTATGCAGTAACAGCATGCCTGCTCAATTATGCAGAATTCTGATCCCATTTTACCCTAACTCAAATTGGTCATGACCTATCAATTTTGACGTATAAGTTCCTAGCATATATTTACTAACCTCAAGGAGTGGGTCTTATGATTCCTCAAACCCTTGTTTCTTCATTATAGAGTGCCACAGTTTGACTCCCCTAATAGAGTCCAGCCAAACTTCATTGTCCGAGGGGAACTACTGTGTATTACCATTTGCCACACAAAATAGCAACAAGCCACTTACCATACCCCATTTCCCTACTTCCCTCAACAATAGATGCCCTCGCTACTGTGACTACTGACTAGGACTAGGATCTGCTCATAATATTAATTGTTTACTATGAATAATGGAAATGAAAACATGAGATGTCTAGCTGTTGTACTCAACCCCAACTTCAGGTTTAGATGGTTTTTTTTTTTTTTGTCTCTCTCTTTTTTCTCCTCTGTTTTTTTGTTTGGCCTGAGTAAAGATGTGAAATAAATCTGCTTCATCTAGATATCTTCGTTCTATTTTACCAAATTGCAGTAACAGAGATCCATATAAGTAAATGCTTAATAAAAATAGCATAGAAAGGATCAAACTTCACGGACCATGAAAACAAAAAAATTTCTTTCAACTGCAGTTCTTATTGGAATGAACTAGTGAGAGGAAAATGGAGCAAGTAAACAGAGGAACAAGAAAAATTATGGGGAGAATAGACTATGATCATAACCGAGCAACATAGGAATTCGCCTGTGTGACATATCTCACCCATCTATATGGATTGTCCGTCTTGGACTTCTTAGCTATCTGCAAGTATTTTACCTGCATAAAAAAGAACAGAGAAACAAACACCTTAAACCATTAAAAAAGAGATAAAAATGAACACATGGGGAAAAAAGGTTTAAGTATTAAAGGGTAAACATCTTGTTATATGGCAGCATGCCAGTTCTATGATAACAAATGTTAGTGTTTTTCTTTCTTTCTTTTTTTTTCTTTTTTTAAATGTTGTATTTTTTTTAAAAAAATGTTAGGAGATTCAATTAATTACCAAACTGAGGTCAACAAACATGATGTCTGAAATCTTTAGAATACAGTTTAGATTCTATTTCTAGCCTAAGAGGTAATGAAAAAGATAAGTTTGGTTTTCCACCTTAAGAGGTAACGAAAACGATTCACAAACTCCCACCTAATCACTGCCATGAAAGAGCACCACTAGCACAGTAGTGAAAAAAGCATCAAAGCTAAGGGACCCATAATCTCTATAAGGGCAAGGTATAGACACCACTACATTTTTTTGATTGGTAAGTTACAAACACACAGTGGGTCTTGAAACCACAACCTTACCCTCCATCCCATTATTATGGGAGAAGGAAGTGCCGGTTGAGACTCATTGGCAGTATAGACACCACTGCATTCTTGTACAATATTTACCATCAAGTGGTATACTTCCCATCCATCATGTCAACCACAAAATCTTCTACATAATTGCAACAAATTTAGAGGTATACTTAAAACTCTGATGATTTTGTTACCATAACAGTACACAGGACCTAACCAATTAAGCTAATTTTTTACCTGAAGTCTTGAACAATTGTACATTGGTATTGTAAAGGTCATGCTAACAGGTCCAGATTCCTTCACAATATTTCCTGCATGACAAAATACACACAATAATAAACCTTATGACATTGAAAGTAAATTTGTATAACAAAATACACAGATGAAACCTTTTTTTTAATTATAAAAAAAATAAAAATAATTATATATAAAATAAAAAAAAATAAACTACAAAGATAAACTAGACATTCTTTACCATGTGATTCCTGTGAAAATGTCAGCTTTGCACGTAGAGTATGTTCAGATCCACCAACAATCTACAATTTAATGTATCAATAAATAATTTCTACTGGAAAGAAAATCCATAATAAATATGAAAATGCAACAGAGGACAGAAAAATTGCTACAAATTAGACGGATCAATAGAGTAGATATTTAAGGTAAGAGATGAGTGTGTGTGTGTGTGTGAGAGAGAGAGAGAGAGAAGCTTTCTTGCCTTCTTCAAACCCCATTCAAGTCTTTTATTTCCTTCCTTAAAATCAGTTGTGTTTCCCACTGCACCAGGCTCCAACTCAAAAGTAACTCTGCAAATTTTCCAACGAAAACACCATAATATGTAATTTTGACAGTAAGTGCAATTCTGGAAAAGAAAAAGGTTTTGTTTTGTGTGTCTGTGTTTGTGTGTTTAAAGTCATTTCTCATCCAAGTCATCCAAGTCCCCTATAATGAAAATCATATGCTATCTTGAGAATTCCTGCTGAAATTTATAAGTATACTGCAATGCACTGTGCCTTGCCCGTTAAGAAACATAGACAACTTCCTCTCAATCTTTAAAAGAAAATACACCTGGGCTTGACCTCCTAGATAAAACTTGTAATAGCTTTTTTGGAATACAAAGTAAACCACTTTACGATGCTTCATAATTTCAATAACCAAACATTTGATTATGACTTATTTTATAATAACAGAATACATGGGCATAGATAAACTGCTACCTATTCCTCAATTGTATATAATTAACAGTAAAGAGCACATTCAAACTAGATGAAGCTAACTTGTAATATGGACATTTAACATGCCCCAAATCTTGCCCATTTATAATTGGTGTAACAAAGTGAAAACTGAAGTACCTAGTTGTATATGTTGGCAGTGGCATCTGTACTAGAATTGTGTTTGCAGTGATGCTTGAGGCGAACTCAGCACGCACTTTCAGAATTACTTCAGCCTAAGAAAAAAATTGTAAGCTTTTAATATGGACTATATAACTTACTAAACCACTAAAGGAAATTCATACTACCTTAAGAGGGCCCGCTTCTTCTATCAATGCATTAATACGAAAAGGAGTCCTGAATTCCTGAGTCATGCGGTAGTTCATGACTGGAAATTCACCATCTGGTGGTACCTATTTTTATAATGGTGTAATACATTATTCTTAGCACAAACACAAAAATAAGTCTTTGCAAATACATCATTATCTCAGTTACACTCACCAGGGCCAGAGTCCTGTCAATGTCGAAATTGTCAAGATGTACAGATTCATGGAAATTACAATCATCTAGAATCACGGACCCGGAACCGGATGAATTACCATAATCTGTACCACACAAGGCAGCACAATGATATCATGCAAGGAAAA
Source organism: Quercus tomentella (assembly GCA_028535165.1). NCBI lineage: Eukaryota > Viridiplantae > Streptophyta > Magnoliopsida > Fagales > Fagaceae > Quercus > Quercus tomentella. The sequence continues at coordinate 10,272,994 of JAPQVY010000155.1, forward strand.
CTTCATAGATGGAAAAAATCACTAAAAAACATTCTTCTTGAAGAAATAGCCAGGATCAACCCCATAGATCACACTAAAAAATAATATTAGCACAGATTACCACAACAGATATCATTTATAAAAATTTCAAGAAAAAAGGGGAGAGAGAGCATTAAACAGGTTGTGTACTGAGTACTGACAGGGTCAGCCCATATATAGATGAACTGGAAGTTCTAACTTAGCTTGGAATCTACTTGAAGTAATCAATTTGAATTCCTTCTCGGGAAACAATATATAAAGAAGTCTTAACAATACAGGTAAATACAGTTTACCATTATTCATCAATTAAAGTAACACCTCATGGAAAGGCATCAGTGAAAGAGATAATTTTAACTCTTTAGGCAAACTAAAAGACCTAGTTCTTGCATTCACAACACACACACACACGTTAACATATCATAAACTCCAAACTAGATAAGAGGTTCAGTTAATGTAGCTTGTAACCCCTCTTGGACAGCCCTCCATCGGTGAAAGAGAGAAATCTAGCACTTTAGGCAAACTAAAAAATCTAGTTCTCGCATTCACAACACACACACATGTAAACATATCATAAACTCCAAACTAGATAAGAGGTTCAGTTATTGTAGCTTAAAACTATCATACAGAATCCAACATACATTTAATCCACTTGTAAGACAAACAACCTGAAAGAATAACAAGAGCTAATGCCAAAGAGTATTTGAAAAAGATTTCTATGTTGTCCAGCAATACCATAGATTGAACTTCTGCCTCTTCCTATACTCAGGTCATCATTAAGAGCAAGCCGAATTTCTGGATTTCCTGAAAGATAACTCTTCATTTGAATGGTGCCATCAATCTCAGAAGTTAGTATATATCCCTGTATAATCCACAGTAAGTAAACAAGTTTTGAACTTCCAATTCATACAAGTACAAAATGATAAAATATGGCGATACAACATAGAATCATAAACAAATTGGAATAAATATAAGCAGAAAGTTCCATCTCTAGATTGAATAAGAAAACAATTTATCCCTGGATCACAATTACTTGCAGATAGTTTCCCAATGCAGTATCATAAGTTGTGCCACTCAATGCTAACAAGGAAAATGTGACCACAACTTAACTAGTTCATTAAATTAAGAAGAAATTGTTGTCAAGCAAAAACTTGAAACCTACAAAATTAGTAGAATGTCTCAGCCGCCCCCCCCCCCCCCTTTTTTCCTTCTTTTTCTGTGGGTCTGCTTCCTTTTGATTCTAGGTAAAGCAGAAAATGCAGTTATATATCACGACGAGGAATTTAAACTACCAGTCCTTGCAGGCCCCAAAACCCCATCCAACCCCACCTAAGGAAAAATCTTTGTATCATCATAACAAAAATGACAAGAGGCAAGATAATAAATAAAATAAATAAATAACTACTTGCATGCAAGTTAAAGTACTGGTAGTGTATAAACTAGGATTGTTTATTATTATTCCTCGTTTGGAAACTATTATTCCTCATCTGGACACCACCAAACAATGAAACAATACTCTGGCTATGAATGAAAAATAAGCTTAATGCTGTTTGCAAGGGTTTTTGGTTAATCTTGATAACTGATAGTAACAGAAGTACAGAGCAAGGCAAAATACTCACACTAGAGCTGAATGTAACACTTATTTTCTCAATTATGTCCACAAAAATTTCTTCCCTTTTTCTACCCCCAGGCTCATTCGCTACAACAGATTTTGTAACAGCTGTCCCTGGCATTCTTCTTTTTGACCCTTGCTGCAAACATGTGAGTTTTACCAGTCCATAAAAGCATATATTTAAGTTGATAGTGAGGATCATATATGCCACTAGTGACTGATTGATACCATAAATATGCCTGCAGCTCCAAGGGATGGCACACGTGCTGCATCGATCACAATTGGTTCATTGAAAATGTAAGACTTCAAAACCTCGGTTGATGTCGTTTTCACATAACCAAAATCCTGGCACAAAGAGAGAACAGTAAGACGCATTAACAACAATGACGACAACAACAATAACAAATAAATAAAAGAGAGAACAGTGAAGAAAAGATACATGCAGGTCAAAATAATAGTTCTAAAATTCAGCAGGGATGATATCAATGCCTTATTTTAATAAATGATGATGTCTACCAACATTTGTAATATATTATAAATGGAAAAGGAATTTGATAAAAATCTTTAACAAAAATAGGTAAGAAGGAGAGAGAGAGAGAGAGAGAGAGAGAGAGATTATCACCCAATGAGACAGAATGTTTGTGTCAATACAATTTCTTTCATAGGTCCAATATGCTTTAAATTAAAAAAACTAGCAAAATTATTTTAAGACAACAAGGCCCAACAGCATCTAACTTTTAAAGAGTCATTCTAATGAAGGAATGGCAGGAAAAAGATATGAAAGCATACTTACAATGACTTCATCAAGCAACTCATACACAAGCACAAAGTTTTTCCGCAATGAATCTTCATTGAGTATTCCAAGGTAATCTTTGATGACACGTGCAATCCTTTGCAAAAGTTCCAAAACAAGAGAAGGTGACACATTAACTCTTGTTGTAGCAACAAACAACAATCCAGCAACCTTGACATGAAAATAGTTAACACCATCCACATTCTGTTGGCAAGACAGATGAATAGGAAAAATATCAGGACACATTAAAGGAAGATAGTGTGGAATATGACACAATCATACAATTCAATTACATTTCTCTGCATTTATTACTACACAACATGCCCCAGAATAAATTAACAAAATAGATCTTATGAAAGAATATTATACTATTTAACTATTTAAGTTGGAAGGTCCCTCTCCTCACAAAACCTTCAACATATTTCTGGGCATACTGGGAAAAACTTTTGCCATGGATACGTATTGGTAGGGGAAGCAGACTATTTTCTATAAAAGCACTCAAATATGAATATAAGAGAAAAGAAACTAATCACAAAAAACTTGAAAGAACAAAGATAAAACCAAGTTGGGGAGGTTGACTCTGGTTTAAAGATGTAAAGGCATATATGTGCAGAAACTGCATTTATTGTTCATCCATATGCAGAAGGAAAATGAAAGAATACAGCATGTGAGGTACAACAACGACAACACAGCCTTAGTCCCAAAAATTTTTAGGTTGACTATGAATCTTCAACAGACTAATCAAGGTCGATCACATGTAATTTTATCCACCAATCCACCCTATGTAACATCATACTCTCTTATCTAAAAGTCTAAAAGCATACTCTTTACTAGCTTTTTATTAGCTCGTTAATTAACATGTTCTTTTTTACTTCTTAACTATTTTTATTTTAGGGCTTCACTTACCTATTTTCATTCTCTTAACTTGAATCAAATCACTCTTCCTCATTGGTGCATTAATCGTTCGCCTTTGTACATGACTAAACCAACCATTTCAAGCAACTTTCCCCCATCTTTTCATGGTAGAAGAAATTATCTTTAAACAAACTTTTTCTTTTCGTTTCTCATCTTTCCTTGTATTTTTCATCTTAACATTCATGTTTAAACAACACACATTTTATGAACATGTTGTTTCTTGATAGCCTAACATTTTTTGTATCTTTTGACCATCAAGTTTTACACCTCTTTCATCTACCAAACTTATCCTCCATGTCCTCAGTTTTAGACCTACTTAACTTAAAGCCTTTAGATATGAAAGTTTTAACTTAAAGCCTTTAGATATGAAAGTATAACTCCACAGTAAGAAATTGCTTCCATGGGATCGCCTAGGATAAAACCAAATTGATTATCTAATATTGTTGTTTCATGTCTAACCTATGTTCAATAATTCTCTCTCAAAATTTCATAGTTTGTACAGATTTGAATACCTCCTTTGTTCTTTTATATAGGTATTGAATTACTTTTCCTCCACAAATGCTTAGGATCTTATTGAAAAGGTTTGTCAACCATCCTACACCCACGTCACCCAAGCACCTCAAAAATTCAATGGGAATTTCATTAGGTCCCACAGCTTTTTCCGCTTTCATCCTCCTTAATGTGTCATTTACCTTGATCATCCTGATTCTTCAAACAAACCTACGATTTTATCCTCAACTGATACCCATTTCACTCCAATTCCTTGTATGGCTTAAAAACTTCATCAAAATAACTCTTCCATCTTTCTTTACTAACACTCTTTGACCCTGATCCTTAATGCACTTAAGAATTCAAGCCTTTTGCTTTCATTTCCCTTGCCTTAGCAAGATTATAAACATTATTTTCTACATCATCCCCAAATTGCTATACCCTCATCATAAGCCTAAAACATAGTGCCTATCAAACAGCCTTTCTTCTTACCTCTTCTCCACTTTATAATTTGCATAAGCAGTATTGTCTCTACATCTAGTAGGTTTCTATATCACTCTCTTTTTAATATAACTATTGCTTGAACGTCTTCATTCCACAACCAAGTATCCTTAGTTGGTACCCTAATCCTTAATCTTTTAACACAACTAGCCATTTCATTCCAGGTCTTATCAACAGCTTCATCTAGGCCCTACTTACCTACTTTGATCATCCCATTTATAAACAACTTGTTTCTCTCCCTTCAAACACCACCATTTAATTCTCAGTTTCTGTCTAATACATCTTTTTTCCATTTTCTAAAACAAATATCTAGTACCACACAACCTACGCTCTGTCATGGTATCACCTTGTAAACTTTACAACATCTAATACAAATTTTCGAGTAAGGATGAAATTTATCTGGCTTTTGTCCCACGTTTGAAGGTAATTAAGTGTGACTTCCTTACTCGGTTACTCCATACCCCAAGCCTTCATGAACTTTTTAAAATCCCCACTATTTTTCCAACACAGCCATTTAGGTCTAATCCAGTTACCCCATTTAGTAACCCATGAATCAAGTCATCCATATCCTCCCAAGAAAATTTCTTAATGAATCCTTCCCAATGCAATTTGAGTAGAAAACATGCTAAATATGTCAATTGTATCTTCTCCTAGAACAAGTTTTATTAAGAGTTTTATCTATGAAATCCTATATCTCACATAGGTTTCATGAATTAATCCTATGTGAGATATTATTATAGAAAATACCTACAAAGACAGGTGGTGCATCCCCTCCTCCATCCTCCTTCCAAAACTTCACTTTTCGGAAAAATATCTCGGCAGTCCCCTTTGGTACTTCACCCCGATCTGCATTTTAATTAACAAAAGACAATGTTATGCGTGTATGCATCATAAAAATCTGTGACCCATATATATCAGATTCCAAAATACCAATTGCCCATCATCCCTCATGTAATACTTTAAAAATAATAATAATAATAATAATAAATAAATAAATAAACCAAAATAGCACCATAAAATTCGCGGCCTCATTTTCTAGACTACAGCATAATTCCCAGCCATGCTACCTAGAAGAAACTATGAAATGAAAAGATTAACAACCTAATTCAGGAAATCATCATAACAACCTTAAATAAGTTCACTACAGTTTTGCAATTAAACGAAATTAACTCTCAACAAACTTTCTTTAGTTCGGACATCATATTATTACCATGCGTAACATAACATTAAATAAGTGCCCTCTTGTTGTATAAACTCTAATTTTGGTTGCAATTTATTGGAGCGAATTAAAAGCAAACAACAGTCAAATTTAATCTAGAAGTTGGTTTTAAATTTGTGTGTTAACGCAGATCACAGAGTTGAAACATGAATCTAACTAGAATAATCAAATTAAACGCGTCAAAAAGAGACATGCAGGATATAAACAATGAAATTGAAACTGGGGAAGTGAAATGAAGGAAATTAAGGAAAGAGAGTGAGAGAGGCTCACAATCACGGAAGACGATGTTGTCGCCTCTCTGCGACAGAACGAAGAACTGAGAAATCATGGCTCCTGAGAGAGAGAGAGAGATTTCAGTTTACACTATGGGGCTTTGGCTTTTTCTATTTCTTTCGTTTTGGTTCTTCCGGTTCAATTTCAGGTTCTGAGTTTCTCTTGCAGTGGAAGACTAGGGAAGTTTTTAGAAGCTCTTAGTTCTCTACCGAACCAACAAACAATCAAATAGCTCATCGCCACGTTAGGTAGTGGTCACGAGACAAGCAAGTGGTTCTTGAGCAAGGGCAGCATGGCTTTTGTTTTGTTTTTTGTTTTTTGTTTTTTTGTTTTTTTGGGTAAATTGGTAAATTCAATTAACATAATATGTCAACCAAGTGTAAGATTAATTTAGGTTGCGTTTAGCATTGACTTAAAAAACTAGCTTTCTGCTTCTCAAAAAAAAAAAAAAAAAAAAAAATTAGCTTTCTTTACTATTTAGCTTATTTGAATTATTATTCAACTTATTTTTGCTATTATTCATGAGTCTCACTATACTATTTCAGCTATCTTTTAATTTTATCTACAATACTTTTAACAACAAATTTCCATTCAACTAAATAAGTTGTTCTCAAATGGACTCTTAGTCCTTAAGGCCAACTTAGTCCCTAAGATTGTTGAGAAAAATGACTAACAAACCTAATAGTGTTTAGGGACTAAGTTGGCTTATAGGACCAAGTTGACTAGTTTTGAAAACTCTTGGATCTAGTTGGCATTCGTCCAAACCTCAGGCATATTAATGGAATTTTTCCTTTATAAATTTATTTATTTTTATTAGTCTTTTAATAAATTAGTGAAATCACAAAGGAGGGCTCAAATGTCTGTTATGACATAATCGAAGTTGCAAGGTTGGATTGTTGATAGAGTTGGTCACAATTTTAGAATCTCATTAAAAAATAGGCGAACTTGCAACCTAATTAAAGACAATTTAGAATCTCATCTAAGCTACTTTATCTATTTTTACAAAACATTTAACATCAGTGGTTTTATTTTAGAATTTAACACAATAAAAATAATATAAACAACACAATAATATAAACAACCTAATAAAATATTGTTTTTTTGTTTAACATCTAAGCTACAGTGCACAACCAAAGATTTTGGTTTTTCCTCCACTGATGCAGCCCACTTTTGTCATATTTGGTCGGTAAATTTAGCGTTTTAGCAATTTGCCTCCACTAATACTAATGCTCTTATAAGTCTCAATTGACAGAGAAAAGGAAGGATCCCTTGCTAGTAAATGAGGTATCAAAATTATATTTGGTCCAACCTGTGGGTGTGGAGAATAGGCCTAGGGGAGGTGTGTGTTTAGGGATAATGGAGGGCCACACATTTAAGTGGGATTGAAAATGTAGGTTTATTGCTTTTGCTAGGTTGATGGGAGTTTGGAAATGTTGTAAAAAATGAGCTTGTTTTAATGCCTCCAAAGATGGTCACAAGACTAGGGAAGCTACAAGTGTAAAGTATTTTGGTTTTATTCTTTCTAGACCTAGAAATTTTGTTGGATCCAAAATACAGCGAACCTAATCAAGTGTGGATTTATTGGGTAGGGAGGTAAGGTTGATTTGGTATGTCTCCATACAATTGCAGTGAATATGCATTTGAAGAGGATATGTACCAACAACTTAGGTTGTTGTTTGTAGAGAAAATTTGAATTCGATGTTTGATAAATGATAAATTAGGTTGTTCGTGTCTTCAATTTGAATTCGATGTTTGATAAATTATTTCGTAAGAAGTGTGTCTTAATCAATTTTATAAAGGAATAATTTGAGTATTTCATTGACTTTTGGTCAACTCATTAAGCTGATTACGAAGAGAAATTCCCACTTTGTTGGAAAACATATGATGCTGTACTCTACAAAGGATGAGGGTATATGAATTTGCTAAATGAAGTTCACATATTAGGGATGGAATATGAACTATGTAGTAATTCATGATTTCATTAATTACTTTATAGGGAGATGAGTTCAACGTCTTGTTGAACAATTGGCAAACGGTTGGCAATTTACTTTGAGGAGCAAGATGGACTGTAAATAAGTGTCGCAAGTTGTAGTTTGTTCAGAGTTGCCGTTAAAGTGAAATCAATTCAACTTTTAGGTCAAAATGTCGTTTCATTTGAAATACTTGTTAGTTAATTAGACCAGGTAAATGACGTATTTGGTCTTTAACTTTTTAAATTGTGTTAATTCGGTCTCTAATATTTCAATGTATGTCAATTTCATATTTACTTTTATCTTTTAGATGAAAATTGCTAACGTGACAAACACCCAAAATAAAAAATTAGTTTTTATTGATGTGGCAATAAACTAATTTTTTATTTTAACCGTTTGTCACATCAACAATTTCTATCTAAGAAATAACGACAGATGCCAAATTGACATAGTACTAAATTTAAGAACTAAATTAACACAATTGAAATATTAATAACCAAAATAAAATATAATGTAAAGGATGAAATTGTAGTTTACCCTATTATATAACATTGAGAAATAATAAAATGTTTGAAGATCTTTGGATAATCTCAATTTTTTGTTTTTGTTTTTTTTTTAATTTCTTAAAAAAGTGACTCGATTAAAAGTGATGTAATTGGCTAGACATGATTTTTTTTTTTTTTTGCTGAATAATTGGCTAGACATGATTGGACAGCACCACCTAATTCCGGTGGATCAATGATCAATCTACCTTCGGAGTTGTGTAATGCGATTGTGCGAAGAATATGCTTGATTCGTTATCCATCACAAAAAAGAAATGAAAAAAAAAAAAAAAAAATCTACCCGTTGCTTCCAACAAACTCATCTTAAAACGCCGTCGCTTCTTCCCACTTGTATCACAGCCATAGATTACCGTGCCAAAAATGGACCCCATCGTAAGATACAAATAAAAAAATTAATTAAAAAAAAAAAAAAAAATCCACATGTTTGTCACTAATTCTGGTCTGATCGCGACAAGATAACGAACCTCATGGCCGAGAAAGCTATTCTCAGACCTCAATTCCTCGTTGACGCGCACAAATTCAAACACACAAGAAATTGAATTCCTTAAGAAAAAATCCAATTCCTTAAAGAAATCGGGTTCCAGAGCTTCCTCCGAAGCAAACATGTCGCAATTCTGGCGCGAAATCAATGGAGTCGGTGAATTAGGGTTTGTGTAAACTATCCGATGAGGAATTTTCGGTGAATACTAAGTGGCAATTTTTCTTCATTAAAATTACACAGCATAGTATCTCATCCAAACAAGTAAGTTTCCTTTTATAGATTTCAATATGTTTCCGAAATTGGAAATTTATCTTATTCTCTCTTCAATAAAAAATCTTAGTATTTTTGTTTGAACTAGGAAATGGCAACACCGGTTGAGCCACCGAATGGGGTTAGATCTCAAGGAAAACACTACTATTCGATGTGGCAAACGTTGTTTGAGATTGATACGAAGTACGTGCCCATAAAGCCGATCGGTCGTGGGGCTTATGGGATTGTGTGTTCTTCGGTGAACAGAGAGACCAATGAGAAAGTAGCGATCAAGAAAATACACAATGTGTTTGAGAATCGCGTGGATGCACTGAGAACTCTGCGTGAGCTGAAGCTTCTTCGGCATCTTCGACACGAGAATGTCATTGCTTTGAAAGATGTCATGATGCCTGTGCATAGGAGAAGCTTCAAGGATGTGTATTTGGTGTCTGAGCTCATGGACACGGATCTGCATCAGATTATCAAGTCATCACAGTCACTCAGCAATGATCACTGCCAGTATTTCCTCTTTCAGGTGTGCATTTTTGTGGTCTTGTTTTTGAAAATGTTAGAATTGTTGTTGGGATTGAGAGAAATAGTGAGCATGACACTGCAGAAGTTATATTTTCACTATATGAAATTGTTGTGTTACAATGAGCTTATTGAAGTAGAGCTATAGTTTTGGTACTAGAAAGTTCTTTAGCGTTTTGGGTGTTTGAAAAATTACACTTAATAGTGCGTTAAAGTTTTGGATTTGTAAAGCATGAACAGTGAGCTGTAGGGGTCTTCTTTTTTTTTTTTTTGGTCTCCTTAAAGCTCCAAATTTCAGCTTTAGCTTTGAATATGTTCATTTTTAAGCACTTCTCTGGTAGTGTGTAGAGAAACTAACCCCAGGCTAACTATAGACTAACTGTAGGAATGTAGTAAAAGTTATGATGTGCTGCAGTAGTACAAGTTGTATGGGTATAATTAAATCTAGACTGATACCTCTAAGATAGTTGTTTTGCAATTTTATCTAAAGAGGTTGGTTTTGCGATTTGAAACCATGTTGCTTTTCTAGTGTTCTTAATTCAATGATAAATGGTGCTTTTTATTATTGCAATTGGCTCCTGAGTTTGGTAACTTCATTCATTCTTTATTGTTACAGTGATAACCACTGCCTTAATATGAGGTTTTTATAGGTCATTTGTGATCTCAGCCAAAACCATGTGATAGTGGTAATGCAAAGCTGAGTATTAAATTACATTTATGTATGTCTCTGGCATACAATTTTTTGTGGGGATATAATGAGGGTTGGGAATTGTGATCAGCATGCTAGTACTTGGTACTTAGATACAGCTTGCATATCCTCTTTGGTGGTTTTATAGTATCGAAAACATATTTTCATGTTTATCATAGATAAGTGTCAAGAAAATATGTGAATGATTTTGAAATTCTAATGAATTTCTAGATAATGTCAAGTTTCCATACTGACTTATTGAAAAAGAAGAGTTTCATGCTGGATATAACGCCCATGCTACATAATGGCTGTAGGCCTCTAAAGGAAGACATTTAAAAAGATTAACAAAAATGTTGGATAGATTTCTAGAGATAAGTAGTTTAATTATTCGATCAAACATGGTTTGAGGGAAATTAACAATACCTACTCTGTGAACAACATCAAGTTCTGAGCTACTGTCAATATCTGTTTTATGCCACCTGTAGTTAAATTTAGAGTCTTTTGAGTCTGTTTAGCAGTCACCTTATTTTTTATACTGATCACCTCCACTCATTCTAAAACTGTCACTACTTTGACAATTGGTCACTATACCGTTGACATTATGTACTGTTGTTTCTGCTGCTGTTAGCATATAATGTGACCATAGAATGCCAACTTACTATAATAACTTGCTCTGTTCCTTATTATCAATCTTGCTGAAATAGGCTCAGCAGTTGTTCATTGTCTGGGTATTAATATTTGAAATATGCTGGCACATTCAGTATTAGAAAAATCTTTAAAGTCATAGTAATTGTTGAAGTTGCTTAATCCTTTATGGCTTGTATTAATCTAATCTTCCCGGTCCAGTTGCTTCGTGGATTGAAATATCTCCACTCTGCAAACATCCTTCACCGTGACTTGAAGCCTGGGAATCTTCTCATCAATGCAAACTGTGACCTAAAAATATGTGATTTTGGGCTAGCACGTACTAGCAATGTGAAGGGCCAGTTCATGACCGAGTATGTTGTAACTCGCTGGTACCGAGCCCCAGAGCTGCTCCTCTGCTGTGACAACTATGGGACATCCATTGATGTGTGGTCTGTTGGCTGCATTTTTGCTGAGCTTCTTGGCCGAAAATCAATCTTTCCTGGCACAGAATGTCTCAATCAGCTTAAACTGATCATCAACATCCTTGGCAGCCAGAGAGATGAGGATCTTGAATTTATAGACAACCCAAAAGCAAAGAGATACATTAAGTCACTTCCATACTCTCCTGGGACCCCCTTTTCCCGTCTTTATCCCAATGCCCATCCCCTGGCTATTGATCTTCTGCAAAAAATGCTTGTATTTGATCCATCAAAGAGGATAAGTGTTACAGAAGCTCTGCAACACCCTTACATGTCCCCACTGTATGATCCCAGCTCCAATCCTCCCGCCCAGGTCCCCATTGATCTTGACATAGATGAAGATTTAGGGGAAAATATGATAAGGGAGATGATGTGGAAGGAAATACTCCATTACCATCCTGAAGCGGCTACAGCTAATGCAGAGGTCAGTTCCTAGTCTTTTCTTGCTTGGTGTTGCTGGGAGGCCTGGGAAAGTTGTCTTGCTTTGGATGATGAAGCCTTTTTTGTTTTGGTACGAGTCAATTTTATTTATGTTTTGTTTTAGTTTTAGTCAAATAATAATCTAGGGAATCATGCGTAATGCTATGCTGTTAAGGCATTATATGACTAAATTTTGTTCTTGAGCTTGTCAATGAGCTTAAAGCTCTGTTATCTGTATAATAGGTGGCCTCTCTTTGTTGTATATAGGTGTGTTCTTGTAACATTATGGTCACAAAGCTGGTCTGCATAAACTTTTACCCTGTGTAATGTTAAAAACATTTCTATGCTATATGATTGTACAAATTCATGTAATCTAGTAATAGTTTATGGTGGGTAGGTGTGTTTTATTCATAAAAAGAAAAAAGAAAAAAAGAGAGAGATGTGTGCTAAAAATCTGTTATGTTCTGCTCTTGTTACACTTCCCTTTCTCTTATTTACAGCCATTTAGAGCTGCCATTCCTTTGCTTGGAAGATGTTTTTAAAGGAGGGAATGGAATCCATATTCAATTAGAACATCCTCTCCAAAGTCCAAAGTGTGTTGATGATCGGTGTTATATAAAACAGTGGCCGATCAAGAATTAAACCTGCACACTTGTCCTTAAATAAATTTAGAATTTAATTAAGGCTGTGTTTGTTTCATGTAAAATACTTTCCGGAAAATACTTATTTTCCGGAAATCTATTTTCAGGAAAGGAAAATATTTTTAAGTGTTTGGTTGCATTTCAGAAAATGTTGTGAAAAATATTTTCTGGTGTTTGGTTGTGTTGTTGAAAATACCATAGAAAACACATTTTCTACTTATTGCCCACATTTTCTCACATTTTCTCGGCTGCCAAACAAATATATAATTTCATTTCTCAATCTAGAAACACAAATAAAACCCAGAAAAAAAATTCATAATCCGGTCAAATTGAGAGAAGAAGGAAGAGAAAGAGGCGACTGGGTTCGACGAGAGGCGAGATCGCGCGGCGGAGGCGAAGGCGAGATCATGCGGCGCGGTGCTGCAATCGCGATCGGCGCGGTGCTGCGATCGCAATCAGCATGAAGGCGAGATCGTGATCGAGGACGACGAATCTGGGTCGAGGACGATCAGTTTTGGGTGGATCGGTGCTAGGGTGCGACGATCTCGCCGGTGGTGCGATCGGCGTGATGAATGAGCTCGGTCTTAGGTTTTCTGGGTTTGTCGGAGTCGATTTCTGGGTTCGGTCTCTTCTTCCTCTCTCTCTCTCTCTCTGCGCGCGGGTGCGATCTCCCTCTCACTCAGCTCTCTCTCTCTGTTTTCCGGAAAATGGTATTTGAAGGTAAAATAAAAACGGAAATCAATTTACACCCCAACACAGGTCAACTGAAAAGCATTTCCGGAAAATGCATTTTTCATGCGCAACCAAACACCCATAAATATGGAAAAGCATTTCCGGAAGTGATTTTCATCCAAAACAAACACAGCCTAAGATTCGCATAGTTCTATTCTTAGAAAAAAAAAAGAGGTATAAAATGCTTTGTGGCCCCGCTGGTCCCTTCTCCTCCCTTTGTGAGTTTGTGTTATTCCAAGGAAGAAAGCCAGCATTTGAGCGCATGACACTGGTGACTGATCTCTCAAGGTTGCTGCTGGATGAACAGAAGCCCGAGTCTAATTAACTGGGGTGGGCTATTGGGCTGGATTGTTAGGTGCCAAAAAGTTAAGCCCAAATCGATGCTTTGTGCCCTTGGGCTGGATTGTTAGATGCCCAAATCCATGGACTATTAGATGCCATAAAGTTAAGCCTATTGGGCTGGATTTTGATTGACAACAGAAAAGTATTGAACTCTTTCCCTCTTTTTTTTAGAAGACTAGTTTTGAACCTGCGCCTTGCATGAGAGACATTTTGATAATAAAGAAAGGTCAACAGCCATGTAACTCTCCTATCCAAAAGAAAAATGGAAAGCCATGTAGTTCAATATAATTGATCGGTTCTTTCACATGGAAAACTTGGATTCGAACCCCCTCCCACTTGTTATAAGTGAAAATAAATTAGAAAATATACAAAAGATCTAGAAAATCGAAAAGGCTTATATAAGCAACATTACAATTCCATCATGATTGGCTTTAATATTAGGCATTATTATTTGAGGATATTGAGAAATGAAAATGAATATTAGACATTGTTTCAACAAAATTATTTTATTAATTAATAAAATTTAATTTTTTTTATAAGTAATAAACTCCAAAAATTTTCCGTCAGAGTAAAAAAGGCTATAAAATTCTACAAAGAAAAAATAACAAAAACAAACATAACAAATATATCAATTTCAATAGAATTAAAGTAAACGTTTTCAAGTTTCAATCATACTTTCTACTCCCATATCCATCCCCTCTCTACTTTAATTAGTGACAAGAGAGCACGTAAAAGCAGTCCCCAAACTTCTGCTAGATGCCAAAACCTGCTACGAGTGTTCACTGGAGTAGTTAACTAATACACTTGAGAACAAAAAGACTATAAGATCCTCACAAATTTTTAGCCCATCCATATCTCCAGGGGTAATACTGTAATAGAGTAATTTCAAAGGAAGTACCAAACAAAAAGACCAAAAAAAAAAAAAAAAACCTTAACTTTCTTTAACCTATAATTGCTTTTAGGGGTAAAAAAAGTAATTTCATAGGCCATTGCACCACAAACTTTTTTAATAGTATTGACCAAACAACAAAACCAAAAGACTCACAAAACTGCCATTTAAATGCAAAACAAATCCACTCAAACTCTCGTTTTTTATATAGATAGAAGATATTAATTTCCTTCCAACAAAGCAGTATTGAACACAAGATATAAGAAGTGAATTAGTGTGCAGATGTTTTGGTTAAAATATTGAATAATCACTTAAAAAATTATTCATTATTTTGGGAGCAATACTCCCCACTCTTAAATTGAGGGTCTCATCAGTCATCACTAATTTAATTAACATAATCTACTGTTATATAGAAAGAGATGGCATTATTCCCAAAGTATAGAAATATTATTACTTTTATTTTATAATTTGATAGTTAGGATGAGAGGATTTAAACCCTACCTAATTAAATGTCTTTATTGAAAACAATATAAGATGCCCATTAGTTGAGCTAAAGGCTCTTGACAAAAATTACTACTCTTACTAGTAACTAGTATTGCTTAAAACTGTTCGTTAATATATCTTTTCTAACCAAAAACCAAAATAAAGGAACAAAGAAAGAACAGTTAGCGAAAAATCTCATGCATATATGAAGGTGGCGGCTTCGTTTTGACTATTTAAGTTGTATCACACTAAACATATGCGGAATTGCTCTGAGGTTAGTTCGGCCATCAAACTTGGCACATATTCTACCAACCACCGCAATGTCTTTTTGCATTTAAATTTTGTTTTAAGCATGCTTCTCTAAGAAATTGGTGCCTGCTCTTAATTCTTAAATAATACCACTTTGAAATTTCATAAGCAGCTAAAAAAACGTATGACCTTGATAACAAGGCGTTTAGGCCAAGAGAAGAAAATGTAAACAGTGACATCAGGACGAAAATTTCAATTTTACTTTTAGTCTGAAATTTTTTCTAATCCCAAATTGATATTTTTGTGTTACCTTTGCATATAAAGAGAACGCAGTATTTGTTGTGTATAATGTATTTTATACACTAAAATCTTCTTCTTCATCAATAAGTCCCATATTTGAATAAATTTGTGGTGTGTTTGGATGACATGATTCGAGTATTTGGATTTAGATTTGAGTAATTAAAATCTAAATATCTTGTCTGAAAAGTTTAAAGAGGTCAAAGATTTGAAATTGACAAATTCACTAAAGATTTTAAACCTTTAAAATACTTCGATTTGAAATAACTCATAAAATCAATGAATTTGAAATCAAAATATTTTAAATTTATTAATTTGAAATCTAAATCTAAATTGAATTTCCCAAACACAACTTTAAAGTTAAACTCCGAAAAAAAAAAAAAAAAAAAGTTATGGTTGTTTTAAGGTGGCATGGTCGGCAAGTCCTAAAGGAGACATGAAAGAAAGTGTCATGGTCAGTTGAAGGAAGACTCATCTGCCATGTGAATCCCGTGAGTGACACTGACACCTGGTGTGTGAGTGTGTTTCTTTTTTTGTTTTTTAGGACTAGCGCCTAGTGTTAGTATCAATAGCTTATTAATTTAATATAACTTGTTTATCGTAACTTTTCTCATTTTCCAACAAATTTCATCTTGTCTATCAATCATGATGGGAATGCCGGAATTTTAGAATTAGATACCTATATGCATGGATGGCAGGAACAAAAATATTCTGATTTTTTTTTTTTTTTTTTTTTTTGGTGTTGTTCTTGTTGTAAACGCTAAGGTCCCATGGTATATTATTGGCACATTGGAAAGCGCCTTGTGCATGAATTAGATGCATATGTCCATGTGCATGAATTATACCATGTGTTTTATAGCTCAATAACATAATATGTTTTCATTTATTAAGAAAACTATTCAGCAAAAAAAAATTATTAAGAAAATTAGGGATAAAACTGCCCCTTTCTATTGTTGTAATTATTGAATTGTTTGAAAAAAATGCATATATGCATCATTAATGGTGGAGCTAGAAAAAATCAGTGGTGGCTTTACATGCAAGCCAGGGTGGTCACAGGACTAATTTGACTTGCAAAAAAATGTATATATACACTTACCAAAAAAATATTATATACTAAAATAATCTATTGTGACTACCCCAATAAAAATTTTGAACACCCTGATTTGAGAATTACAAAAATTTGGGTTCAATAAAAATAAGAGCAGTGTTATTACATTCACAACATTTTTACAATAAATCCAATGTAGTAAGTTATTATTGATTTTAATTTGGGGCCAAATACTAACATTATTTTTTTAACCACCAATTACAGCTTTTTGCGTAAAATTTATTGTAAAAATGTTATGAACGTAATATTACTCCAAAATTAATTCTGCCTCCAAACATATTCTTAATTCCTTTTTTTTTAAGTTTAAATAACAATAATAAATATTAGCTCAAATAACAACAAATATAAACCGAACAAAAACAAGACAAGACCAAACAAGTGAAAAAATCATTCAACAAAAAGCCTATTATAAAACAAAAAGATAAAATTTGTAGCTCGTTTAACCTATTCAATAAAAATAATTTCTAATTTCATTTTTATTTAAAAAATGGTACCAATAAAAATATTGTGGTAATTTAAATTTTATAGTGACCACTCTAAAAAAAAATTCTAGAGCCACTACTGGAAAAAATCTTTCTTTAAAGGCTGTGATTGAGCTTAATTTTTTTTTTTTTTTTTAAATATATATATATATATATTAAAATGGAATCGAATTACTCAACATGTAAAAAGAATAAATAGCAAAGAATTAGATGATAACTATTCTCAAAATAAAGTATATTTTAAAACTAAGTTATAAACTTTTTTTTTTCCTTAAAGCTTACATGCATCTTAGACTTTTCTTTATAAATACAGTGAATTGCAATTATAACATTTAAAGAGCAATAGATGAAAGGGGTGTGATTAAAGTAATCCTAAATCAAATCATGATTAGGATTAAAACAATATTAAAACGTGTGGGGTGCGAAAAATAGTCAACGTTGGAAAAATATCTGTATTTTGTTAAAAAAAATAAAAAATATTATAACCATTTATACCATTCAAAGAGATTATTTTCTAAGAATGAGAATATATATCATAAACAGAAAAGAAAAATGTATTTTCTATTTTTATTTTGAGATATTTTTGAACATAAAAGAAAATTATATAAGCAATTTTTTTTTTTTTTTTTTGGTTGCAAATCATATCATGTGCACAATAATTTATAAGACATGTTGTGGGGACTAGAAGAATCCTCATCCAGGCCTTAGGCCCAATAATGAATTGGGCCACGAGAGCGAGCTGGGCCAAGCCTGTATGCTTAGGGGAAGTACTAGAGGGCAGCGGGCCGTGAGAAGGAGGGAGATGACCATCCCTCTCACTCAGCAAAGGAAAACATCAAGGGAAAATAGTTCCCATGGACGAGGTAAGGGGCCAACCTTATTTGAAGCAAGGTGCGCGAATGATTCACACGAAGCTCCCAAACGTTGCCCATGATCACGGGAAACTTCTAAAAAACGCATAAAGGTTGAAGATTTTTACCTCTACATCAATTTGGAAGTCCTTACCTAACCTGTGCCGCATTAAATATGTCTGAGACAGCATGAATAGAGAAAATATTTTTCCAGAAGACAGAGCTCAAGGATAAGGGAGGGGAGGAAATCGATAAAGTAAGGAAAAATATTCCTGAGTGTTTAGCTGGCAATATGACAGTTGTAGAGATAAGAATGAGAGGTATGCCTATAAATATGGAGGAAGAAGAGAATCAAGGAGGTTGATGATTTTTTTGGGGGGGGGGGGGGGGGGGGGGGGGTGGGGGGTCTTAACAAAATAGAAGTTAGACAACCTGGGAGAAAGAGTGAGAGTGTATAGTACCGCGGGGATAAGTGAGGGACCAGGATGTAAGACTTGTAATACCATGTTAACATGTTTTTAGTAAATGAAATCAATTGTTTGAGTTTTCCATTGTAGAGTGTTTATTCCCAGTCATTCAATTATAAATAAATTGTGTGAAACTTGATAGTTGTGATTCGTGGAGGTCCACAGAATCCAGTTTTTGTCCGCCCACACATGTGAATAATATATATACAACACAATTTGGACACTTATTATTACATTTTACCCAAAAGCACTTTATCAAATTTATAATATTATATGTTTTCTATATATTTTTTTATACATATCATCATTTGAGTATTTGACATATATTTTGAGAAGGTTATTACTTAGGTTTTTTGAGAATTGATTATAGAAATGATTATTCTAACAAGAATACAAACATTAAAGAAAAACAATTAAGGAACCAAGTGCTGTTTTTCTTAATTAGCCTAAAGAAAAGAGAATTTTTCAAAATGCTTGGGCCCATGGCTCCCTGGCCTCGAAGTGGCTCCGCTGTACATGATAAGAATTTAGTTGTAATTAAGGTAGACTTAAGCTTCGTTTGGATTACGTTTGCACGTCTGCGTTTCTGCGTTTTTGCTCTTTTTTTTGGATCAACATCTCTTGTACTGTACATGGGACATAAACAGTACATTAAAATAAAGTTACAATGTTTTTAGCCGTGAACAGTAACTTAAAAATTATTTTTTAATTATTTTTAATAATAAATTTTTAACAAAATAAGCGATATTTAAATATACGTTTAATGTAAGTGTAGGATTCTTTCTTATCTTCTGAAGCCGCCTCTCTCTCTCTCTCACATTTTCGCATGCCTATAATTTACGTACATGATTTGAAATACTGCGGCATTGATTAATGAGTATTTGAAAAGGAAAAAGGAAAGAGAAAAAGAAACTCAGCAGCAGCCAAGTTTGGACTACTTTTTCTTTTGAGCAAACCAAGTTTGGACCAAGCTTTTCAGGGTCTTCCATTATTAATTGTTTCGATTGACAATTTACATAAATTGCATGCAATAATAGCAACGTACGAATCTTCAATAACCGTGTGCGTTTTTTCCTTTTTTAAGAAAGCGTCTAGTTAATGTGTGTTTTTAAAGCACATATTAACAAATTTATTTTTAAAGAAGTTTTATTAGAAATTAAAAAAATTGTCAAAATTTTTTCAATTTTAGATAAACTTTTTTCAAAATTGGTTTACTATTGTGTGTCATTGATAATTTTTTTAATTTTCGATAAACTTTCTCCAAAATTGATTTACTATTGTATGACATTAAGATACACATTAGTAAAATCCTTTAAAAAAATACTTATATTCTTATTTTATGGAAAGAAAGAAAACATAATAAAAAGAGAGGAACTAGAAGGGCCCTCCCCTTGGTAGAACAAGAGAGCATTATTCTAGCTAGCATAGAATATGTTCTCAATTATCTATAAGTCCTTAAGCAAATCTTGATGCTTTCTAAACAGACAAAACTTGAAAAATGTTGGTATCTTCTCTCCAAAAAAGAAAAAAGGGTTCCTTTCACACCAACCAGTGTTTTGAAAATTACGGCCTTGTTAGAGCAGTTCGTTAGTTAAGCCATTTCTGGGTCAGGTTTGATTAATAGGTTAGATTAACTAGGACATTACATTTTACACTGATACTTTATTGAAAATTTTCTAGCTTTGTCAGGTTGTTTAAATAACCTAAGTGAAACTTTGCTAGTGTAAGCTCATCCGTGTATTAATTGACTTAATGCTTAGGAGCTCTTCAATTTTATTTTCCATTGTCAGGGCGAGAGGCTTAGGTCAATCTTTTGTGTGCAATTACACTTTCCAATTTAATTACACTTAATTATAGTTGTTCTCTCATAATTCTTTCATGACTTATTCTTTCTACTCGTAGATCATGAAAGGTTGTATGAAATTAAGAAAAACAAAAACAAATACACACACATATATATATTTATTTATTTAAAATAATGTACATTTTTACATACATAAAATAAAGGGATATGTGAATATATATTTTCACGTGAGCAATATTATAGATATGGTCACTTTATATGACATTGATGGTTGCCTTCAGAATTAAGGCAATCTTACAAGAGCCAATAAAGAACCCTGGACATAAGTTAGGTATGTAACATAGAGCCAGAAAGATGAAACAAAGACACTGTATACTTTTTTACCCTTAAGGTGAAAATCCACTTAATTTGAAGACCTCTTCTCCCAAAAACAATCGCATTCAAAAGAAGAAAACCCAAGCTAGTTGCTTTTGAGAAGTGAGTTGGGACTTGGGAGGAAATAAAGGGTGAGACTTGATTGGATGCTGCTTTTGCGCTATGCAGACCAAAGCAGTACTACATGCATGTACGTAGGAAAATATTGGTAAATTGCAGACTCATTCGTTAAAGCAACCAAGTATACTTACTTGACCGGCCAGTTTTATTCAGCTAAAAAGTAATGGGTCCGGTTAATGTACACTCTAAGAGCACACATTAGTTATTCATTTTAGAAATTTTTTTTGGAAAATTGAAAAACCTGTCAAAATAGATAATTATTTTTTCGTTTTTCTATAAAAAAATTCTTAAAATGGTTTATTAATATATGCCCTAAAGGCACACGTTAGTAAATCTCAAAAATAATTAACCAAATTTTTGTTAGACTAATAAAGAGAAGAAGTATTGAAATAGAATTGTGAGAGATGGTTGTTGAAAAAAAAAAAACTCATCTTCATTGAGATTGGGAGTTTAATTGAAGATTATTTAACCCAGTAGTCTTGGTTCAAAATTAAATAAGAACCAAGTATTTTGGTGTTTTTTTTTAAATTTTATTATTATTATTATTATAATTATCCTAGTGGCAATTAGAAATTGTAGTTTACATAATATGCAGGAGTCTTTTGGGATTAAATTTTGTACTTTATTGCGTGGTTAGGCCGGTCACCAACGCCTTCTAGATGGGAGAGTCTGTCAAATTAATGAATGCTGAAGAAATTTTCTAACCAAACCACGAAAAGAAAAACCCAAACCCAGCCAATAAAGATAAAGCAAGAGAAAAACGTGTGAAAGTCTTTGCTTTGGAAAACGAAATCAATAAGACTTGTATGGAGACTCCCTTTTGCAAAAAGCTAACATAGACCCTTGTCTGACCCTACAAACCGACCAACACATTCCTCTCTCTCTCTCTCTCTCTCTCTCTCTCTCTCTCTCACGTTTGATCCAGAAGATACTGGCTAGTAGTAAAGGAAGAGAGATTAAAGAACAATGGCAGACTGGTTGTACTCGACAATGGATTTGTTTTGATACTATTTGTTGTACATCTTTTTTCTTTGCCCCCTCTCTTTTGCACTTCAGAACAACGCATAGATCACTGAAAAATAATATAAAAGAGAAAATTCATACCACTTACAACAATGTTATAATCTTTTGGATATTGGTATATAGGGCCTAATGGTTCTAGCTCGGGCCAAAGAAGATAATAGAATAGGCACTCAAGCCCCCAAACTTTATAACTCATTCTTCACAATGATATATATCCTCATATATATAATATGTGGTATTTAATTTCTTGTTTGATCACTCTGAAACATCGATACCTTAAAGGACATAAACCGTTCAAGAAGTTATAGGCTCACTTGGGTGTATAGTGTGTGCAAAACAAGCTCCCTCCCAAATAAAATTGTGGATTTTTTTTTAATTATTAAAAAAAAAACTCAAAGGTCCCCCCTCCCTCATAAACGGCCTACAACTAATTAACAAAGAAACAAATTGTTTAATTATAGTTTTTGACTCTTGGTCTTTAAAAACTATAAATAATTTTATACTTTTACATTATTAATTATTAAGTTATACTACAACTCGTCAAGTCATCCATTCTCAAATTCAAGTCCTCTTTATTGTGTAGTTAATTAGAGTCCATATATACAATATCACTTAATTACCAAAGCCACCACTTAAAGTTTGAGTCATATGTTATATATAAAATTACTTCAAATATTACCTTTTCAATGTATTTATTTAAAATATAAGTAAAGGTTTAAGTTGAATTAGAAAATGGATTATTTAACCTTCTAATTTTTTAAGTGGGAAAAAAATATGATGATCTTGTAAAGAATGGAATAACACAAAATTGAGTTTTTAACTAATGTGTAAAATGAAAATTTAAAAAAAAAATTAATTAATTCACTAGTTGAGTGATGGGTGATTTGAATTATGGAAGTTTCTGTTAAAAACATTAAGAAATATTAATTGAGTTATAAGGCTTTTAGCATGTAAAATCAGGGGTGGCTGCACTTGTAATTCAGGGGTTCAAATAAACCCCCTAACTTGAAAAAAAATATATTTATATATATAATATTTATTATTAATTTAATTACCCTTAAAAGTATTTTTGTACAACTTGGTTTAAATCTTGCACACCTTGATCACAAATCAATTTAGCCCAAAATCAAACAACATAGATCCGCTCATCTCAAAACTAATTAACAACACAAATCACTCTCCCTTTCTCTCATGAATCTCATCTCATCTTTATTCTCTATCTGACTTTCTATGTATCTCCGACTCTAAGAGTAAAATGTGAGTGTTTGTGAGTTCTGAATGTCTTTCTTTATTATAAATTTATATTATATATATATATGTGTGTGTGTGTGTGAGTGTGCATGTGTTTGATACTAATTTTGTGCATTATTTTTTTTATTTTTTGATATAATGTTATTTGTGTGAATTGTGAAGTGCGTGAATAGGTACATGTATAATATAAATATACTATAACTTTATATAATTTAATAACTAAGAAATACAGAGGATTTGTTACGTGTGTATATTGTTATTATGTTATAATAATTTTTTATTATAAAACCAGTGATTCAAGAAAAAAAAATAGTAAAGTTAGTGATTGTTAAATGCATTATTTATGTATGGATGAGTGTGGTTATGTAGGTCAATAATTTATAAAAAACAATAACAAATAAATAATGATAACTACATAAAAATAAAAATGTTATATTACAAACTTAACAAAGTAAAATGGTCACATCTACATTGACAATAGATAATGACAATTGATATTAAACTATCATATGACAATTTCAAAATATGAAAACTTTTTTTTTTTTTTTGAGAATGAAAAAATATGAAAACTCGTAGAAAAAAGTTGTAAAATTTCATGTATGTGTTTTTTTTTTCAATAACACAATATATTCAAGTTCTCTTTTTATTAAAATTTGTTTAATTTAACTTTCTTAATGAACCCCCTCAACAAAATTCCTGAAGCCTCTATTATGTAAAATACATAAAGTGAGTGTGACATACCAACCAAAGAAAAAATTTAACTCAAAAATATATTATATATTATTTCATAGAAGACAAAATGAAAAAAAAAAAAATTTAAGGAGTTGTGTTATATTTATGATATTATTGTAATAATTTATTATTTTACTTCATATTCAGCTATTGAATGATTGCTCTATGCAATATGTTATCGCTTTTACTTGTTTGTTGTGATCAAAGTATTAGCTTAAGAACACGAAAAGCTTTAACGATAATTGAATAACTGTAAATTGATCGAACCATTTAAGTATTTAAATATTTTTATATTATTCTATTTTCCTCTATAAACAAATGTATTATAAAATAAGATTGCGCATTTTTATTTTAATATTGCCCCCAAACAAAAATACTAAAACAGGTTTTGGAAATAACCTTTCCCTTTCGATCTTGTTCCATCAAAATTATTGTATTCTAAAAATTGGAAAATAAATTAGTAATAAAAATAAAAGAAACGATGTAGGTGAAACAAGAAAATGAAACAAAAAGAACAAAGACTAGAACCACCACAGAATATTAGTGGGGCAGAATAAATCGCCACTGATTTATGATGATTTAGAAGTTAGGATGTAACGTAATGACATCTTAACATCATTGAAACTTGAAGATAGAGAATATTCTTTCTTCACCACAAGATCCTTGCCACAGGTTTTCAGGTCTCACTCGTTGTTGTTGTCGAGGGGGCCAGTGCTCATAGAAATAACTTTTCTTTTCTTTTTTGCTTTCAAGAGGTGTGGAACCCATTAGAAGGAGCAACGTGTAGTACGTAGCATGAACATGAAAATTATTTGTGCTTTGCTCGTTTCATCAATTCCCATCAAAGAGGAAAAGTTTAACTCCAGTTCATTTGTGACCTATTAAAAAAAAAAAAAAAAACTTTTTCTTTTGGGTGGGTATACCAATATACCATAAAGTCAAATTATTAACATCATTTCTACACCATGAAAATAAGTTAGTACAACTTTATTTAAGAGTTTTTAAATATTGTTTAACGGTACCTTAATATTATGACTATGATGATAAATTATTGATTGTTCTAAAAGTATAAATTGTTAAGAAATAATGAATTCAATCATTTAATTATTATTCTAATTGTTTAAAGTTTCGTAATTCAGTAATATTGCTCTCCAAAACATGGTTTTAAAAACTGCGAGCCTATGTGTTGGTATATGTGTTTAAACATATGTTTTCAGTTTTTAAACAACATTACACATATTTTCAAACACTTTTTCACTCACACGTATTTTCAAAAAATATAAATAACATTGCTAGAATAGCATTACCAAACAAGCCCTGAATTTTCTTATTTTTTTATTGTTCCAGTTTTTAAAACCATATTCCAAAGTTCAATTACTCCCACTACACTCACTAATTGTAAAGGAAAAAATATTTTATGGGTCCGTTTGGATTGAACTTATTTTTGCTGAAACTGAAAACTGAAAACACTGTAACAAAATAATTTTTAAATGTGTGAATAGTATCGTGGGACCCGTGAACAGTGCATGAACAGTGTTTTTTGTCCCTTGCACAATAAAATCATGTGATATTACTATTCATGCGCAGGAAAAAAAAAAGTTTGAAAACGCAGATATGAAAACGCCAAATTAAGTTGAATCCAAACGGGTACTATAAGTTATAACTGAATTAATGGTAATTGTTAAGCGATCACTTCATGTTCACGTCAGATTCCTTCGTATTCGTTCCTTTTATCCCATATTTCTGTGAAAAGATTTGAACTTTAAATTCTTACCCCGTAGTTGAGGCTGGAGAGCCAGCTCCATTAGTTAACGCTCAAAATTAAATTCTAGAGCACACACCATATGAATGCAAGGAACAAGTGGACAAAAAGTTTACCGACTTGCTATCATACAAGAAAAGGATCTATTACTTTTTCGTTTAATTATTACAATTGGAGGGAAAAAAGAGGGAGGGATCGATGGAGGCCCATTTCCTTTGAAGTATCATAATGGACAAGGACAAGGTTGTGCCTAAAAAATGCAAAACCAACTATCCCTACACGAAAAAGTACTGTTAAAATGGTACTCTATCCTCGCATGCTGATTTGTGAGAGTGTACATCAAACGTAGACTATCCTATTAAGCATTCAAGCTCAACCCCATGCGCAGCCTGCCTCTTTAGCATTAAACCTGCTTTTCTCGAGTTTTCTTACCGGGGGGGGGGGGGGGGGGGGCGGCTCTCAACTTTGAGGCATTTGTCATGTACTTCTTTTCTAAATGTCCCTATCTTTGAGTGACCCCATTTGTCAATTGTCATTTCATATCGCCAATGACCAAAACCTAGCGAACACTAACAAAACTTAGTTACAGTCCACAAACAATAATTGAGGTGAAGTTTACAGTTCTGGTAATTAACCTAGCTACAGTGCTATGTAAGACGAAGTGTCTGAATTGAATAATATATATAAATAGAAACAAAATTAGGAATTTTTCAACCAAACAAAAAAAAAGTTTCTTTTTTAAGGTCCCATATTATTATTATTATTATTATTATTATTATTATTATTTTGTGGGGTGGTGGTGGTGTTAATTGACACAATCCAATTGATGGGTCTACTCAAGGAATCATAAAAATCTAGGGAATTTTATTGATGCTTATATAGGCCTATAGAAATAGAAAGCTCAAGGGAACAATTGGAGATGAGCACCATGCAAGTTGTGTACGTACTACGTAGGGGCTAGCTAGGGTTAAAGTAACCACTCTCTCAATACGAAGATTTAGAAGAGATTGCCTATATAGAGCATAGTATACGTCTTTTCTCTCCCTTCGCTTTTACTTTATGATGGTGGAGGATCTATTGCATTTGCCTCACACTTTACTTAAGTTGAAAGTGAAGAATGATATATCCAATAACATAAGTTAAAATGTTAGGTCTTCCCTCCATATCAAAAACTACAAAAGATGTTATTGTAAACCAGCAAGATGATTTAATTTCAACCTCTCTTTACTTCCAAAAGCCATAATATATTAATATATAAACTTTTTTTTTTCTAAAATCCATGAGGTTGCAATTCATTTTTCCCCCCCAAACAATTATTTTTTTCCCCTCACTTTCATGTTTTGATCTCTCTCTCTCTCTCTCTCTCTCTCTCTCTCTCATACACAAAATTATTTTGTGTGTCATTCAGTGCTTCCTTAAATAGTCCTAGCTTCATCGTTTTGCAATATTTGGCCTCACAATTATTGACTCTAGCTAGTATGTCTTTTCCCATCTTAAACTTTCGGTTTTGTCAAAATGTTAAGATGAAAGCACTTTTAATTTTACACCCTTTAGTATTGAATTGATGTTAATGTGTTCCTGTGATTTACACCATTTAGTATTAAAATGATGTTAATGTGTTCCTTTCGTCCAATCCATAAATGATGAGCCATTAACCTCCACTCAAAATCGAGACTGTTTTGTGCCAAAAATAATATAGAAAGTTTTAAAAAATAAAAACATAATTAAACAACTAAAATCCAAAATTAATTAAAATAAAAATTGCGGATGCCACCATCTACCATAACCATCCCTCATGATAGCATACCCAAAGCCTCTCAAAAGCAACTGCAAAGCCACATGTGATCATCACCCCCAAACCGCGACCTAATGGTCAACACTCAAACCACAACTAATTCAAGAAGCTTTTTATACTTTAGATTATTTGAATTTGATTGGATTATATTGGATTGAATATCTATGTGTTGTGTGAATTTGTCCCAAGTCCCACATTAGATGTGTATAAAAAAACTATTAAGAGCTTATAATTATAACTTACTAGTCCTTTTATGGAATAACACATATGTGATTAACGTTTTTCTTGAGTCATGACAAATAGTATCAAAGCTAACTCATATAATTAGATTTGACATTTTAGATAATTACTTGTTTCACAAACAATGCTTAGATAATAAGAATGATAGGAATTTAAGTGAAAGATATTATTGAGATGTATAAGTATGTTTGATGGACTGTCATTTCAACAAATCTCATAAGAGAATTGAGTAACCAATGATAGGAATTTAAGTGAAAGATATTATTGAGCTGTATAAGTATGTTTGATGGATTGCCATTCCAACAAATCTCATAAGAAAATTGTGTAATCTATTACCATTTTTAGTTTTTGAGGTTGAGTAATTTATCATTATTTATAATTTATATTATTCTAGGGTTTTGTTAACCGTTATCCTTAGACAATTGTTAATAAACTATTTCAAGACAGATTTGACACTAATTTCATGAGAAATATAAAAAGTCATAAAAAATTAATTACCTTTTTCTTTTGTATATTCAAAAGATATTTCCTAAACCAATATTTTTAGAACATCTGTTAACTTTTCTCATTATTTTATACCTAAAAGAATAGCCGGGAAAAAAAGTTATGTTATCTAGTTATTACTCTCTCTTTTTTCTGCTGAATGAGTAAGGCCCTGTTTGGATTTTTTTTTTTCCTCACTCATCACTTAAAATACCTCAATTCCCTACATGAAGTCTGTTTGGCACCATCACTCAACTTATCATCACTCAAAATTTTCAACTATTTGTGGGCCCCATACCTGTAACTTGGTGCAGTTTTTATTTATTTTTTCCTTCAACCCCCAGTACCCAAACTCACCGAACCCAGTGAAAAAAATAAAAATAAATAAAACCAGAAACCCAAACCCAGTGAAAGAAGAAGAAGAAGAAAAAAAAAAAATGAAGAAGACCAGACCAGACCCAGCATGAAAGGGAAAAGAAAAAAAGAAGAAGAAGAAGGCCACCTAGTGTGAAAAAAAAAAAAAAAAAAAAAAAAAAAACTTAATGAAGAAGACCAAGACCCAGCGTGAAAGGGAAAAGAAAAAAGAAGAAGAAGAAGAAGAAGCCACCTAGTGTGAAAGGAAAAAGAAAAAAAAGAAGATGAAGAAACCAAATTCACCGAACCTAGTGAAGAAAAAAAAAATGTCAAAAGTTGCGGCTGGACTCTGACCGTGAGACCTATTATGTAGTTTTAATTACAGAAATGCCATTGAAAACAGAGTTATGAAAACTGAAAACACCTAAAATGTGTTTTCAGTTTTCATAACTCATCACTCAAAAATCAGAGAATTGAGTGATGGAAACAAAAATCAAACGGACTTCTCAGCCATGGGTCACACCATTTTTGAGTTATGGGTGATAGAAACAGAGTTATGAGTTATGAAAATAGTAAATCCAAACAGCTTCTAAATGGTTGTGTGGTACTTCTATTAATTTACACCTTTGTGTGGTACTTCTATTAATTTACACTATCTACTTTTTCTCTTTTTAACACTAATGCAATTGGGATCAATTTTTTATTATTATATATTGTGTATATTTTTATTTCTCTTCGACTCCGCTAACAGGCTCGGCTTCATAAAATATCCCGACTTGGCTCGGCTGACTTGCTTGTATGACTGGGCACAGAGCCCAGGGTAGTGACCTTTCTTAAGTCAAGCTCTTTTTCAGTTGCCATGGGCCACGGGTCCACTGTAAAGAATTAAAGGAGGCTATAATTACGAAGTGCCTGGTTTTAATTGGGTGGCTCTATTTTTAATTTTTTTTAGATATTACCATGTGAATAGTGAAGTATGGCTGTGGCCGGTTCCTTGTGAATTTAACATATGAATACGGTTAAGTTCAAAATAAATAAATTGGATGCGAAAACGTTATCTTATTTTTAGCTTCCTATACTATCTAGATCTAATTAGACAGATATCTATCTGTAAAGAATTGGAAGATTTCAAAGAGAGATTAACCTCTCTCACAATTTTTATCGAACAAATATAATTAGATTTAACATTTTAGATAATTACTTGTCTCACAAACAAAACAATGATTATCTGAAATAGATTTTTATTTTCACACATTGAGGGTTAAAATTGAAACTTATGATCATGTTTAAACATAAACCTAGTATGCATTTGGATTGCATTTCTTTAGCTGCGTTTACATTTCCCTTTTTTTTTTCTTTTTTTCTTTTTTGAGAAGCTTCACGTGGGATTTTGTCACTACCTCTTTAACCAGCAAAATTTTCACTGAAATGTGTCTGTCAGTGGATCCCGTGCACTGTTCACAGGACTCACAAATTTTTTTTTTCAACAAAATTTTCATTAAAAATGAGTCTCACGGTACTATTCACATATTTAAAAATTATTTTACTACAGTATTTTCAGTTTTCAGCAAAATAAGTAGTATCCAAACGGACCCCTAATTAACTATAGAAACTGCACTATTTTGTTTGGTTAGGGGATGAAAAGTGAGTGATAGAAAATATTTTATTTTTCCTCTTATGTGTTTAGTTGGAAGGATAGAAAAGTAGAGAAATAAAAAACTCTTTTGTTTGATTTAGGAGAAAAATGAGAAAATGAAAAATATAATTTATATAAATTTAGTCATATGCTGTGGATAAAAAATTCATGCCTAGTCAAAAAATCAAACAAACAACCCAAATATTCAGTAATCATGCCCAATTAAAAAGACAAAGGCAAAAAACCAAAGTGTGAGAAGAATGGTAGTTAAGTTATTTTGACTGTAACTATGCTTCTCCTCCCCATTTTCTCCTCAAATTGGGGAGATTTATTTTGGATGGGCTCAAAAAGAAAACACCAAAGCTCAACCAAATCTCTCATTCTTTTCCTCCCAATAAAATAACCAAAAAACCCATTTTCCTTCAAATCACCCAACCAAATGGGTTGTTAGTGAAAGATGATAGATTTGAACTCAAGTTCTCTCTGTAAAGAGAATGAGGAGTATTATTGAATTACAAAATTATTGACTAGCTAACTCAAGAAAATTTTCAAATCCTAATTTAGGTTATCATTTTATTTTTTGTTGGAAGATTACAAATATTTGATTTCAGCCTAAGGAACCTACATTTGTTTATTATTTTATTATCAAAGTTTTAAAATTAAATATCCAAGTTACTATGGAATGAAATATTTTATAAGTATTGAATACTGATTAGAATTAAATTAGAAAGTGAGCAAGATAAGTACTAACATATTTTCAGTCACCCCTTTTTTTTTGTTTTTCAACTAACATAATGCGGTGATCTAGAGTCTTAACTTAATTGACACTTTGTGGCGTTTCCAACGATAAAATTTAGGATTCAAACCCCCTATCCATAACTATCAATTATGTTATGGATAGGGGGTTTGAACAACATAACACAGTGGAATCTATCTTGTTCTATTTTTTCCGTCTTTACGTGGAATTTTCCTATTCTATAGGATAGGTTGTGTAACAAACTTCAAAACTATGGAAAAAACCCCTTATAAAAGAAAAAACGAGGAAACCACTTAGCCAATAATAGAGTGTTTAAGTGTTGCTTTTATCTCATTTAGCGTGAGTTTGGACAGCGTCAAATCTAGCGTTTCCAGCGGTTGCGTTTTTGGCTGGGTCCTATGGCACTGTTCATGACCTAGCCAAAAATACAAAAACGCACATACCAATGCATTTTTGGGTCCCACGACACTATTCATACTTTAAAAATTATTTTGCTACAGTGTTTTCAGCAATAAATTTTCAATTTTTAATAAATAAGCGGTATCAAAACATACCCTTAAATTCTAAATTGAATTTTTAAGTTGTGTCACCAAAATCTATTAGGTTAAACTTAAAGGTAAACAATATTGGGCAAAGTCAAACACTAAAAACTCAATAGCAAATGTTACGAATACAACAAATTTCACGATTTTATTTCACAACAGTAAAGTTAGCAAACATTTATTCGTTTTCATATAGACAACGATGTCAATTTTTCACAGGTGTGAAATTTGTTGTGTAATTCGACTTGTTGATAACCCAAATGCCATAAATTAGGGTTGTCTCCTCATATTTTTGGGGAAAAAAAAAAAAAAAAAGGTCTGGCCGTGTTCTGCATGTAACAGGAACAGCCCTTTATGAAGTCTCACAAAATGACCAAACAGCCCTTTATGAAGTACCTTATACCACCTCTATCCCTAGAGATTCGTTTGTTTTACTCAGGTGCCATATGTCAGAATCGAGTATCCGTTGGTTGTCTGTCCAAATTGAGTAGTTCAATAACCACAAATGATAAAAAAATAATAAGTGGCAGATTATTACTGGTTGTTTTTATTAGAGAAAAATGTAATCTTAGTGTTAAGTTCAAATTTAAACCAATAACGACTAACCACCTATGATTTGTTGTGAAAATATTATAAAAATATTATAGAGATAAGATTTCTCAGAAATTATTCCACAATTTTTTTACAATAATTTTGACGCGATAAATTATGACTAATTAACCATTATATATATATACTGACCAGTTAGCCAATCATTCTTTGCTACATTACCATTGTGGCAAAAAATTGTCGTGTCATCCACTTTTTCGTACAAATTTCAATGATCCATTGGTTAAAATGCGGTAGTGGGTTTCTCAAAAAAAAAAAAAAAAAAAAAAAAAAAAGCAGTAGTGGCGGTGAAAGAGAGGTTAAAAAAATAGGACATAATTGATTGGTAACCAATTTGTTTTTGTTTTGTTTTATTTCACAGTACTTCTCAACCGTGCTGTCCTGCTCACCAGCTGTAATTGGACGGTTCTGAAAATTTTTTCTCCACCCCACGTGCATAATCACCTCCCAAAACAAATTCTAGGAGGAGATTCCAATGCAACTATGTAACAAATTGACTAATTCTAGTGAGTTTTGTTTAATCAACTATGGAGGTTTAAAGTCTTGTACTGTATATTTAATAATTAAATTCTTTTGAATATGTATTACTATAAGTTTTTTTAAAATTTTTTTCCCTCTTCCCGTATGTGTGTTAAAAATATTTAGTACTTTAAAAAAAACTATTTTTATTTATTTATTAATTGCTTCACAAAAAAAAATTTGTATTTACAAAAAGTTTAGTAACTTAAAAATAAAAATTGAGCTTTAAAATAGTAATAAATTAGATTATTAGGCTTAAAAAAAATAACAACATAAACCCTAATGGATATATTTGATATGGTAAAATGAGGTGTGTTTTTTGAGGTTTTTTTGCAATTCTTTTTTTATGTAACAATTTAAATGCCAAAATTATATTAAAATATGTTGGGTTTCGCAAAAAAAATTAGATTTTTTGAGCATTTTAAATTTATTTTGACAGGCTTTACAAAAAAATTCTCTCTTATTTTACAATACTTTAAGTAATTAAATAATTAGTATAGCGCATTTAAAGTTTCAAATACATCTCCAATATAGTGCCGTACCACTTAAATGGGCTAATTTTTAATTTGTTATTTTTGAAATCTCAAAATTTAATATATTACTTAAAGGTTGTAGGGTTTGATTGGTTAGATTTTAGTCTTAATCTTTTTTTTTTACTAAATATTTTTAGTCTTAATTTTAAAACCATAGAATCTAATTTGTTATACCTAAATTAGAAGAATTAGAAGCTGAAGGTTTTAAATTTAACTTTTCTTTTTCTCTTGCTTATTTTATTCATTTTATGATTTTTTTTTTTATTAATCTCTGCCCCCGCTTTCTTCTTTTTTTATTCTATATATTGCCCTCTCAATACCTTCAACAACCTCTTCCTCATCTCTTTTCCTTCCCTTCTATAGGTTTCAAGCTTTTCTGTTCTTCTAGCTTCCTCTTGTAAGATCTGAGGTTCTATTGGTTTGAATTAAAGGAAATTCTGCTTATTTTGCTCTGTTTTTGTTGGTACCTCTTCTTTGTGTGTTCCAACTCTTTTTAAGGTTTTGATTTCTGTGTTTGGCTGCTAAAACTTGGGTTTTGGATTCAATACCAAAAACCCAGATAGCCAATCTCTGGAAATCTCCATTCCTCACAGCAAAAAGGTTCTTCCTTTTGCTTAGATCTGCTAAAGAAAACTGTGTTCTTGCTTTGAATCTTGATGCTGAATATATTGTTGTTAATGTTTGAGATTGATGTCTCCAGTTCTCAGTGAAATTCTCCGTTCCGGGTTTATGATCAATTCCTCACTCAGACGCAGGACCCATTTAGTTCAATCGTTCTCTGTTGTGTTCCTCTACTGGTTCTATGTGTTTTCATAAACCATCTTTCATTCCTGCCTGAGTTTTATATAATAATATAGCTATATATATATATAGTATTATCTCAAATTAGCTAAGTATTATTATTATTATTATTACTAGTATTGTTCTGGGATTTTCAAGACCTTGACTTTTCTTGAATCTTAATCTCTCTTTGGTGTTAAAAATTGAAAAAGAAAAAAAAAAAATGGCTTCCTCTAGTGGAAATTCCTCAACCCCTACCCAAAACTCAGGGTCTGAGGGGGACTTGCAGGTTTTAATGGATCAAAGAAAAAGGAAAAGAATGCAATCCAATCGAGAATCAGCGAGGCGGTCCAGGATGAGAAAACAAAAGCACTTGGATGATCTGATGGGGCAAGCGACACAGCTAAGCAAGGACAATAACCAAATCCTCACAAGCATAAACATCACCAACCAGCACTTGATGAATGTTGAGGCTGAGAATTCAATTTTGAGGGCTCAAGTGGTGGAACTGAGTCAGAGATTAGAGTCTCTTAATGGGATCCTGAATTTCATCAACACAACAAGCAGTGTTGGTGGGGTGTACGCCACTCATCAAAACAGAACTGCTGCTGCTGCTGCTGCCTCAGCTGATAGCTTCATGGACCCCTTGAACTTGCTCTATCATAACCAACCCATCATGGCTTCTGCAGCAGATATGTTTCATTATTAATCATCATCATCACTGTGGGCCTAAAAAGATAGAAAATTGGTCAATTTTATGGTTGCATTTTTTTTTTTCCCCTTATTTGGTGGTGTTTGGTCATGCTTCATGGTCATAATGAATGGTGAGGAAAATAGAGAGCTATTTTATTGTAATCCCAAAAAAAAAAAAAAATATCTGTCTTAGCTTTATAATTAGTAGCACCTAGCTAGGAGAACTGTGCGAGAATTGTATGGGCCTGAATGGTGACCGGGTTCTTGGGTGTGTAGAATTTGTAAATGGGTCACTATAGTTATGTGTTAAAGGGCTTATTATGATGTATGATGTCTCTCGCTGGACTTATTAATATTTCCATTAATCTTCATGACTTGTATGCAGCAGTTTTCTTGTTCTTTTTTTTTTAGTTTTTAAAAAAAATTAGGTAAAAGATATGATTTATATTATTGTTGTTTTTATGTGTTTGTCCATATCTATGTTAGTACGGGAAATATGATTTCTCTGTTTTTGTGATTATAGAATCCCGGATATCATTTTTAGACTTTACAGAAGCCATTAATTTTTTTGATGAATACAGAAGCCATTGTAAGGTAGAATGGTAGGCACAAAAAAATATTTTAACTTAGCTGGCCAAAGTATAAACACTTTTTTTTGAAAAATACAAATTAGTATTTATTTTCTGTAAATAAAAAAAAAAATTTAAGTTACTACTAATTTTTACTAAAAGCTTACAAATTGGAGTGATAATAAACAAGCTGAGTACAGCATCAATAACATAATAAATAGATACCAAAACTACAATAAATGTTACTACAAAATACAAGAAAATTTATTAATTACAATGAATGTGATGCTTAACTTTTTTATTGGGGTTATTTATCAAGTTTTAATTTTTTTTAGGGGGGCTAAGTATAATTATTTTGGATGTAATTTTAAAATTATATATATATATATAAAATAAAAATAAAAATCTAGGGGACCATGGTCCCTACTCCCCATCCAGCTTTGGGTCCATCCTTGATAATAGTATTCAAGACCATTGGAAAACTGCATTGATTTTCCTTCAGTTCTATGAAATTAATTACACTGACTTTTCTCTTTGTTTTGAAGTGTATACAGACATTTTTTTCATATTCAAAACAAATCATACGCACGTAACGCACCTTCCTTCAGCTTTAACATTCTAAGGGTTTTAACCAAAAAAAAAAAAAACATTCTAAGGGTATGTTTGGATAGAACTTATTTTGCTGAAACTGAAAACTGAAAACACTGTAGCAAAATAATTTTTAAATGTGTGAATAGTGCCGTGGGACCCATTTTTAATGAAAAAGTTACTGAAAAGTGTAATTTGTGGGTCCGTAAACAGTGCATCCATGCACTGTTCACGGTGGAAAAGTCAACATTTGCTGTTACTGTTCAATAAACAGTACATGAACAGTAACCGCATTACTCCAAAATGCGTGAAAACCAAAAAAAAAAAAAAAAAAAGAATGAAAACGCAGCTTCACAAACGCAGACGAAGCTTCAATGGAATCCAAACGGGCACTAAATTTTTTTTTTTTTTTGGGCCAAAAGCCTTGTAGCTGAATTGACACCTCCTCATGCACAAAATACTTGGGGGTCTAGGAGAGAAAGAGTTTGAGCTGCGGGATTAGCAGCATGTTGTAATTATTTCTCAAAAAAAAAAAAAAAAAAAAAAAAAAAAACACTCTAAATTTTTGTGTTGTCCTATATCCGTGGTTCACAACAGACCTCCCATTTCCCATTATTTAACTACCTATAAAAATAAAATATAAATATAAAAATTGACAAATTTATGTTTTTACCTCAATTTTTTAAGAAGATTTTTGGTATCAAATAATACAATGTCGACAGTATCAAAATTCAATAAATGTGAGACATATCAACAAAAAATAACTAACCCACTAACAATTGAAAGACGTGTTAGTGGGTAGTTATTTTTGCATACATGTCTCTCGTTTATTGGATTTTGATACGGATGATATGGTATTATTTAATACAAAATATTTTTTACATTTTTTTAGAAGCTATTTCTTTCATTCTATTTTTTGTTTTGCACATGTATTGCGCTTGTGTATGATATATTAAGATGAGTTTAATATTTTCAACTCTAATGACCTGTTTGGATTGAGGAAGAGAGGGGAGTAGAATAAAATTGACCGGATATTAGTCTATTTTTTTAGCTAATTTTACTCTACTCCTCCTCCCTCCCTCTCAATCCAAATGGACCATAAAACCAAGCACATCCCAAATTTCATAAGCTATATGCTTTTGTACCTATACATTTTTTTTTCTAAAGCATGGAGGCATATCTCTCAAAATGGTTTGGGTAAGCAAATATGGAGGAGATTTGACCTAATTTTTGTTAAAATATTCGAGCACTCACAATAAGGTTACTAAAATGACTAAATAGTTATTTTAGCAATCAAAACATCAAAAACACACACTACAGCAAAGAAGGTAAAGCTAAAAATTTTGAGTGATTGCTATAGTGGGCTGCTATCTCAAGCAGCCTACTGTAGTTGGACGGTATAACAAAAAATATTTTTTTATTCCCCACACGCTCACTTCTCACTTCACATGCATATTTTTTTTTCTTTTCTCTCTTTTCTTTTCTTTCTCCTCTCTTACTTCTCCTCTACTCTCTCCTCTTAGCTCCAGCCCTAGCCCATGTGAAATCGGATTGTGGACATCGGTGTTGAGGTGAGATCGGATTCGTGAGCATCAACGTTGAGGTGAGATCAGATTCATGGGCATTGGCATGGAGATAGGATTCATGGGTTTGGGGTTGTCAATTTTGTGATTTGTGAGGTGTCATCGTGCTCAATGGTGTGGCCTTGGGTCTCTTCAATATCTTGTAGTTCGATTGGTTCACGGGTTGTGGGTGACTGTGCTTCGATTGGTTCATGGGGCAATTTGGCCAGTTGGGTTGTGGGTCATGGGTCATAGTAACTGTGCTTCAATGGCTAGATTTTGGGTCGATTTGTTTGATTTCTATTAAGTTGTGCTGTGTTTGTGGTTGTAGTTGAGAAGTGGAATAGGAAGGTTGGTTGAATTGTGGGTTTTTTTTTTCTATGGTTGGTGGTTGCGGGTTGAGAAATGGAAGAGGAAGGTTGTAGGTGGCTGGATTTTTATTTTTTATTTTTACTGTGGTATGTGGTTGTGGCTGGTGGGGCGACGGTGGAGGTGACGGAGATGGTTGTTGCTATTGTGTTGATTTTTGCGGTGGCTATTTATTATTATTTAAATAAGTTGTTTATGTTATTTTAAATGAGTTACTAAAAAAAATAAAGTTATTAATATTGAGTATATTGTAAAATAAGTTGTTAAAATAAATAAATTATTTTTTAAGTTATTAAAACCTATATTTTTTTACATGCTTTGCTGTGAACGTTATTCTAGAATATATATTGTTGTGATTATTGTTGTTAATGACTGGTTTTCACTGGTGGACACGAGAAAGAAACAGCATACTCGTAGCTATTGCTTAACAGCATTCTTTACGCCTAAGAAGGCAAATTCATTTCTGGCTATCAGTTTTGAGGTAGCTCTTCTCAAAAAAAAAAAAGGACACGGTTTGTGTCCAGTGGAAATTTCCACTGGACACGTCCGGATTCGGACACGTGTCCAAGAGTGAACACGTGTCCATCATCCAACGTGTTCAGTGAAAACTTCCACTGGACACAAGCCACACCCAAAAAAAAAACGGGCAAGGCTCGTGTCCAGTGAAAATTTTCACTGGACACCGCAAGATTTGGACACGTGTCCAAGATCCAACGTGTCCAGTGAAAACTTTCACTGGACACAAGCCGGACCCAAAAAAAACAGCTGTTGCATAAAATTGTCACGCTTGACGTCAAGTCAGCTTTAGGAAATCCATAGGAAATTACATCTCCACGTTAAGCACGGAATTTGAAGTCCACATAAAGAGAGGAGAGAGAACCTGCAATGATATATGAGAAGTTGAGAACTTTAAAAAGCAGCGAAAGTTCCCATTGAACTTAAAAATATTCCAATTCATAAAATAAATAAAAATTAATAAATACCTGGAAACTTTCTTGTTGTTATTATTATGCTGTTAAAAAAATTAATTATTATTTTTTATAAAATATTTTAAAAATAATTCATAAATCAATATTGTAAGGATACGATTCTGTTGAGGCCCAATAGGGATGTTGGGCTCGCACATGAAAGATCCCTCACAATATGATTTGTAGAGAGTGGGCTTGAAAAGCTAGCCATTGGACGCGGGGCGATATTCCGGTCTTGATTTTAGAGGGATTCATATAGAAAGAGGAGTTGGGTTTGAACATTTAAGCCCTATAGTGTCGCATCCCATGGGGTTGGACTCCTCGGACTTGATCCGAGGAGCATTAAGGCCCTGCTCCGGTTCCTCAACGGTGGTTGTTTTTTCTCTGATCTGCATGAGTTGTTCCGGTGTTTTCCCCCATGAAGTCTCTTCCTCCGGTGGGATGGATCGAGCCCCCACCAGATTCACTTACTTCTTCTTTTATACCAGCCTGCGTTCGCTGTCCTTCGTCCACGTGTAGGATCAACCTTTACAAGACTGACATTTGTCCCATCAGTCCAATCCCAGAATTGTTGGGGATGGTTGATAAAGCTGAAGAATACGGCTCTGTCAGGTGCAGAGTCTTATCTGGGAAGGGTAGTAAGGATAACTTCCCCCAAGATATTTTAGATCTCCTTACAAATTTGTTCCTATATCTCTTCTTTACCCCTCTTCTCAATGGAGCTTTGGGTCTGCCGAGGACTAGACTGTCCTCGGCTGCGTCTCCGGGCCATTTTTGCCTTATATTTTTGAGCTCGGGCCATCACCTTTTTCGGCTTGGGTCTTTGGACTCCCCATGAGCAAGTGGGCCTGGCCCATAAATTATTGGGCCCCACAATAGCCCCTCAAAACCCTGCTATCCGACTTCTTGGTTGGAAGGGAGGGTTTTGGTAAACCCGGGCCTTTAGTATGGCTTATTTAATTCAGCCCCGCATTAATGTGGGCGGTTTCCCACCTGTCCAGGAAACTCACCGGTTTACAAGGTACTCCCTTTAATTTGCTCGTGACCCGCTCCTGCCGTTTGGCTGTCCAAGACGCGCCTTCAGTAACTTCCCTTTACGAGGCTCATTTACGTCCGGCGGCTCATCTGATGAGGTGGGGAAGTGGAACGAACACATCTTTATTCTTCAGATTCTTTTGGAAACCTGAATGAATTTAATACCTTCCGTTTTGCCCTTCCTATAAGAAGGCAAGTAGGAAGCCATCACTTTCGTGCAGACACCCTTCCATCTTTCTGAGATCTGAAACCCTCAACCTCCCTTAGCGTTCACTTAACCCAATTGTTATTCCCCACATCAGAATACGTTTACCATAACGAGCGATGAAGGAACCATACCCCTCCTCAAAACATCATGTTCTAATAAAACTCGAAATGGCTCGGTCAGGGCAAGGATGGCGGAGACTTAAGATTTGCCCCACCTCCCTTTCAGCCAAAATCCGAAGCAGGGGCTCGTCGCGTCAAACTTTCGTCGTGACTGAGTCGAGAGCACCCACCATCAGCACCACCCGGCTCCTCACGAGCATACCTAACATGGCACTAGTGTGTTAGGAGTCAGGATTGAGGCAGGGGCCAAGTGCCTCTGCTTCTTCCTTTCTTTGTTCACTGGTGCCCTCCTCCGCCTTCCTCTCTTAGTCTTCCCAGCACCAGCTCCGTCCTGGTGCTGTCCTTCTCCCTCTTTTGCTCCTCTCTCTTTCTTTTCATCTCTTCCCCTCTTCTTCTCCTCATTCTCTTACTCATGTCCTCCATCTTCTTCATTCATCTCCTCCATCTTCTTCTTCCTTCTCCTTCAAATTCTTCTTCTTTCTCCTTCATCTTTTTCCAAAGAAGGTTCTTCTTTCGATATGAGCAATACTGAGGCAGAGATTGGAGAGACTTTGAAGACGAGTTTAAAAGACACCTGGCTGTTTACTTATCTGTACTGCGAATGTTAGTGTTGCTTCGGCAGCTCACCTTTTGTATAGGCTTGTTTGAGCCCTTTTTTGTACGTTGTAATAATTTTTCATATTAATAAGAATTGTTGTTATTTTACTTCGCATGTTTTGTCTCTATATTTTTACAAACTTGCGAACGCTGCTCGGCACAATAATATAGCATTTGAATCGATGACAACTAAGGCCAAAATACTTGCTAATAAAAAGAAGTCACCACAACTTTAACAGAATTGCTTGACTTAGCAACGCATACCTGTGAATAACGATACTTGCCCGAAACAATGCCAAGATTAGAACTGGATACCCTATGCGGTGTAGGAAATAATCGTTCGAAGACATATCACCCGCAAAAAATGAACAGCCCCCTTAGGCTACCGAATAGTGGAGTGCCCCACCATCATCCTAACACTTTTATTGGCCTTAACATTTCAGTATCTGAGCCGGGGACTTTTCCCATCCGAGCAGTTATAAAACTTGTAACTTTCCTCTCTTTCTTTTTTTTACTTGGTTTCCCCATAGGCTTGAGTCCGAGGACCATGCAAGGCCTTGGTTCTGTATAAAACTTGTAGTGTTTCTTCTTCTTTTTTTTTTACTGGGTTTCCCCATAGGCTTGAGTCCGAGGACCATGCAAGGCCTTGGTTCTGTCCAAAACTTGCGAAATTTCTTTTATGTACTTGGTTTCCCCATAGACTTGAGTCCGAGGACCGTGCAAGGCCTTGGTTCTGTCCAAAACTTGCGAAATTTCTTTTATGTACTTGGTTTCCCCATAGGCTTGAGTCCGAGGACCATGCAAGGCCTTGGTTCTGTCCAAAACTTGTGGTTTTTCTTTTATGTACTTGGTTTCCCCATAGGCTTGAGTCCGAGGACCGTGCAAGGC
Source organism: Quercus tomentella (assembly GCA_028535165.1). NCBI lineage: Eukaryota > Viridiplantae > Streptophyta > Magnoliopsida > Fagales > Fagaceae > Quercus > Quercus tomentella. The sequence continues at coordinate 10,314,271 of JAPQVY010000155.1, forward strand.
CTTGGTTCTGTCCAAAACTTGCGAAATTTCTTTTATGTACTTGGTTTCCCCATAGGCTTGAGTCCGAGGACCATGCAAGGCCTTGGTTCTGTCCAAAACTTGTGAAATTTCTTTTATGTACTTGGTTTCCCCATAGGCTTGAGTCCGAGGACCATGCAAGGCCTTGGTTCTGTCCAAAACTTGTGGTTTTTCTTTTATGTACTTGGTTTCCCCATAGGCTTGAGTCCGAGGACCGTGCAAGGCCTTGGTTCTGTCCAAAACTTGCGAAATTTCTTTTATGTACTTGGTTTCCCCATAGGCTTGAGTCCGAGGACCATGCAAGGCCTTGGTTCTGTCCAAAACTTGTGAAATTTCTTTTATGTACTTGGTTTCCCCATAGGCTTGAGTCCGAGGACCATGCAAGGCCTTGGTTCTGTCCAAAACTTGTGGTTTTTCTTTTATGTACTTGGTTTCCCCATAGGCTTGAGTCCGAGGACTGTGCAAGGCCTTGGTTCTGTCCAAAACTTGCGAAATTTCTTTTATGTACTTGGTTTCCCCATAGGCTTGAGTCCGAGGACCATGCAAGACCTTGGTTCTGTCCAAAACTTGTGAAATTTCTTTTATGTACTTGGTTTCCCCATAGGCTTGAGTCCGAGGACCGTGCAAGGCCTTGGTTCTGTCCAAAACTTGCGAAATTTCTTTTATGTACTTGGTTTCCCCATAGGCTTGAGTCCGAGGACCATGCAAGGCCTTGGTTCTGTCCAAAACTTGCGAAATTTCTTTTATGTACTTGGTTTCCCCATAGGCTTGAGTCCGAGGACCATGCAAGGCCTTGGTTCTGTCCAAAACTTGTGGTTTTTCTTTTATGTACTTGGTTTCCCCATAGGCTTGAGTCCGAGGACCGTGCAAAGCCTTGGTTCTGTCCAAAACTTGCGAAATTTCTTTTATGTACTTGGTTTCCCCATAGGCTTGAGTCCGAGGACCGTGCAAGGCCTTGGTTCTGTCCAAAACTTGCGAAATTTCTTTTATGTACTTGGTTTCCCCATAGGCTTGAGTCCGAGGACCATGCAAGGCCTTGGTTCTGTCCAAAACTTGTGAAATTTCTTTTATGTACTTGGTTTCCCCATAGGCTTGAGTCCGAGGACCATGCAAGGCCTTGGTTCTGTCCAAAACTTGTAATTTTTTTTGTACTCATTTATTTTCGAACGTAAGCCCCTAGACCAGGGCGGGGAAAACCGGCTTGAGGCCAGAAGCCCCCAGTGTTGCCCGCGCCGTTGTCACTGCGAGGCGCAGCCCCTAGCAGAAGTTTATGTCAAAGCAACAACTGCATGTCGCCGGAGACGGAGGAAACTCCGCGAACCTCCGCTTGCTAGAGAGTTGACTCTACCGCCACCTGCGCCAACGCGCAAGCTTTTCCCACAGACGGCGCCAATTGTAAGGACACGATTCTGTTGAGGCCCAATAGGGATGTTGGGCTCGCACATGAAAGATCCCTCACAATATGATTTGTAGAGAGTGGGCTTGAAAAGCTAGCCATTGGGCGCGGGGCGATATTCCGGTCTTGATTTTAGAGGGATTCATATAGAAAGAGGAGTTGGGTTTGAACATTTAAGCCCTATAGTGTCGCATCCCATGGGGTTGGACTCCTCGGACTTGATCCGAGGAGCATTAAGGCCCTGCTCCGGTTCCTCAACGGTGGTTGTTTTTTCTCTGATCTGCATGAGTTGTTCCGGTGTTTTCCCCCATGAAGTCTCTTCCTCCGGTGGGATGGATCGAGCCCCCACCAGATTCACTTACTTCTTCTTTTATACCAGCCTGCGTTCGCTGTCCTTCGTCCACGTGTAGGGTCAACCTTTACAAGACTGACATTTGTCCCATCAGTCCAATCCCAGAATTGTTGGGGATGGTTGATAAAGCTGAAGAATACGGCTCTGTCAGGTGCAGAGTCTTATCTGGGAAGGGTAGTAAGGATAACTTCCCCCAAGATATTTTAGATCTCCTTACAAATTTGTTCCTATATCTCTTCTTTACACCTCTTCTCAATGGAGCTTTGGGTCTGCCGAGGACTAGACTGTCCTCGGCTGCGTCTCCGGGCCATTTTTGCCTTATATTTTTGAGCTCGGGCCATCACCTTTTTCGGCTTGGGTCTTTGGACTCCCCATGAGCAAGTGGGCCTGGCCCATAAATTATTGGGCCCCACAAATATTATTATGACATTTATTCTCTTATTATAATAATAATTATTATTAGAATAAAACTGTGAATTTTAGATCAATTGGTATTATAAAGAGCAATTATCATGCTACATATGTCATATACTTAAATCCAATTGTCTATAAAAAAGAAAGAAAGAGAAAAGAGAGAAACTTAAAATTGCACATCAAATTCTATTCCCATTAACAACCCAACACATCTGCCTACATGAAAAAAAAAAAAACTACATTCTCAAAATATATCAAAAATTGAATAAAAAGGGTGAAAAAAAATCAAATTCTATTCCCACTAATCATGCCACACACATACATCTTTTTAAAGCCAGATTTTCAACTTTTTATAATAAAAAAAAGAGCAAAAAATTTTTTTTTATGTAAAAAAAAAAAACTTCAAATAAATAAGACATATGATTTATGCTTAAACTATATCTTATACTCGGTTAAACTATATCTTTTTTATTAGTGGAAAAAAAGGGGCATATAAAAAGAGGCTATATATATTTTCAACATAATTATTTAGTATCTGCTTTTTTATACTTCAAAAAATAAGCCTATCACCTAATTGAAAATGATATGAGAATGACATATTTAGGAAATATAGATAAATTGAGAAATTTAAAACTATTAATCAAATTCTAATCTCACTAACACCACCACAAACACTCCGACTTAATAAAGTCACTTTTCAACTTGAAAGATTGGATAAAATAGGTTAAAACATAAAGGGAAAAAGAAAATCAAATTATAAAAATTAGTACACACATTGTATATAAACTATAAATACTTGAGATTATGAATTTAAAATATTATATATTTTTTATTTAAAAAAAGAATAACGCATGGGAAAAGATTAGTTATTATTATAAGAGTTGGGGCGGTGAATTTATACAAGGCGACGATGATGAATGAGTAGACCTTTTTTTTAGAGGTAGAGTTTCAACCTATGATGTATGAATTAGGGGTGTGCGCGGTTCGGTCGGCTCGGTTTTTTTTCAAATTTGTTACCAAACCGATAGGGATCGGTTTTCTCATAATTAAAACCGATGCATACTGCTTAGGGTCAGTTTTCCGACCTATTGCGGTGTGGTTTTTTGCGGTCGGTTTAATCGATTTGGTCGGTTTGAAACATTAAAAATTCTATTTGTTTTTTTATTAAAAAAAAATATGTTCAACCAATTGATAATTTGATATATATGCCCAGATACATATTGATATTAAAACAATTGATAATTTGATATATAAGCAATAAAGAAATTGATATATAAGCAATTAGCCCAGAAACAGATTGATATGCCCAAAAACAGATTGATAATATAGTTAGTAGTTACTGGCTCTTGTACCTTGTGTTAACTTGTTCTTTTTATACTTTGGCTAGCACTTGAACCAATCTATCAAACCAGTCAAAGAAGTAAAGATATGAAGAATGAGAGAAATCTCTCAGTCTCAGTCTCCTCTCCCTAACAATCAAAATGCATAATTTTTTTTACTTTTTTTATTTTGAGAAACTAGAAAAAAGAAAAAAGAAAAAAAAGAAAAAAAGAAGAAGAAGTTAGCAGACTTAAAATTATAATTGATTTGATTAACAATTAAAGTGTTAATTGTTAATTATGGGCCATTGGGTTGCTACGTTATGGGCCATTTCTTTGGAAACACCTTTAAAATAGCCTATTGCAAACCCAATGTACTTGTTTTCTTCAATTGCCGAAGCTCTCACCTGTTATGCATTCTCATGATAGGAATAAGGAACACAGAAGAAATATTCTTCAACTGACTTGAAATTTACATATTCTCACGTATGGGACAACAGAACATGACTTTCTCCAATATGAAGACACACTTTACAAACTTAGAATCGTACAAACATGGCAAGGTATCAGGTTCACCTAACTTGGCCAATTTTGAAGGTTCCATAAGTGTGGTAGCTGGCTTGGTCGTGACTCATGAATGGTGAGTCTGCCGAGCTGCAAGAGGTGACTCAGTGACTCACGGTCAGTTGTTGGTCACAGTCCACGGACTCAGGCAAAAGCAAGAGATATTGAGATAGAGCGTCTGAGAGAGTTGAGCGGCTGAGAGTGGAAAAATGTTATTTATACTATGTAGAAATCAGCAACCCTAACTCAAAACGATGTCGCTTTTGAGATATTTTGTTTTTTAATTACTAAGTGAAACGAATTGTTTTGTCAACAAAACACAAAACACCTACAGAACAAAACAATATCGCCATATCGGTCGGTTCGGTAACCAACTCGGTTTGGAGTTGCAGTTTCGATGGCAGCACTGCACCGGCGTCGGAGCGGGATTCTTCATCCGATCGCCGGCCTCGGCTCAGTCGGTCGGTGACAGAGGCGGTACAGTTGGATCGGTGCCGGTTGGTTGGGTCGGCTCTGGTATCACTCTGCTCACCCCTAGTATGAATGGATAAACCAAGTAGTATCAGGAATATAACATTACCACCGCGCACCCTTGGTACGGTGGTCACTCCACAAGTATAAATGCTTGTGGGGTGTGGGGCGCAAGAGCCGGGATTCAAGTCTACAGGAGGGAGTTTCACACACATATACACTTAGATTAGGCTAGAGTAAAAAGTCTATCTTGTGTTAAAAAAAAAAAAAGGAATATAACATTATTACAATGGTTCACATTAGCTATTGTCATTTGGGTAATATCACTTTCATTCTTAATAAAACTTTTATAATGCATTAATCATGGTGTAGTATAGCAATAAATTATAATAAGTAGCAATAAAAATCGGTGAATACAATCAATTTCCTTGCAACAAAAAGATTCTCCATAATGACAACTCTGTTTTTACAACTTTACTACTTATAACACGTTACGTAGCGAGTTATGACAAAAATTATATAAGTTTTTGTGGTTTAAAATATTTTTCATGGACAATTGATTTAAACTAAAATCCAAAGGGTGCAGGCCCACAACATCAACTTGGGCATTCTTGTAGGTTTAAGTTAGCTAAATTAGTAAAGTTTATTGTCATTTAATAAGAGATTTTGAATTTTATTATCATTTACACTAAAAATTAATTGATATTTTAATACAATGATAAATGATATTCATTAAAAACGGATGTCATGAATTGAATATCAATGCGGTTAAAAAAAAAAAAAAAGAGAGAGTAAAAAAAAGAAAAAGAGGACCTTCCAAAATGTACGGTATTAACATATTGACACGATTTAATCTCACGGGCTCACAGCTAGCCACTCACCTCCCATCAATTTCAGTGCCGTTAAAGTGAAGATACTCAGTCACATGAGGATGATAAGTTAAACAATAATTAAAATCGAAAAGAGACAAATTTTAAGAGCTAACGTGGTTTCAATCCCTCGTCTATACCAAAAATTGATTAATATCTTGATCTGATGATAAAGAGTTATTATCAGGAACGGACATTATAGGTTAAAACTCTCTAAAAAAGAAATAGGAAATATAAATAATTATACGCCAATAATTTTTTCCTTGGCTCATTGTACATTGGCTGATTTGTGTTTCTGCATAAATCTCCAGTCACTCTTTGCTAGTCGCAACTATCAATAGAACAATTACGATATATTATATTATTTATTAATATCCGCCTAACCATGTATATGCTTGCACTAAAATAATAAAATATACTCCCTAGAACATGATGTAGGTCAATTCCTGTTCTTATCTTTTTTGTGCTACACTCACGAGCTCACACATCAATGGAGAATGCTCAATGAAGAAGACTAACTTCGCATTATTAATATGTCATATTTATATATTGTGTGCGTGGTTTTTATAATCACTGTGCATACATGAACATTCTAAACCTAGCTATGATATTATAATTATCCAGTCTAGGAGTTTAGGTCTGCATCATGTTACAACATTGCGGTTGATTAGACAGAACACAATGAAGTGAATGAACAAATATTTCTTGTTCCTTTTCTTTTTCTTGTCTAGTTGAACAGAATTTAAATATGTAAGTATTACTCACATTATAGTATTATTCAATGTTAATTAGATTTCAGTTAACTCAACTTATAAAATTTATTCTCATTAAATAATAGATTTAAGGTTCAATCATCTCCTACACAAAAAATCAATTGATGTCTTGATCTGATGATGAAAAACAATTATCAGGAGCTAATACCATAAGTTGAAACTCGTACTGAAAAAAACTATTTTTTTTTCAGGGAAATGTTAACAGATACTCTAAGGGCATTGGTTTGAGATATATTTTTAGAAAATTTTTATGGGAAAAAAAACAATAAAATTTTTTGACAAATTTTTATATTTTTCATGAAATTTGTGTGAAAACTTTCCTATAATAGTTTATTAATAATTGCCCTTAAGACATCCATTAACATGACCATTTTTTTTAATGTGACTTCTATTGTAATCGCAATACAAATATGCTTAATTAGTCTTAATTAAGTTCATTAACTCTTTATTAGAATTGAAGTCATCAACCAATCCGCACTTTTTTCTTTCTTGCTTTGACTACTTTGTATATCATATCAACTAATTATTTTATTCATAATATTAAAAAACAAGTCTTGCACTTGCCTGATGCTGACCTCTTACCAGCTTGAGTGGGCTTCACATCAATGTTGTAAATTCCTTTTCAATACCTATTTTAATTTTTCTATTGAAACGAAATATTTTGATACCAATTAATTTTAGTATACAGTTTCAAAATCTACATGTTAACAATGCATATATTTTCATTTTGTAATATAAATATATTACTTAACATGTCAAAATTAATACGTCAACATGTGATATAATTTTTAAGAACAATCGATAATTTAAAGATGAAATTAGAATATTAGATATAACTAATGAAACAAGATTGTAATTTGACCTAAAATTATGAGTTGATGGATAACCTACGAGGTAAGAACAATATTCAAATTATCTATTGATACCCACCCACCATGGATGAGTTCCTTTATTAACCTTAGGTAACCTATGAAATCAAAATTAGTTGGGAGTGTGGGAGTTAAAAAAAGCCACTAAACTCAAAGCACTAATTAAAAATGTGAGAGTGCATATTTTGGGAAAGTAGGGTTATAACCAATAATAACCAAGGAATTAGTGGGTAAATTTAGGTATGACAATGTATATATATATTTTTTCTAACATGATTAATTAACGAATATCTATAAAGAGGAGGCAAAGGATGATGAAACATTTGCCAATTGCCATATACCTTTTCATGTATGGATTTTCGTTGCACGATAGAACAAAAGTTGCAGAGACATTAATAATAATAACAATGAAATTGGGACATGCATGACGAGAGCACGTGCCAAACCATTAATGAAAAGGCACGCACATGCATCATGGAATGCTAGCTGTCGTTTTAACTATATGTTGTATATCTAATTGACTCTGAGTTTAGTGGAAAGTCAGTACAGTTATAAATTGCTTAAATGTTGTACGTAAAGGTCGTGGGGATGATATATTGATATTTGAAAGAGTCAGTTTGGTCAATGGTGTCACTCACTAGAGTTAAATAAGTTAATACAACAATAAACAAGCAAAGGTGAAAGTGTGACTAATAATATATATATATATATATATTCTGTATGGTTGGTGCATGTGGTGGTTCTCGTAACCTGCAAATATATATATATATATATATATATATATATATATATATATATATATATATATATTTATTTATTATTGATTAAATTAAAGATATCAGTGATTTGTAATTTATTAAAAATATAAATAGTCTATACGAAAATTTTAATATAATTTTTAATGATTCAAGGTTAATTATTGATGAATTTAATCTTTCTAGGTTTAAAAATAAAAATTATTTCATGTAATGAACTTAAATATAAATTTAATTATTAATTATTAGTATAAATTTGTGAAGGGGAAAAAAAAATTACCCATAGTGTTTGTTATATTATATATGAGAGAAAAAAATAAGTTAATTAAGTAACTCATAAATAAGCTCATGCTTATTTGGCAAAAAAAGAAGAAACAATCTTTAAACATGTAATATAGTTTAATGATAAACTCGAATTCGCGATTCATATTTGAGATAAAATTAAATGAATAATTTTGAATTTTCAATACTTAACTTGGCTTGACTCGGCTAAACTAAGCTTAGTTATAACCTTAGTTAAAATGTACGTGCTTAAATGCATAGTCAACATTCATTTACATGATTACATGCGTGTTAATGTTCACTTTGTAGAATTTTTCGCTTTTGTGATTAGATCTTTTTAGGTAGTGTTTATATTCCTATATAAAAGTATATTTATGCTTTAAAGAGTACATAACTTAGCTGAGGCAGACCTTGGCTTTATTTTTGTTTAATAGCATTAACAAGCCTATACAAATCTTTCATAATGCATAGATGATTCATGTTAAATAAAAAAAGTATATACTTTGGATTTTAATATTTTTATAGAGTTTGACGTAAATCCTTGAAATGATCCTTTACTATTTACTATATGATTTTAAAAGATTTTCTGACATCCGCTCAAACTTCAAAGTTAAATCATGGCCTTGCCAAAGGAAATGGAACCCTCATGGCCTCATAAATCAGATAACCAAAGCACTTCATTTTTATTTAATTAAAGACTTGAAAAATGTTAAAAGATATAAATATATATATTTATATATATATATGCTTTTTGAAAATGCCCCACAAATCACAATGTAAACCGACAAAGACTGAGTATCTATGATGTGAGACAAAATTGACATGCCCACCTAATTTATAAGGCAATCCAGATAAATTGAGTGCAAAGAAACACAAACATTAAACTCAAATCAAATATTTAATATGAAGGCATCATTGTAATTTGGGCTCCCTTGTCCACAAACATTTCTTTTTGTTGGAAATATCACCTCAAATTATATTAGAGGCATTTTCTTGGAGTGTGTGGGAGGGGGGGTGGCAAGCATTTTTTTTTTTTTTTGATGAACAGGGTGGCAAGCATTATATATTGGAGGCTTTAACTTTATATTTTTCTGTGGCTTTGAATTATAAGAATACCCCACCGGAGATTTTTTTGGTAGTCAGAATGGGGCCGGTAATTTACCTGTTTACTAAGTAGAGATTGGAGAGGACTTCAAGTCCACTCCCATCATTTAATTGAGAGATAAAAGAGAAATGGTTTAATTTAATTCGAAAGAAAAATTCTTCTTCCATAACAATTTCACAATAAATCTCTTATTGGTGGGTAAAAAAAATGATATTAGTAATAGATTTATATCAAAACCAGTGAAAATTATCACTTAAAATTTGTTGTGAAATTGTTGTAAATGTAATATAATTAAAAAATGATATAATTTGGAAATAGCATGAATGGGGCAATGAGTAATGTCTTCTAATGGATTGGTTTAAATTGCACATGACACAAATTGTATATTTAAACCTTAACCTTTAACCTCTATTTTAAATTATACTTTAAAATGTTTAATTTTAGACCTTTTACATTCAAAATTGTTCCAAAAATGTCATTACATTCATCCGTTGGATGGAAAATGCTTATTGGAAAATAAAATTTATGCCACATCATAGGCTCTAAATCTTCAAAATTTATCGATTTAGTAAATTTTATATACTACATCAGCAATTTCCATTCATTATGAACAATTTTTTTAACCATTTTAAAGTGTCATTCATTATGAACATTTTTAAAACCATTTTATAGTGTAAGAATGATTTTGAAGTAAATGTAAAAAATTGAAGACCAAATATGTAATTTGATATATATTTTTTATTGATATTATACCATTGAATATATTTTTATTGGCTTTTAATATATTAATATTCCATCACTTAAAAGTGTGTATGAGTGTTTTCTCAAAAGAAGAAAAGAAAATCGTGTATGAGTGAGCTTGTTTTGATTAACTTATTTTTACAAAAATAATCGTGTTAAAGTATATAGTAGTATCTTAAATAAAAAATAAAAAAAAAGTTAGATTTTACAAAGTTGTACTTTTTCTCAATTTCTTTTGCAAAAACAAAAAAACAAAAAATCAAAGTCAAATAGACACAAGAGACTTCTTTGGGTGCTCTCGAGCCTTTGAGCACGTAGAAGCAGTTGAGTGTTCTTGCCTTGTGCAAGAAGTTGCGTGCCCTCCTTTGGTGGGGCGTGAGAGGGTGTGTGTGTAAGTGGGGTTCGACTGCAAGAAAACATGGCAGAGGAACTAGAGAAGCTGTGGAGTAAGCTGTCTTTTACTGAGGAGGAAAACAAGGGTATCAATCTGGGAAGCAACAGTACTAAGGCAGCCAGAGATCGAGGGAGGTTTTGTGTGGTTCTAAAAATCCTATCCCACAGATGTGTTAACGTGGAAGCGCTTAGAAAGACTCTGAACATGCTATGGAAACCAAGCAAGAGCATAAAGTTTAGTGAACTTGAAGAAGACTTGTTCTTGGTAGAATTTGGGGACGAAAGGGAGAAGAGAAGGGTGCTTGACATGAGCCCATGGAGCTATGAGAAACAACTTGTCCACTTACAGGAATTTGAGGGGGAACTAACACAGAAGGAAATAGTGATAAGATGGTCTCCGTTTTGGGTCCAGATTTACAACCTGCCACTCAAATGCAGAACAAAGGAGACGGCATGGGCTATTGGGTCTAAGCTGGGGTCAGTGATGGAGGTGGACGTCTCTGACTCAGGTGTTCAATGGGGAAAATATCTCTGGGCAAGAGTAAAGATTGACGTTACAAAAAAACTAGTGCGTGGGAAGAAGATCACTATCGAGGGAGGGGAGAGTCGGTGGGTACATTTCAAATATGAAAGACTACCTAATTTCTGCTATAGATGTGGTCTCCTTAGCCATGCGATTAGGGATTGTCCGGAGTTAGTTGGGTTGAACTATCAAACGGATGATAACCAACTGCAGTATGGGCCTATGGGGCTTGGTTCAGGGGTGAACCAAGTAGGAGGGGTGGATATGAGGTTTTGAAACCGGTAGTGCATGGTGATCCACCAAACGGAAAGGCGGCTTTAGGTGGTGGAATGGAACAGATGGTGGCCACGGTGCAAATCCCAGAACTCCAAACTGAGATTGGTAGGGCTTACGTGGAGAAGACGTCAGGTCGGGGAAACACATCAATCACATCGAGAGAGTCAAAGCTTCGTGTTTCAGATCAAGCAGAGGATGTTTTACACGAAAATAGTAAGGAGTGCGAGAGTGTAGAAGCATGAGAAGATAGCCAAATTAAGCGAAAGTGTCTCGGCCTCATCCACAAATCATGGTGACCAGTCAGCTTTTATGCATTGGGAGAAGGCACCTTTTCCAGAGAAAGAACCCATCTTCAAATACGTTATGGCGCCAAATGAGAGGGTGGGAAGTGATGTGGAAGGCCCAAGTGATAAAGATGCTGTAATGGGCCCGATGGCGTTAAGTTATAACCCAAATGAAGGCTAGGTGGCTGCTGAACTCGGCCCAAAAAGCAAGCATTGGAAAAGACTAGCGCGTGAGGTGAATCAAAATAAGCCCAAAGGAAAAAAAGGCTTGAAGTCTGGAAAAAGGGAGGGCCCAACCTCGTTACAAGAGTTGGATCCCAACACTTTAGACCAGAAACGTAGGAAAGGTCTGAAACGAAGTGAGAGCAATTTAGAGAATGGAAATACAGAGAACAAAACAGAGAGTATGGATGGCGGAGTGGCAGTGCTTGCGGCGTAGCACCGCTGAGCCTTATGAGCATCCTTGCCTGGAACTGTCGGGGTCTCAGATCCTCCCTGGCAGTTCGCACACTCACCGATGCGATGAAAGAGATGGATCCACTGTTGGTTTTTCTATCAGAGACAAAGGCGAGTACGGGTAGAATAAAGGGGATTCAAAACAAAATAAACTTCACACAAGGGATTGTGGTATCGAGTGATGGAAAGAGCAGAGGCCTGGCCTTGCTGTGGAGAGAGGGTTCGGCGGTGACCTTCAAGAGCTGTTCGCATTCCCACATAGATGTGGTAGTCCGAGAAGTGTCATCGACAATCCTATGGCGCGCTACTGGTTTTTACGGTCATCCCGATGCAAGCAAGAGACATGCTTCTTGGCAACTTCTGGAAACGTTGAGAGATCAGTGTGAGATGCCGTGGGTAGTTTTTGGTGATTTCAATGAAATCACGCACCAACAGGAGAAGATTGGGTGGTTAGAGAGGGATGTTAATCAGATGGAAAGTTTTAGGGAATGCTTAAGTCGGTGTGGTCTTTTTGATTTGGGCTTTGTGGGGCAAAATTTCACCTGGTGTAATGGGCGTTTGGGGGACCATAGAACTCTGATTAGGCTTGACCGAATGGTGGCTAACGCAAGCTGGTCTGCGCTTTTCCGAGAAGCCAGAGTGCGTCATCGCTCAATGTCAAGTTCGGATCATTGTTTACTGATTCTTACCCTAAAGATTGGGCAACAAAAGAAACCAGCTAGAAAGCGTTTTCTTTTTGAGGCCATGTGGGTTAGAGAGGCAGGGTGCAGAGAGGTAGTGGAAGAAGCATGGGATCCGTACCGAGGGGATGAGGAGTATACGGTCATAGATAGACTCAAGAGCTGCCAAGCGAACCTGCAACAGTGGAACTGGAGGGCTTTCGGAAATGTAAACAAAACTCTGAAGCAAAAGCAAGAAAGACTTTAGCAACTAGAAAATCTGAGCAGCCTACATGAAAAAGCAAAGGAAATCCAAGAATTAAGAAAAGAAATTAATGAAATGCTGGTCAGGGAAGAGATTATATGGAGTCAAAGGTCCAGAGCGGCGTGGATTAAATGGGGTGATTGCAATACAAGATTCTTTCATGCTATGGCTAGCCAAAGAAGACGAAGAAACAGAATTGGGGGGTTACAGAATGCGAATGGGGAATGGCAGGAGAACCAGGAGGATGTTGAAAGCATTATTCTTGGGTACTTCGAGGGTATTTTCAAGTCAGAGCAACCTTCGAATGTCGATGCAAGTCTGAATGCTATAAACCAAAGGGTATCTCCGGAGATGAATGAGAGCCTGACAGCTGAGTTCAAGGCAGAGGAGGTTTGGCGAGCATTAAAGCAAATGCACCCCACAAAGGCCCCGGGGCCAGACGATATGTCCCCGATCTTTTTCTAACAATATTGGGATATTGTGGGTCCTGAGGTGATTAATTGTGTTCTAAATTCTCTTAATTCTGGTGTGATGCCTTGTGGAATTAATGAAACGTATATTTGCCTTATCCCTAAAGTAAAATCACCCCAAAAAATTACAGAATATAGACCGATAAGCCTATGCAATGTTATCTATAAAATAATTTCTAAAGTGCTTGCTAATAGACTTAAAAGTAAGCTTGCAGAGATTATTGATGAGTCCCAGAGTGCTTTTGTCCCGGGTAGGCTCATTTCGGATAATGTCTTAGTGGCTTTTGAAATTATGCACAGCATAGACCAAAGGAGGAAGGGGAAAGAAGCTCTCATGGCAGTGAAGCTAGATATGAGTAAGGCCTATGATAGGGTCGAATGGGGTTAATTGGAGGCAATGATGAGGAGGATGGGCTTTCATGAGAGGTGGATTTCTCTCATTATGATGTGTGTGACCACAGTGGAGTACTCGGTTCTGATTAACGGGGAAGCAAAAGGAAAAATAAATCCAACTAGAGGCCTGAGACAAGGGGACCCTATATCCCCTTATCTTTTCCTGCTGTGTACTGAAGGGTTATCTGCTATGCTTAAGAAGGAAGAGAGAGATGGGCAAATTAAAGGAGTGGCTGTATGCAGAGGTGCTCCGCGTGTGTCCCACTTGCTTTTTACTGATGATAGCATAGTTTTTTGTAGAGCATCTGTGGAAGAATGTGATAGGCTTATCAATGTTCTGGAGGAGTGTGAAGGGGACTCAGGGCAGAAGCTTAACAAGGAGAAAACCTCCCTCTTTTTCAGTAAGAATACTCCTAGAGAGACCCAAGAGTATGTACAGCGAAGATTTGGAGCTCAAATTGTCCATCACCATGAGAAATACCTAGGACTGCCACCTTTAATTGGTAGAGGGAAACGTAAAGCTTTTAACCGAATCAAGGATCAAGTGGGGAGACACTTAGCTGGGTGGAAAGGAAAGTTGTTGTCAAATGCAGGCCGAGAGATCCTCATCAAGGCGGTGGCCCAAGCCACACCCACATACACAATGAGTTGCTTCAGAATTCCGGACTCGTTGTGCAACAAGCTAAACTCCATGATTAGTAATTTTTGGTGGGGACAAAAGGATAGGGAATGGAAGATGGCATGGGTCTCATGGAAAAAATTGTGCACTCCAAAGGAAAGGGGAGGTATGGGCTTTAGGGATTTAAAAGCCTTTAACTTGGCCCTTCTCACTAAGCAAGGCTGGCGAATCCAGAAAAACCAGACCTCCTTGATCTATAGGGTGTTCAAAGCGAAATACTTTGCACAATGTTCTTTTATGGAAGCTCAGTTGGGAAGGAGGCCGTCCTATGTATGGCGAAGCATCATGGCTGCTAGGGAGGTAGTAGAAATGGGGTCAAAATGGTCTATTGGAAACGGGGAACAGGTTCGTATTTGGAAAGATCGTTGGCTCCCAATCCCTAGTTCATTCAAAGTTGTAAGCCAAAGACCTCCTCATGCTGATTCTGAGCTGGTGGCAAGCCTCATTGATATGGATAGGAGAGGGTGGGATGTACCCAAAGTGAGAAATACTTTCATGACCCAAGAAGCCCAAGCAATCCTAGGCATCCCCATCAGTCCTAGACTCCCTCAAGACTCACTAGTATGGGCTTGGACTCCAAGTGGTAAATTTACTGTTAATAGTGCATACAAAGTGGCCCCGTTACTGTTGAGAGAGGCAGACCAAAAGCTGGAATGGGGGGAGACCTCAAACAATTCAAGTATGCAAAACTTGTGGAAGCTGATTTGGAGTTTGAACTGCCCCTACAAGATAAAACACTTTATGTGGAGAGCATGCCTGAACATACTCCCAACAAAATACCAACTAAGATGTAGGGGAATTGGGCAAGATGATAAATGCGTGTTGTGTGGCTGCTGTGAAACGACGGGACATGCTTTGTGGGGGTGCAAATTGGCAGGGGAAGTATGGGGAAATATAAGACTGAAGTTGCCTTTCTTTGAGACTACGCCTAGGGATTTCATAGATGTTGTGTGGGAAACAAAGCTCAAGAAGCCGGAAATAGACTGGGAATTATTTGCGATCATAGCGTGGAGCCTGTGGAACAATAGGAACTCAACCTGCCATGGAGGGAAGAGCAAAGCAGCGGACTTGATAGTGCGTGAAGCGTCTGCATATGCTAAGGAAGTTCGGCAGAAAAATGAGGTGCAGAGTAGGCCTTTACGCTTAGTTGGGCAACTTTGGACTCCGCCGAGAAGGGGGCAATACAAGGTCAATGTTGATGGGGCGGTGTTCAAAGATTTGGGCTGTTGTGGGGTGGGCGTGGTCATCAGAAATGAGGAAGGACAGATTATGGGCGCGATGAGTAAAAGAGTGGAGCTGCCCTTGAAAGCTTTGGAAACGGAAGCGAAAGCAGTGGAGGAGGGCATCATCTTTGCAAGGGACCTCAGTCTTAGAAATATCAGTGTGGAAAGTGATGCACAGGTTGTCATAAAAGCCTTCAGTGCAAAGAGTCCAGTGAGTGCCATCCAAAAGGTGATAGAAGGGATTAAAATGGACCTTAGTGTTTTTAATTCGTGGGAAGTAAACCACGTGTGCAGGACCAGAAATTCTGCAGCACATATCATGGCAAAGTTTGCCAAGTCTGTAACTGACTGCTGTATATGGGTGGAAGATATTCCACCTGTTATTGCAAATCAATTGTTGTTTGATGTAGCTCATTTGAGCATTACCTCAGTTTAATGAAAGTTTCAGTTATCTTGATTATCAAAAAAAAAAAACTCAAGGGCCCAACTTCTTCTAATTTTGCATTGCGACACCGTAGCATATTCCTTTATGCACAAAAGTAGCGAGCATATGGACATTTCATGTGATGCTTGTTTGTCTTTGTCTAGATTGGTAGGCCAGATACGCAGATACTAATTGATTGTAGTGTGCAAGTGTAGAGGTAAAGGCTAGACCACGAATTGGTCAGGGTTTGGTCGGAACTCAGTAAATGGTCCAAATGTGCATGCATGTATGCATACAAAAGACCTGGTGTCACATCTGGTGTGCGTAATAGGAAGATACTGCACATCCTGCGTGACTTCTCAAGTGCTCTAGGAATCCTAAACCCCATATCAGCCAAGAAGAATTGTGTAGATACATTGTTATTAGTTGTTCCATTTTATTTTCCTATTGGGGCTGGATCTAAACCAGTTTTATTTTTCCATTGAGGCCAAACCTAAACCAGTATTGGTGAGATCGCTATCCATATACTAAGAAGGGTTCTATTCTAGGGATCGTTGAGAAGAAAGGAAACGTAGCAGTCCCCGTCGGACCATCTGAATCCTACAATTGAATTGAAAGTTGGACCTACCTAATCCTACAAAAAAACACCCTATGAAGCTTTAGTGTTCCTTGGGATTGGCTATGGGCCTCTACAATGCATCTTGGGTTGAGGGTGAAGGCCTCCTTCCAAAGGGCCTGAGTGGCCTGTAAGTGAGATAGCACTTTGAGAGAGAGAGAGAACTTAAGGTACATCATTTTGCAGCATCCACTATCCAGCTATTGTAACTCTTGCAATTCCTACTTTGAGGACTTAAGTATTAACCGGTTGACTGTTCTACCACTATGCAACACAACATGAAATTAACATACCAAAGCTATACAATTAACAATTAGAAAGAGGACCCTAATTCAGTACAAACATAACTCATCCAATTAAGGAAATTTAAGCTAGGCAACTTTTAACAACCAAAAGTAGTTCTGCTCACAAAGTCTGTATTCTGTCATACAACAAATGCCAACAAAATGGAAAGGTAGACAGATCCCCTCTCATGCTTTCCCTCCTTAATCATATGGAATTTGAATATATGCAGCATCGCAGACAAAAGGGATGTCAGCATACATACCAGCAAGAGCACAACGTATGCTCTCCAAAACTGTGAAAAGATAGGCAAATGCCACGGCTGTCCAAAAGTGCATCCCCACTTTACCCCAGTAGAAAGCAAGTGGCATCCAGCGGCTCACAGTCCCTATCACCTGCAATGCAATCTCCAACAACATACCCATCACCACATGAAATCTGAAGAAGTGAGGCCATTCCTTTCTTCTCACAATTCCAAGATATGCTACAAAAAAGTATGCCATCAAGAACCAGCTTGGCAACCGCCCAATGGCTCCAAGAAATGGGTACGTTAAGAATTCAAAGTCTTCCAAGAACGGGTGCAGGTGATATGCTGTCTCAGCATACATCCATGTCTCATGGAGAGGCATCAAATAGGGGAGGCATGCCAATGTCCTCCACCACCATCTTGGCTTCTTGGTCATTGGAGGGAAACGGAAACTGTATGGAACATCCTTGGATGCCTGAGGAGTCATACGAGATTTGTGTCGCCTTGGTAACAAGGGGATTGTGCGTAGAAGGCTACCCTGATCCCCACTTAAAAGTTGGGTTGATGCAGCTGAGAGGTGCAAGAGTGGCTTACCTTCAATTAAGAATAGAAAATTTAGAAGCACAAAATTGAGATGCTCTAGAGCATTAGATCATCATCTGGATGAGTAATGATATAGGCTACAAAGAATATAAAACAACCGTGTTCATGTGCATAGTCAACCAGGAATTACCCTCTTGATGAGATCCCCGTGAACTTATGCTTGAGAAGGTGGCTTTGGCAGGCAAACAAGGACTGCATGTGAAATATAAGCCACTAGCTGTGGTGGTCTTAGACAACCTGGAACTCATAAAATCACGCCCAGAGGGCATTGTGCACCCGTTTAGTATCATGGTGAAGTACCTGTTCAATAACCAATATCATAAGATGAGAGTTTGAAAACTAGTCTAAATAGATTATAGGTGGAATAGAATAGAAGAAGCCATTTGCAAGACGTAATCCCTGACTCTAGTAAGCATGCAGCCATTAAAATTTGCACTTCAGTGCCAACTATACCGAATTTCTACAAATAGACCACAAAATGTTTAAAGAAGGAAGTATTCCCCTATAAGAAGAACATCACATAAACATTAAGAAGACCAATGAGAAAGGCAATCTATCTGACCAAATTATACAGCAAGGTCAACAAGCACACCCACACCCACAGCTTCCTTGATTGCTTTCTGGCCGTTTTCTTCCCAGAGTAAGACTACTACCAAGCTCAGCACCAGGGCTCAAACCACACCTCAAGGAAACAATAGCCTCAAAAGCCTAAATGCTTTATGAGAGATCCGAGAAACATGGTCCAACTTTAGCAAAGTGCTTATAATCCACATTATAAACAGATGAAGTCAACATTTTGATAAAAACAATTTTTGCACCAACTACCTACATCATCAGTTTCTAAGCTTTTTTAATACTGAAATTGGTTCACAACTACTAACTTCAGGGCCAATGGCCAACACATCAATAACCAAGCGCTTCCAATGATCTATTTACCATCAATGACACCCAGCAATACTGATTTAAGTGATACTAAATTGCTGATCAAGAATACCAATCTGCAACAAGTTTTTTTTTTTTTGTTAATAAAATTCTGTATTACCTATCCTAATAAAAAAGAAAGGGCAAGAATGAGACATTCATGCTATATATGATGAAGGGAATTGACCAGACCAGTATAATGACACATCAAGCAAACCACACAACCCTTTCTTTCCTCCCTTCTGTTTTCACTTGCACGGCATAGTAACTTCTTAAGCTCGATTGTCAGCACATCTAGCTCAAGCTTTTCAAAAACCCGAAATAATAATATGCATCCCAAGTTCTCTCTGTCTTTACCAATAATTTAAATAAATAAATAAATAAAACCTCTTTTTATCTTTCCCTCCCTCATTAGTGAAGTGATTATGTGATAAACATTCTGGCAACAGAGCAATTTGTCATCAGGCAAGCCAACAGTAGCATCAAATAACCCCAAAAGATAAGGTTCCATAGCAATAACTCTTTCTTCCTTTGCCCCATTCCACCATTTCAACCCATGCTTAGATTGCATAACAAAAAATGTATTCAAAATTTTCATTTTATGTTGTTCTTATCCAACTTATGTATTGGGTAGGTTTTAATCTCTTAATAAATCACAACTTATACTCAGCTCAATTCTTTTTAAAAAAAAGTCCCAGTTGATATATATAAGGTTATAATGAAATGTCAAGAAAAAGATCCAAGATACAGGGTAACATTTCGAAACACTAAATATAGGCAAATGCCCCAATTTGTTACCGAGGAAGACAACATTAATATCACCAAACTAAACTAGAACCACAAAAACCATAACTGTACAGAAATTAAAACAAAAACAAAAGGCAAACAAAACCCAGTTTCGTTTTTAAAAATAAATGTAGCAATTACCTAGAATATGAGCTCCACGAACTCAAGCTCCTTGCAGTTCTACTCTGAAGTCATTGTTGGTTTCATCGTCTTTGTTCCAGTGAGAGCCCTATCTCTGTCCTTCTATACTCTCACTACTTAAATCTGAAATTACGTTATCCATTTCCAATGGGCTCAGGTTCGTATCGTACTAAGCCCAATGGGCCCAAACTGAGCTATCCAGGCCCAAATCGATTACCAGCGTCGGCTTTGGCAAAAAAAAAGAAAAGTAGTCGAACGCGTAGTGCGCACTCCACGTGGTGGAGAAGAAAGCAACGAACAATTGCACCATTTTTTTTTTTTTTTTTTGGGGGATAAAAAAAAAAAAGACAAAGAAAACTAAAAAAGTGAAATGAAAATTAGAAAAAGCAAAACGTAATACGTGGCACAATTCCCCAAGTCTCTCTCTCTCTCTCTCACTGATTTGATTCACTTCACAAATTTCACATTTTCACACTCTCTCTCTCTCTCTCTCTCTCTCTTCTCATTCTCTCTCTCTCTTTCGCCCTTCCCTCTTAACTCCGTCATAACGATCGGCGCCACCACCCTTTCTGCCGCGAAACCCCTCGACGCCGTCGTATTCACACCGTCTATATATTAATCACCTTTTTTTTTCTCTGAAGCCCTAAGCCGAAACGGTGCGTTTCATTTCTCTCCGATAATTTGTGCTAATTTTGGAGCTCACAAATATCGCTATCGAAAAACCGATTCTCCACCACTTCGAAGAAACCACCACGGTATTTCTTTCTATTTCTGTTTTTATTTTTTTTTACACCTGAGAATTTTCGTTGCAATTTATTAGGGATTTTTTAATAATTATTTATTTATGGTATTAATTTCAATTAATTAAAAGCATATATTAAGAGAGAGAGAGATATCTGTTTGTATTTATGTTTTTGTTAATTTAATATTTTTTTAATGATTTTTGAATTTGGAGGTATTTGAATAGATTGACTTGTTTGGTTTATTTGGTTTCCATATACAGTTCTTGCTGTCATCAATTTAAGAGTACTTTGTGATTGCATCTAGGGTTAGTTTTTGGGTTATAATTTTAGAATTGGAAAGTGGAGAGTGTTTTTTTGGAGTTTAATTAAAGTTTATAATTAAGGAACCAATCCTTGCTTTCCTTTTTTGGTGTTGGAGTAAATTTTACTTCAAACAAAGATAGCAATTAGCAAATGATTATTATGGGGAAAAAAAACAATGTGTTTGTTTTGAGTGTTGTGGTGTTTATATGCTACTATTACTTTTGCGAACAATGCTAGGACCACAACTTTTGCCACGTGGCGAGTTGTGAGTGGTAGAGAAAAAGTAGTAGGGTCTATAACCCCACCGCTCACAACTTGTCACGTGCCAATTTGTGGCAAAATTTGTGGTTTGAATGTAGTTTCTGACTTGCTAGAGAGTGGTTATTTGTATTTTGACATGTGCTATAAGCGAATCTGCTCTGCGTGCGTGTGCGTGTGTAAGCATTTACATTACATGTGGTGTGATGGTGGTGCAGAAATTTCTGCAGGAGAAGATCATGTCATGTGCTGAAATAATTATTAGTTAAAAATTTGTTATCATGTTCTAGGTTCAATTATGAGATTTTCTAGACAAGAATTTCTGTTTAATTATGACTGAAATATGGTGTGGAACTGACTCCTGTGATATTTTTTTTGTAGCACATGAAGATTAGAAAGTTCTGAGAAATCGGAGCACTTTATTTTCTTTTGTTTAGTTATATGTTTCTTGCTCCATATTTGAGAAAGATTATGTTCTTTGTGTCTTTGGAGTTTTTACTTGGACTTTCATTGCCATTCCTTCAAATTATGTGCTATTTTTAAACCATAAAGGATTGAACGATTACTTAAAAGATAAATAAATTAATAAATATATCAAGAGGTGAACAATCAGTTTATGTGAATGGAATGATTGGCTCCCCCACCCCCAGTAAATCTGTTGTTCTCAATTTGCTTCACGTATCATAGATGCAATTAAATTGTATTAAAAAAATAATGGTTTTAGATTGGTTATTTGCCTTTTGAATTGTTTTTGCTTGTCGGTTATTGGGAATTGCTCGTGCTGTGAGTTATATTTGTCCTTTCCTTTTCTATGTAAGAACTAATACTTTAATACTGTACTTAGAGCTTTGGGTTCTAGTCAGTTTTGATTATTTATAAATCCTATGCTGTTTAGCAATTCAAGTTATTTTTTGGTTTTGCATGTTTTTCAGGCTGAACTGTTGAAGCAGTGTTTCAGCCTCTAGTGAGAGAATGGTTTAAGGCAGGTTTTAAAATTTCTTGTACTGTACCATTTATCTAATATATTAGATTGCTTTTTGGTTTTGGAATGTTGGATTTAAGTCTTGTTTGATATTGACATTTTTCTGCAAAACAGGATAAACTTGTATTCCATTTGGTACTTAGTGCTTCCTCTCGCTGTTCGAAGCTTTTGCAATAAACTGTTGAGTGATCATGGGATCAGCTTGTTGTGTTGCTGCAAGGGATAAAACCATTCCCCTCAGAGCTGGAGGTGAATCCATGCATAGGAATGCCATACATTCACCATCATGGAGCCGCCGGTGGGATAGTAGAGGGCGTGTGGCTGGTGAGAATCTGTCATATCAAGTGTCCAGTGGAATCAGCCAGAATGTTAGCATGGAATTAAAAGGGTCCTTAGGTTCTGAAAGGGGTAATTTGTCTGATGGGGGAAGCCCATTGGAGAATTCTGCAACACCCACCTCTTTAAAGTCCCCAGCTCATGAAGGAGTGGATGTGAATCTGATGACTCCACATTCAGGTAAATCATTGCAATATATTATATATAGTTAGCCTGCAAAACATGTTTGAATGCATTAAAGTGAAGATTTCTAGAAGTAATTATTCTTTCTTCTTAGAAAATTACCTCTCAACTTTTTCTCCCACTTTATTATTTGTTTTGGTTATTTAAGCCATTTTATCTTGGAAAACCAGCTCTTAATGCATTGAATTTCTCATGGCCTTTGACAAGCAAGTAATGCTTTTCAGCTGAAAATATTATTTTGTTTGCTCAAGTTGATGATGAAAAAGACACAACAATGCTATGTTGGTTGGGTCTTGGTAGGAAAATTTGGTAGTGCTGCAACCAACCCATCTGATGGGAGATCCGTTTGTTTTAAAATTTACTTTAAGTTGATACTTTCTTCAACTAATAATTATCTAAGGTGCTTCTATTTAGACAGAAGAACTTGTCTAAAGTTAAATGTATTTATTATAGAAAATTACAGACACTAGAATATAGTCTGTCTATGTTAAAATTTGACATTTGTTTCTGCACACAAAGCATAATTGTTCCATGTTATACTTTCCTTTCTTGTCTGTATCAGTAAGCTATATGTCTAGCTCTTCCCTGCCTCCGAGTTTTTGCTTTTTTATTTTTTATTTTTGGTGGAGGGTGGGGATCATTGGACATATGTAACACCTTTTGGATTTTCTGAGCTGGAAACCAACATATGATACGATTCTTTGTTATCATACCTGTTGCCCACGTATGTTATTCTGCTGTAAGAAAAGTAACAAAGGGATGATTTTGTACCCTTCAAATACATGTTTTGGTTATTTACATGCTATAGATAAAATTTGAAACAATTCCATCGTACATGCAAATTCAATTCTCCATGTAGGAATCTCAAATTCCAAAATGCTTGCTCTAGATCCTATTTTCAAACTAATCAAAATAGGTCATTTAAGCAGTCAAGGTATACTGTTTTCTATTTATTTTCTTAGTGACATATTGGGGCAAAGTGCTGCAATGTTAAGACTATGGGAAGCGTTATGTGGGCAGAATTAAAAAAAGAACTTCATGGGTAAAGTAAAAACTGTCTAAACTTTGGGAGTTTCAGCAATTATTCTCATAAATATTGAGATAAAAAATTGCTTTCACAGAATTATTTTTGATATTAACTCTCTCAGTGAATGGTAAAGATCATTTTTCTGGTTATGCTTTTGCTTTTCCTGGTAATAGTTATTTTGTGATTCTATCATTACTATTCTTGTAATATTAGACAATTAAATATATAAAAAAGGAAAAAATGTGCATTTCACCTACCATACTTTAATTTATTACTGATCAATTTTTGAAAATGTTTGAAGTTCAAATTTTTCATATCAGTTGTTATTCTTCAATTTTTTGTATCATTCAAAATCTAATACGGTGCTGTAACTCTGCATATACTGGTGCATAGCCTTTAGTTTGCTTCCCCACTTCCATTTTATATTAGACTGCAAAAGTTATGTGGTTTGTGAAAATCAATTGGTTTTCAAATCATTCATTTGAAAAAGTTGAAACCTTTCTTATTGGATAATCATGATGTTTCCTAGAAGTCAAAAACCTTTATCTATAAAGGAACAATATCAACTTTTTTGTTCAATAAGATACCTAATTTTTTGGATAGAATTGATTGATATATGTATTGAAACAAACAAAAATGAAATGAAAGGCAAAACATAAATCATGTATTAACATTGACTCTCCAGCCTAGAATAGTGCAAGAGTTCTTTTGGTAATGTGGGTTCCTATTTCTTAATGATATCTTCTGATCTAGACAATTGGCCGCATCTTGTGAAACCTCCTAGAAATTCATTGATATCTTCTTATATAGAAAATCACTTTGATTCTTTTGTAATCCACGTCTCTTTTGCCTTACATTGATGTTGTTCTTGTGCTTGGTGCAGATCTATCCATGGCAAGCACTTTTTCTACAGAGGTATGTTTGAAACAAACGTTACTAAGTTTAGTAGAAGCTTTGTAGTTTGCTTTCTATTGCTCAATCTTTTTCTTCCCTCATCCTTTAATCAATTATTATGCCTCTTCATTATCTTTTAGGTGAAGAACCATGCAGAATCACTAGAAATTGTAGATTCAGCTGCACCAAATCTTCCATTCGCCATACCTTCGGCTCTCTCAACACCATCTGTTGACACTCTTCCTTCCCATACATGTCCTCTTTTTCCTACCTCAACCCCATCCAGACGGGCCCGTCGTTCACCGGGGCACCAGCTGTTGAGACAGGTCTCTGATAGTCGAATCTTGCGACTGAAATCACCAAATAACAACTCAATATCTGAAGGAAGACCATCTTTTGTACTCTCCACCTGCAGCAACGACTTAGCAACTGGATCCCAGTGTGGATCATCTGACGGCTGGTCAATGCGCACCTTTTCTGAGCTTGTGGCTTCTTCTCAAAGAGAAAGGTGGTCTTTTGACAGTGAGCACTTTGGCTCTGGCCCTGGCAAGATAAGTGGATCTAGTAGCAGGTTCTCATATTCTCCCTCTGTAGAGTTGCACACATGTGGGGCCTGCTCAAAGCTCCTAACAGAGAGATCTTCATGGAGCAGCCATAAATTAATCATCACCAATGATATCCCAGTGGCATCTGTGCTTGTTTGTGGTCATACTTACCATTCTGAGTGCTTGGACACTATGATAGCGGAGGAGGCTGACCGATATGACCCGCCTTGTCCAATTTGTACCATTGGAGAGAAGGAAGTCTCAAAGATGTCCAAAAAGGCTTTAAAAATAGAGGCAGAGTTAAAGGCAAAGAACTATAAGATATCAAAAAACCGGGTTGTGGATAGTTACTTTGATAGTGATTGTGATGTTTTTTATCACCGAAAGGATGCTGATCATAAGGGGAAAAACCCCAAGATGGAACCCAGTTCTAGCGCAAGGAACTCGTTTGCGAAGCCTTTCTTAAGGAGGCACTTCTCTCTTGGGTCCAAGTGGAGTAGATCCTTGTCAGAGAATGATTCTACCAGGAAGAAGGGGTTTTGGGCAAGATATCGCAAAGATTGAGCTCCCAATGTAGGGATTTTGGTTCTTTCAAATGTAGTCTAGCTTTGCTAATAAGTCTTAGTTTAAATATTATTTCATTTGAGGATTGTACAAGGAATTTCAGACCCAGCCCGCATGGGGATATATGGAACAGTGAATTCAATCCCCCTTGTCCCCTGTCCGGTTAGGCTAATGGGTTAATGATTTTAAATAGGATAAAGAATTAGTACTATAGTTTTAGTTTACCCTCAGGTAAAGTACTCTTTTTCTTTCTTTTTTTCTCTATTTTTTTTTTTATACCCTATAAAAAAAGAGTACTTTTTATCTTTTTTTTGCTTCTTTGCATTCCACCCACTGACCCCAAAAGTAAATAATTACTAGTCATAGGTAGAGAGAGAAGTGAATATAAAACTTGGCTAATAAAATCACAGCTAAACATTCAACCCAATTTGGGGCTCGAACGGTTAAAAGGCACCGCCTTATCATGCAAAGGTTCTTTATGTCACTCGCTTTTCCGCTTTTTGCTTTCCAACTTTTCAAGTAGCACTTCAAGCAAAACTCCTATTCTTTTGTCTTAATAAAAGTAAGGCTTCTCTGAACAGAGTTACACTGTGTGGACAGTCCAACTAATAGCAGCATCCAAGAAAGGGAATTTAAGCTTTTATCCTTGCATTGAGAAGCAGTCCCTCTCTACCTTTTACTATTGCCTTTGATTCCTTCCCACAATTAACACAATTTGAAAGGAATGACAATCTGTGAGACTAAAGCTCTATCAGTGCATAGTCTACACGTCCCCCAAACTTAGGGTAGAGACTAGACAAATATATGGTAGAAGCCCATGTATCCAGCGGTCCAGCCTATTTTTTCTTTTTTTTTTAAAAAGTATCACGTTTCTCAGGCCCATACAGATTTTTTTTTAAAGTCATCTCAGGCCCATATAGATATGAACAGATAATGATACCATGGATTTAGTTCAGTCCTGGGCTGGTCCAACATCAGACTAATCAAAAAAGATGGAAAGCAAAAGACAATATGTCAGAAGCGGATTTGAACCCACGCCCTCTCTCGAAGACCAGAACTTGAGTCTGGCGCCTTAGACCACTCGGCCATCCTGACTGTTTGCGACCAGTGGATCAAAACTATACCTCAAGAATTAGGACATTTTAAGATGAGCAAGGGTGGACCCAACTATAATAGAAAGACTTTAGATCTTTTTCTGCTGAATAAATCCTTTATTGCTCAAAAAACTCAACCCGAAACAGGGGAGAAACAAAAAGATTGGGCTTAGACCTATCTTTAATAAAGGCCTAAGATACATGAGAGGGCAAATTGGAGATGAGAACCGGCCTAGATCAGTTTACAAGAGCTGCCCATTGGGCGAGCAAATGTGTAGATACATTACCTTTACTATGAACAAAAGCAAATTCAACATTTGAAAAACAATTAGCAAAGAACAAAATATCTTCTAAAATAGACTTGATACTACAATGCGGGTTATATATGACTTTTTCAATGGCTTAATGACATTCCAGACATCTCCCTCCAAGATTATATTTTGAAATCCTTCATTCATAACACACCTCATGGCATACCAAGCTGCTCTCACTTCCCCTAGCAGGGAATTTCCACTCTCAAATTGCTCTGACCATGCCAACGAAGGTTGCCAACTGTATCTCTTCCCATAACTGCAACCATGGTTTTCTCTTCACGGATTGCAGCATCAAAATTTAGCTTGATCCAGCTCTTTGGAGGGGGAGACCATAACACATCTTTGGATGGTCTCTCATTTTGCTCCTTTCAAGCTTCTTCATGCTCCATGAAGACTCTAAAAAATTGCTAAACCCACTAAAGTTTGGATTTTACACCTAATATCATTATATTACTAGGTTACCTCATTATTATTTTCATTTACACAAAAAATAGGGTACATATAAGACTATAGCATACGTAATTTTAGGGGTGACCTTGAGGACGTCTTGGGCCTTGTTTGGTAGTGGTACACTGGTGCTTAAGTATTGTTGTTCAAAATGATGTGAAAATTATAAAATTTAAAAAGTGTTGTGAAAATACGTGTTTAAAGTACTCATAATGCAAAAAATGTGTTTGGTACCATGTTTCAAATAACATATTTTAAAATATGAAAAAACGTAATTGTGTGTTTGGTATGTGTATGTATGTATTTTTTTTTTTTTTTTTTAAGTAATGAAAATAATGCTATTTTATTTAAGGAGAGAGAAAAAGAAAGAAAAGAAAAGAAAAGGGAGAGAATGACAAAGTGGTGGGCCCGTAGGAAAAAAAGAAAGAAAAGAAAAAGAGTTTAGTCTTGTCAATGGGTCTTACGAGACCACTCAGCAACGTTACTTGAAAACTAAAAACTAGTATAGTAAGTTTTCAAAATACATGTTTTAAACACCCTAAATTGAGAACTATAACTCAAACATTCTTGATAAAAAAAAACTCCTACCAAACATAGTTTTCTTTTTGGGGCCCACAGTTTTCAGTGTTTAAACATTGAAAACTATTATTTGAGTTGTATACCAAACAGGCCCTTGATGTTCTTAGAAGAGTAACCACATCCTGGTAGCACGGCTCCCCACAATCAACCCATTCTTCTTCTGCCAAGGATCTTACTATTTTCAAAGGACATCCATTTTCAATTTCTATTCAAGAGTTCTTACATGTTTCCATTCCCCTTCAAAACCATGAAAAATGAACAAATGTTCTAAGATGATTTTGGCAATTACTTTTTTTGTGTGAAATATTTTTCTCTTAAAGTTTTAATTTTTTTTTTCTTTCTATAATTGTTACATGTAGGGGAGTGGGGATTCAAACCTTGGTTATCCTCATTTAAGAGATCATACAATGTCATTGAGCTACAATATGTTTTACAAAATACTACTTAATTTAGTGCAACAATGTTAATTAATATTTAAATGTAGTTAAATAGTATTTTTAAGTGTTCAATTTCTACTAAGTTGACTCATTTGGCCTGATTCATGGTAAGATAAAACAATCATGTTTGGGATGGATTTGGATTTTAAAATTAAAAAAGAAAAGAAAAGAAAAAAACCCGATAGTCACAACAAGAAAGAAGGGGGGATTTGAACCTTGATTCTCCCCATAATGGAGAATCTAGGTTTTTGCCATTTTTTTTTTTCAAATATGAATAAGACAGATTTGTGATGAAATTCTCAGTATTTAATACGGTCCACTGTGTAAAATATTAAAAGTGCTTGACTGTTTGGGATTTGGAAAGGTTTTTTACTTCCATATTTGACCAAAAATTTTTTATTTTAAATTATTCATGTGAAAAAAATCCCTAATAGATAAGTGGAACATAATAAATATTTAATTTTATTGTGAATTTTCTTACCTTCAAATATCATATAACGTTCACATAAATCACTTGTTATTTTTCAAATTGATCCCAAACAAGTGTCGTATGGAAAAATTTTTTGTAGACCCCTATATAAATAGTAAATGGATAGCTGTGCATGATGAACAGACTCTTGTAATCAACAAGTACTAGACAAGTATTCTAAATAGTAAAAAAAAAGTGAGTTCTAATTAGTTCAACTGATAAAGACTCTAATGGTTGAATAAGAAATCTGGAGTTCAATTCCCGCCTACACTAAAAATTGATTGATATCTTAGTCTAATGATAAAAAACTATAATCAAAACCGGACGCTATAAGATAAAATTCTCTAAAAAAAAAGAATAGATAACCATTATTATTTATTCTTTTGCATTTTAGCATCTATTGTACTACAAGGACATGTGTCCATAGTTGTAACATTGATAGATGACCATTTTGTAGGCAAGGACAGTATTGTCCATAGAAATTCCTTCTTGTCTTTTTAGTTTTAGTTTAGTTTTTTTTTTTTTTTTTTTTTTTGGTGTGTGTGTAAGAATGGAAAATGCATTAACAAAAATTAAATAGCTCCAGCGTACAGAGGTTGCTGCCCATCATAATATAACCTAGCATTGCCATAAAATAACAACATAAATATGTTCAGAGGCAGACTATCAAAAAGTAATAAATCATGACTAGAGCTCGATCTCTTTCTAGCCAAGAAGTCCCAGGGCTGGACCTAGGCTTAGGCCAATTAGGCCATTGCCTAGGGCCCCCTTACTAGAGAAGGTCCCAAATTTGGGGGAAAATTTTTATTTATTTATTTATTTTATATATATATATATATATATATATTTTTTTTTAGGAGATACTAAAACATTTTAGTTTACATTTTTTTTTCACTATTAAGAAGGTTCAAAGAATTAAGTAATGCTAGAGATAGAGATAAGACAAATTCAAATAAATAGGTCTTACAAATAGACGTGTTACTAATCACAAGTGATTCAACTAGGAAAATGTTAAAAATACTATAAATTTTACTACATAACTTTTATTTATTTAATTATTTTTATACAAGATAAAAATTATAGTCTAGCTAAAATCTTATTCTACATAAATCTTATTACTACTTTAAGCTAAAATCCAACTCAAACACATGGCCTAATCTGATTGGCTATCTTTAATCTCTAACTATATGCAAAATATTCATGATATCTCTAATACCCAACAACTGTCTACCACAATCAGACCATATATTTCTCTGTCAGCTACTAGAGCAGAGCATTAATGCTCTTCTTGCTCACCAAGATTAAGTCACAACACAATGAGACCTTGACTAAATCTCTAAAGTTTCATTAACTTTCAACCAATCCTTTTATTACCTACTAAAATGTGTTGTAGTAGAACCTTGGACCAAAAACACAAACACCCGAAAAAAGAAACATTTTCAACTAAACCCTAGCAGTGTATTCAGCACTTGACACCTGGCTGGAAGTGATATCATCAATCATTTAACGCTAAATTCCCAACAACCAACTGCTATACCCAAAATAGCAAGACACCCTTAAAAAAAATCTTACCATTTTCAGCAAAATCTATGAAGTAAATGCTGAATGTCCTATCCAGCAGTCTGAAATCACCCAGCTGGCCTCAAATGCTTCTATCCATAGCAACAACTGTCTTATGACAGCTGTCTCATTATAACTGTCACAGCTTTTCCTGACAGCTGGGACAGCTTTTTTAGAACAGATGTAACAGCTGACCTAGCAGCCTTAGCATTACTGATTTTTCACATTTGGCTAAAATCAAAATCAACTAAAATAACTATCTTTTTCTTGCCAAAATACCTTCCTTTTATGCTGCTTTTTCCCCGGTAGCTCTTACCCAAAATAGCAAGAACACCATAAACCTAAACATACCATTTTTGGCCAAATCTTAGGATGGATTTTCTGAAGATTCATTGTTAATTGAGACAAATTTTGGCTGATATTCTTTGCAAATACCCCCTTAAACTCAGCTATAAGGAGGACTCCCCATCAACACCTCAAAGGGAGGACACCAATGGAGAACAACTCTCTCACAACCTTCTCTATTCTGTCTACCTCTAATTATCTTCTTAAGCTCTTAATGAAGTTCGGAGCTTCTGAGTTTTTTAGTTTCTAAATTAGGAACTAAACTCTTCAGCCCTTAACTTATAAATGCCCTTTATAAGCCCTCATACATCCCAGCAACTTTGCCAAACACACTACAACACCATTACTATCTTATACTCATTCTCTCACTTTCCATATCCAGAAAATATGTCTATCTTGCTGCTCCTATCTCCAAATACCTAAACACATCTCCATACTCTTCTCTTACAAAATCCCTCCTCTTGGAAAGTAATCTTTACAACTTCTCCAACAGTTATAATCTCATATTTTTATTATCTTTGACCATCATATTTATCATACTTCCATATATCATACAAACTACATCTCACAAAACATCTATATCTTTTACCATCTCCACACTTCTCAAGAGATATCAAACACTCATACCAAAAGCCCTTCTCATGGAAGGCATAAAACTTCTAATGCTAAATCCCTTCTCCTAGAAGGCACCAAGATCTCATATCAATGCCCTTTTCATGGAAGGTACAAATCCATCTTACATAAAGCCTTTCTCTTAGAAGGCACAAGTACTCCATACAAAAGCCCTTCTTATGGAAGGCAACACTATTCATAACTTTACAAGAACTAAAAGAGCATTGTCAAGGGGAAAACTCATTTAAGTGCATGATAAGAGGGGCAAGCTTAACCAACCCCTACACACAGCTGAGCATACTCTCTCTCCCTCCAGTTGCATCCATTTTTCCTTTTTAATCTTGAAGTTATCATGGCAAACTGCCTCTCTACCGCTGGAGTTACTCTGCTGGGATATTATCAACTCACAAAAGCTGTACAGCTGGGGCTACAAACCATACAAAGATAAGTGAATTTACTTCCATATCTTCAAATTTACACCATTGAGTACATGATTACTTCACATTTAAATACATATTACCTTATTCCAACTACTATTACAACTATTAACCAAGGCTTAATCCCATTTAAATGCATGATAAAAAGGGCAAACTTAACTAGCCTCTATCGCTGGCATTCTGCTGGAACCCTATCAGCTTACTGATGCTACACAGCTGGAGCTATAAACCATAAAAGGATAAGTGACTTTGCTTCCATATCTTTAAATTTACATCATTGAGTATATGATTACTTTACCTCTAAATAAATACTACTTTATTTCAACTGTTATTACAACTACTAATCAAAGCTATCATATCAAACGCATATTGTATATTTATTCGACCATTATCATGATTCTTAGACTTTGGCTTTAATGGTTTTGTAGGCCTAAAAATATGCCGGTAGTCATTGGACCACGTGGCCCAATGTTGAGTTCTGGAGGCAACTCCCTAAAAAGAACCCGGGCTTAGTAAGGTCATCCTTCCAACGGACCACACATGGTTGGGTAACCAAAAAAGGCCCCCGAACAATGTCTAACTAAAAAAACATACTATGATTATAATAATTAGCTTAATTAATAAAGTTTTTTCTACTAAAAAAAAAGATTAGTAAAGTTTTCACTTTTCATGCACCAAAAGTAAATTGGTGTTTTAGCTTGATAAAAAATAATAATCATTTATTAATCATATGTTTTGAGTTGAAATTCTATTGTATCTCTAAATAATTTTATAAAAAATAAAAAGAAAGAAAAACACAAAGGAGATGATTTTAAATCTCTTTTATTTTTAGTCAATGTGGGATATGTGACTTTTTTTTTTTTTTTTTTTTTTTTTGAGAATAGAATATTTGAGTCATTTGACATTTATTTAATTTTGTATGGTTTTTTTAAGACCATTAAATTTCTAAAATGTAATGTGTCTTATATATATAAGTTAAACTTAGAGGATTTAAAAAAGAGACCCTTCCCCCAAAAATATATTATTATAGTTAGCAAAATTCTGAAATTTCTATTTGGACTAATGCATGAAAATGTAATTAAATTCTGAAATTGAATAAAATGATTAGCATTTTTTTATTCAAAAAAACGTTATCACCAATGAACCTATGGCTCAAGTGGTGCCTCGGTAGTCGGTGCCACTCGCATTAACAAGTGCGATCCCAAGGTTTAGTTTCATTTACTTTTTATGATATATATATATATATGTGTGTGTGTGTGAGAGAGAGAGAGAGAGAGAGAGATAATACAATAGTGACAATAAGGTTAGTGGTTTAATCTTAAATCTGTTCGTTGAAAATGCCAAAAAATGACCAATTGAGTCACGAGACCCATTGCCTCATTGGGGGATTTGATTCCTCTTCAAAGAAAAAAAAAGTATAATCAATGCGGATGATAAGAGGTTCAATAGCAATACTAGCCTATGAACCTCAAAGGTTGTTGTCCATTTATTAAGGCTAATTTTGATGGTTTAGGCTTGGTGGTGCAACTTTGTTTTGATAAACATGTGCATCGTATTCTCTGCAAACAGGATACAAATAAGCTTTGTACTTAATCTTATCCTTTGAACTAGAACTGAATATGATTTATGATCTAGTGGACATACAATGATAGGATTATTTTAGTTATCTTTCTTAATTGAATTTTTTTAAGCAATTAAAAAAAATTGACTCTATTAAGAAATAAGAATGTGATTAGATAAAATGTTTTGCTGACTGCATTTCAAGAAAAAATTATATGGAGGATTGAAGAATTAAACTTAGGTTTTATTAATGGGTTGATTTGGTCACAAACCACAATGATTGTTTATAAATTATATATATATATATATATAAAATAAAAATTAAAAAAAAAAAAACCCTACGATTTTGTAATTTGACTTCATTCTATTAGTTTACAGGTCCGCTCTACCTCAACGCAAAGGACTATAATTAGATCAATGAAAATAACTACTCAATTACGTTAAGTAAAACACAACTACATATGCTACAAGACAATGAAATTAATCTATCAAAACTAACTTCCAAATAGGACGTAGAAATTACAACAACATGAAGTAATAGATCTAATTAAGAAGAACCTACAAGATACAAAGTTAATTACTTGCATCAACACCTCGACAAGACTACACATATTGCTAAACTAACAAAATACAAGTGAAATAACAACAACAACAACAAAAACACATTTTGGGATATGTTTTTGCTTGGGATACAAGCCTCTATTTACTCTTGAGATTTTTAAAAAAATTAATGGTTATTTATAATGCATGAAACTCTATCCTTAATCTTTTATGACACTTATACCTTGAGTTATCATCACATGATTTTTTTTTTTTTTTTTTTTTTTTTTTTGATAACCTAATAACTAGTGCACTTTACTTCTCTTATGGTTGATTTAATGAGAAATTGTCATCTCATCATCACATGTTGAGCATGTTATACTATCACTGTTGTGATCGTCTAATATTTATAAGGCGCCTTGTTTCTCCTTGGTGTCACTTATCAATTAATTATGATGCTAACAAGTCCTTCTTATTCAATACTAAACAAAGAATGAAAACAACAATTTGCATAGACAATAAAAGGAGAAAAACCTTATGAATCAAAAGAAAAAAGAATACCCTTTTGAACATACTCAGTTTATATATATATAACTGAAATGTTTTGAAAAAACAGTTTAGATTATAGTTTTGGGATAAGATATCTTGTGTACCATTTCTGTTAACATTTTTTTCTGAATGAATAATTGAATACTCCTTAAAAATAGAGGAGGGGATTAGTGGACAACTTGATCTATAGCCCTCTATTGCTGATCTTAGGATTTTCAATTTATCATATTATTCAACCAAAGCATCCAACCAAGAAAAATCAAGTAGATGACTGAGCTGAATGAATGTATGAACAATGGAATACATTACGCTGGGCTAATACTAATACAACCCATGAACCAAAAAGGAGTTTTGGATTGGTTATCAACCAAAATGGGCCAATATTGGGCCAACCTAGATTCAAGGTGACCTTAGCCCATGCTTCTTAAAGGTACCAAACACAGTGTTAGGGGCAGTTAAAAGCGTTAATGTTTGACTTAGAACCGAATGAACTATGGTTTAGTTTGGTTAGCTTTTTTAACCTCTGCTTTTTAAAAAAGTGATGGTTTTAAAAGTGTTGTTTTAAAAAGTGCAGTATAAAATTAATTTTTTTTTAAAATAGAGTATTTAGTAAAAATTATATAAATTAAAAAAAAAAATTATTTGACTAATACTTATAAAACGGGTGGTTTGACGTATAAATAACCATAAAGGACAAGATATATTATTATCATTATTATTATTATTAACTTCTTGATAGACTCTTTTAATTTTTCTTAGAATGGAATACACACTCATTATCTTAAAACCTAATAGTTTTGATTGTATAAATATTTGCAATAAATTTTTATTGTGACTTATCTTTTTCTTTTTGTAATTATTATACTCATTAATTATTAATAGTAACAACTCTTATCAAAAAAATAAAATTCCTTGTTATGGGCACAACATTTTCATAAAAACTTCACAATAAAATCTATATGATAAATTGTTAATGGTAGATAAAAATAGGGATTGGCTTACATCCAATGAAAATTTAACAGGATATCTCCTTTTGTTTTAAATAAAAGTTGCCACGTCACTTACTAATAAACCAACGGTGGAGATTAAAAACTCAATGCCACCTCATTAAATTTTAAGCCAAAACTAAAAGAGCCCACCCAAGACTAACGTGGCTGCTTCTTCTCACGTTAACAACGTTAACATTTTCACTAACGTTTTTTTTTTTCTTTCCCTTCTCACGTTAACAGTGCCCGCCCAAGTTCTCCCTCTTTTTTTGTTTAATTTTTCTTTTTTCTAGCCTTCCAAATCAGATTTTAGAACTGATTTGTTAACGTTTTCACTAACATTTTTTTTTTCCCTTCTCACGTTAACAGTGCCCGCCCAAGTTCTCCCTCTTTTTTTGTTTATTTTTCTTTTTTCTAGCCTTCCAAATCAGATTTTAGAACTGGGCTAAAGCATATGTGAAGATGTCATTTTCTGCAGGAATGACTACAACTCAATTGAGTGAGAGTAGAAACTTTGATTTGAAGGATTATTTACATAAATTTCTGAACTTTTCACCTATTAAAATAAAAAGGATAATTTACAGTAATTTTGGATGGATAGTCTTGTAATTTTGTAGTTTTTCATGATTACTACCTTAATTGTTTGTAATGAGGAGGCGTGCTCTTTGAATGGATAGTTTTTATTTTGGGTTTAAAAAAATGCCTGCCAAGTGCTTGAGAAAAGTTCCCAAAGAATTTCAAATAGGGTCAGGGCCAACTAGCATATACTGTGAAGGAAGCATTGTATTTGAAGGAATCATGCTAAGGCCAACTAGCAAACTGAAGCAGCTATAGCACTGCACCAGTTATGCAGCAGCCACAGCACTGCATCAGTTATGAAGCAACTATAGCACTGCATCAGTTATGCAGTAGCTACAACACTGCACTAGGCACCTATTAGATATTTTATAACCGCAACAACATAGACTAATATATATATATATAAATATATATATATATTTATATATATTCTTCCTGCAAGCCAATAGCACAACAACATACTATTCTTCCATCAAAAAAGATACTATTCTTCTAATTTGCATAAATTGTTTGCTAAAAAAGTACAAAGTAGCATTAAAGATAAAAAGAACTTTGACCATTACAAACTTTGAGCTCCAACAAAAGCATAAACTGTGAGTTCTACAAGTACAATCTTCAAGCTCCAAAAAAAAAAAAACATAAATAATGAGCTCTAACAATTACAAACTTTGAGCTCCAAAAAGTAGTATAAATTGTTAGCTCCAACAATTAAAAAAAAATGGTTATTTACAGTCATTCAAAACTAAGAATTCGCTGCATCCATTCGAAGATAGGTCAAAAAAGCTTCAATTTCACCAGTTATAAACTTTGTAAGCAATGAACTGATATCATCCCCTTCAAGATCACTAGGATTCTTAGAACATGGAAGAGGAACATGAGGATTTGTCATTCCTGCTTGACACATTACAACTATTAGCCAAATATTAACTATTAGAAAATCCACATAAGTCTCTTGAAAATTCTTCATTTCTTTTCTTACCATAAAAATCTACTGAATTCTCAAAAGTTCCAAATGAACTTTGTTCTTGATCATTTCTAATACTCTTTCCTTGAATATAGTAGAAACATAATAGTTAAAAATGATGATTAATCTTATAGCATAAAACTAGTTGTTATCAAATAAATTTCAAATGATTCTTATTTATGCACTCAAAGTAAACTCTAATACAATGGTACTGAGATAACGACAAAGGATTACAAGGTTCACCAACACTTGAAAAATGAGGAATGTACAAATCCTATATTTATTAGTGATCAATAATAGTGTACAATTTATGAAATCAAAATCATCTAAAATGAAGGGGAAAAAGAAGATTAAACAACATGGATGAAGTTACCTAAACTGAATGATCTATGTATAGCAGTGGATTATAACTAATTGCCCCATTAACTTGCATAGATGAAGTTAAATGCTTATCCTACGTAATGTGTAATGTTTAGTAAATTATTATGTCATTAAATAAAGAACCTAGAATATTTGTGAAGCAGTATAAATGTTAAAAATTATAATGGTGAGACTAGTACCTATAAACACTGATTTGTTTGTATGGGTTGATGGATGCTTCCTTTTTTCTTCTTTTTGGGCTTTTCAAGACAACTTTTAATCCAGCGTCTTCCTTTACAGCCTTGCTTCTTCTTGAGACCC
The DNA here is from genome assembly GCA_028535165.1 of Quercus tomentella. NCBI lineage: Eukaryota > Viridiplantae > Streptophyta > Magnoliopsida > Fagales > Fagaceae > Quercus > Quercus tomentella. The sequence continues at coordinate 10,351,828 of JAPQVY010000155.1, forward strand.
TTAGTAGAAATGGTTATCATCTCGTCTGATGAATTTTCTTGGTTAATATCAACTTGACAGGGATTAGATTTTTTTCTAAGGATATCATCAATTTTTTTGCTCAACTCATTATAGCTTCCCAATGCTAGCTCGTATGCTTCCTCACATTCACTTGCTCGAGCAATAAGCTTGACATACATTGGACCCAAAAACTTATATCGAGTTGTAACTTCCAACTTGGTGTCAGCTTTGATATCACGTCCATTAAAGTCTTGCACAATCTCATTTTTTGCATCTTTTGTCCATCTCTTAAGGATGTATTTCTCTGGAAGAACCTTAATATCCATAACATCAAGAATTTTTAAAGCATGACTACACAAAATTCCAATTCTTTCAAACTTTCTACAACTACATGAAACAATCTTTTCAAAAGGATTCCAAATTACTCGATGATCTTTTGGCTTACCATATATTGAAACTATATACTCATGAGTTGCATTTCTTTCAACACACTCCTTCACAAAAGCTCCTTGAAACTCTTCATATTGCTCTTGAAACTTCAAAAATAATTTAGGTGTATAAATATGTGCTGCTTGAATCAGCATAGGTGACGCAATCTTTACTTTTGGCAACTTTTGTCTTAAATTGTACTCACCATTCAACTCCTTGTAACGTATAGCATCAAGTAGTCTCTCAAAATGTATGAAGAATTTTACAATATCATACTCTGATTGTAAATAATCCTTCAAATAAGAGTTTATACTCTCACTCAATTGAGTTGTAGTCATTCCTGCAAAAAATGACATCTTGACATATGCTTTAGCCCATTTCTCTTTCACTTCAAACGTACTTTGAAGCCAAGAATTATCAAAAGCATTGTACTTATGAAGTATAGCATCCCAAGCACTAAGAAACTCTTCCTCCTCTTCCCAAATTTTAAAACATGCATCAAGATCACTTCTAAATTCATCCTCACCTCGTAATAAATGGTTGACACCCTTGAGAGCATTTTGCATTAAATGCCATTTACATAATCAATGATAAGTATTTGGCATCACCAATGAGATGGCTTTTGCCATTGCCAGATCTTGATCGGAAAAAATTGTATTTGGTTTATTCCCAGACATTGCTTCAAAAAATGCTTCAAACAGCCACTGAAATGTATCAATAGTTTCATCATATAAAAGGGCAACCCCAAATATCGCAGACTCTCTATGATGATTAAACCCAACAAACATTGCAAGGGATCGATACTCCTTATTAGTTCTGTACGTTGTATCAAAAGATACCACATCACCAAATAACTTATAATCAACAATCATTTGCGCATCTGCCCAAAAAATATTTGTTATTAGTTTTGAAGTATCTAATTGTACTGCATAATAAAAGGAAGGATTCTCTTTCCTTTGTTTCTGAAAGTATTTAAATAAACTCCCTGCCTCACCACATTTCTGTTCTTTTTGCCATTTACTATAATGGTAATTCTTTTGATCTTGCTTGGTGTAACCAAGAGCATCTCTACCACCAACTTGCCTGGCCATGAACTCATATGAATCCTTCAATTTTATACCACTATCATAAGCCAAATCAATTTCCATTGCTTGTGCTTTTGAGACCTTTCGTTGGGATGGCATCATGTGAGCACATTGTGGAATATGGAGAATATGATTATGGTTGAGCCTAGGGCTATGTATAAAATATTTCCCCTTCTTTTTATCAAGCCGAATTATCATATGAGCATTGCAACCTGTCTTTGTTTCAACCCGTTCATACTTACTTTCACCATCTCTCTCCCATGAGGCTTTATTTCCCTCTTTACAACAAGTAAACTTTCTTGAAGTCACCACGCCATCTTTTTTTCTTTTTTTGCACCATTCTTTTCGAATACTAAATCCAAAATTTCTTCCACACTCATTATAAAAGTCATATGCCCCTTGTTCAGAATCAAATTCAATGCCAAGTTTTGGAATATAATCAGTGTCCAATTTTTGACTGTCTTCGTTGTTTTCCACTTCCATTTATCTGTTAAATATAAATCAAAATGTATAAGAAACGTGAATTACCACTGAAAAATGAAAATAAATGAATGAATGATGGCAAAAATTTTGTAATCTTATACATTATTTGCCTAAATTTATTAACAATGACAAAAAAACTCATAGATTTAATAATATTTAGCCTAAACTTAATCTTTTAATTATTTTGACATCTCATAAACATAGGATTGAATAAGAAATCAAAAGTAAAGATGGAAATACCTTCTCTGATACTCTGACAGTTTGCAAAGAAATTTCTTTTTCTTCTTCACTTTTTTTTCTAAAGATTATACCGAATAGTTCTAAAATCTGATTTGGTAAGCTGGAAAGAAGAAAAATAAATAACAAGAGAGGGAGAACTTGGGCGGCAAAACATATTTTTCTTATTGCTATTTTTGTATTTTGGCGCTAAGTTTTGAAACTGAAGAGTCGATGAAGTAAAAAAAAAAAAAAAAAACCATTAACATTAACGTGAGAAGAAGCAGCCACGTTAGTCTTGGGTGGGCTCTTTTAGTTTTGGCTTAAAATTTAATGAGGTGGCATTGAGTTTTTAATCTCCACTGTTGGTTTATTAGTAAGTAACGTGGCAATTTCTGTTTAAAACAAAATGAGATATCCTGTTAAATTTTTACTGGATATAAGTCAAACTCATAAAAATAATAATAATAATGTCAACAGCACTATTTTTTCTCTAAAGAAAAATAGCACTAATTTAAAAAGTCTAGAATACAATAAAATGCACAACCCAAGAAAAAGTTCTAGTCTAACCATATTTGCATTATATCTCAAAATGACTAGTCACAATTGAGATTCCTTATAGTTATTAATAAAGTCTAGATCTATCTAGTAAACACCCGATATTAAACTCGTCACACAGCTACACAACACACACAATCAATCAAATTGGAACCTCACAATTATGATCTACATAAATGATTTGAGCAATAAGGTTGGCCAGCGAGTTCGACCACAGGCAGGACTTTGAATTCTTGATGATCACAATATCAGGTTATAGCCCATTTCAGTTTCTGGGTTCAAATAGGTTTTACGCAACTTTCGTACTAGTCCTCTTTGTCAATTTGTATCTCACCATCAAGACGATTTTGTAAAACCAGAAGGCACTAACCAGTTGCAAGCCCAAAGCCATTGCCTAAACAATGCGATGAACACACATTAATTATTAGAAGAAGATACAACCAAACAAAACAAGTTCACAGACAAGTTAAATTTATATTCATTGCTATATAGAGCATAGTAGCATACCTTTATGAGAAATGGATTGTTAGCAACCAAAGTCACATAAGCGAGATAAGGCCCACCGCCCATCCTGGCGAATGTAAATATTACTGCAAACAAAATCTGTGCAAATTCCAAAGTTAGTAATTACCCTGATTTATATAGTCCATTCCAAAAGTGATGTTTGACAGCATTTGATTGGTGTATTTAGATGGGTTGCATTCATTCATGAATGATGCTAGGATACTTTAAATTTTAAAAGGTAGAACTTAGATGAAGTTATTTAGGTGCAATATATTAAGTTTTTCAATTAAATTCAAATACGGTTGTATTAATCAATAAAACACAAACTAAATTTTTTTTCTAAGGATTATCAAATTTAATGTAACAATGTGTTTGAATTTAATAGGAAAACTTAATGTACTGCTCCAATTAAAAAAAAAAAAAAAAAAGTAATTTGAACATTTTTTTATTAGGTTGTTAAAGTCCATCAATAAAAATCCATTGTATATTACATGGACTTGGATTTTGGTGAAATCGTAATGGTTGTATTTGTGGATGAAGCTTCAATAAATTTAGTGACAAAATTTCACAATTATCAACAGATTTGTTGTGATTGGTACATAACGAAGATTATGTTAATGATAGACCCTTATGAATGAGTAACTCTTAGGAATTCTCGGAGCACAGACAATGGTGTTTCATCCTCTCGCATTCATAGTGGAGTCCATTCATTAAATTCATGATAGGGTTTACCATGAATGTGAGAGAAGGGAACACAATTTCTCCATACTTCAGGAGTATCTAAGAATTTTCTCATGTTACCATCAAAACTTTTGTTAACAAATGTTATTAGTGTCTTATGGGCAGAAGTTAAGGTCCATTTAATACTTTATAAAATAAAATCTGTGTACATTTTTCAACCAAAAAAAAAAAAGGTCAAATAGGCCATATATATTAAAGAAAAACACAAACAACCGTAATTAATTTGTTAGTGCACATAAATAAATTATAGTTAATTGTATTTTTCATTTTGAGAAAAATATACATTACAACTTATATTGAACAATAGTATCTAATTATCTATTGTTAAATTTTTCTTTGCTCATAATTAGGAAGTCGTATGTAAAATTCAAAGTAAACTTTAACTACATTATATCATATTATATTAAAGTTGAAATACAATAAGAATTCAAATTAAATCCAATTTATTTTTTGATTGCTGTCTAATTATGTCATATGTCCAATTTAATTTTCTTAATTTTGGTGTTTAATAACCTATTTATAATACTTAAAACAAATGCCAAGATAACCACCTCACTCACCAAGGTAAAACCACATCATCGTCACTCACTACTATTGAATATTTCCATGTGTAAACACAAACTACAATCTAGATGTATACTAATATTGCAAAACCAAGTTCTACCCTTAGCACAAACTATAAAAAAAAGTTGGTAAGAGCCCCCAAGAATTTGAACTCACATCAGCAACCAAACTAAGGTCAGTGTCTTTGTAACCAAGCTCTTTGAGAAGCTCCCTTAGGTGGAGGAAGGGGCTGGAAATTTCGGTTATCCATAATGCAACGACCATCTCCGATCCACACTACATAACAAAGAAAGGTGTGACATTACTTGGTAAATTTGGTTAAGTATGCAAAAGCCTAAGAAACTTTTTGCAACGTTGGTCAATTTCATCTTTAAATCTCCTCTCCATTTAAATTTTAACAAAACTAGTTAATATTTCAAATGGAACACAAGTTTAAAGGTTATTATAGAAAGTGTAAAATTTTAAAATAAATTAATTTCAACCATTGATTATGTGTGAAATTTAAATGGAAATGAAACTCAGACATGATTTTAAGGGTTTAAATTAATACAATCGATTCAATTTTTTAGTTGATCAACCATATTAAACTTTATCCAATAATTGAAGGCTGAAATAGTAACTCTAAAAAAAAAAAAAATTCAAATTACGAATTTAACCTTTAGATCTGTCTTAATTAGCTGATAAACTTGAGAATCAAAACTTTTATACCAAGTTAGGTTCCTAACTCTCCAAAGAACTTCCGAGTGAACCTTAACCCTATATTTGGATGAAGAAAGATGAGAAAAGAAGAAAGAAGAAGAAAAAGTGAAAAATATTAGAATATAATAAATTTTACTAGTATATTGATTCCAAACCACCTTGTTTACTATTTTTTTTTTTTTTTTTATCTCCTTTGTTTCAAACGTGTCAACTCCATAGGAAGACAAAATTATTGGCCCAAGATAACAAAAAAAAAATGTAAAGATTAATACCTTCTTATAGGCTAGGCCTGCTCCAAATCCAACAATGCTAACTAGATGATGGATCGAATTGTCCAATTTGACTTGCTTGTCAAAGAGGCAACATACCATATCATAGATCATATAAGAAAGGCTCATTGCTAGAGTTTGCATCTGCTCAGAGATCAAGTTCCCACCATCAATATGAGAGTTACTAAAACACAACAATCACTAAATTTAAACTAGGCTCTCCAACAGAATTCCCTTGTTAGAATTTGTTCAAGACCTCAAACAGAGAGTCACTTAAGTGTGAAAAGTTCCAAAAGATTTCAAAGAAAACAACCCCATAAACAATGGAAACAAACACGTTAGATAAAATACCTGCTTTGGGGAAGATTTTGAAGCCAAGGGACAAACTGGGCACCTCCAATCTTGAACAGTGAGAGAGGCCAATATCACAGCTAAAGTTGCATGAATCGTTGAAACAACTCGGTTGGAGAAATCAAATGAAAGCTTGGGGAAGACCCTCCTTGTCAACAGAAAAATTGTTGACCATGAAATGACTCCAACCACAACTAAATTCATAATATTGTCTTCCATTTTGTACTCCTCTTAACAGAATTTGGCTTCAAATGAGGATATCCTCAAAATATGTCAGAAAAAAACAAAGAAGTCAATTGGTTTCAATCGAATGCCATTGCACAAAATATAATGGGTATAGTTTTTTTGTTTTACTACTCGTTGAACATAAATGATTCCACGCAATTTGATTTATGCTGTACTACGTTGGCTGTATAATTTATGATGTATTAATGCTCTTCTGGACCAAAAATGTACTACTAATTTAAAACCTAAAGCTATTGGGAAGACTTTTCTTCTTCTTTTTCTTTTCTTTTTTTTATTTTTTTTTCCTTTTTTTCCAAATGAAAAAAAAAAAGAGGTTTAGGTTTATAGTATGGACTCAACGTCACATGATTGTAATGGATAATACCACGTGCCTTACCGAGGCAGGGACAGAGCCAAATCTTTGAGTTAGGGGGACGATTTTACTATTCATTGTATGTGGTAGTTTCAACTTCTGATTCTGCTACTTAGCTGCGGAGTTTTTTTTTTTTTTTGTGGGTAAGAAAAAAATTATTTTTGTTTAAAATTTTTTAAATGGCAGGGTTATTTATTTTGGATAAAATTAGTTAATTGAGCTTAATTTTGTTTTTAGTTTTACTGTTAATTTTTGTTGTTAAGCTTTTTTTTTTTTTTTGGGACTTGTATATTTTGTTTTAAATTTTAGATATATAAAAAATTTTATGGTCACTAAAATGATGAAATTGTAAAGCTACAAGTTTTTTTTTTTATTATAAATTATTGATGTAATAAGTGGTTACTAGTAAGTAAAAAAATGATGTGAGTGATATGTCCATATGCGAACCAATAAGAATTTGCTACCAAAACAGTTTATAAAAATATTACAAAAAGTTTGTGAGTATAGCATTATTCCTAAAAGAATCAATGATATTGTTAAAGTGAAACAAAATATAATTTTATAGAACAAAATTGCTAAAATTAGTACACATATATAATAGCATTTTTTTTAAAAAAATAGGGGGCCATTGCCCCCACTAGTCCAAGGGTGGTTTTGTCCCTGCACTGGGCTCATCAAGTGAAGTAATTCAAAGACTTCCACTGTCAAGTCACACCTAATTATTATTATTATTTTTTTTTAATAGAAGACCATTGGGAAGACAATCTTAAAGTTTTCCATTTCATTTGTCTTCGTTATTTCCAGTTAGCAAGGTGGGAGAGTATCTGAGCTCTCAACAATGACCTTTCAAAGTCCCGACGTTTCCAAGACCTGTTTGGTTGAATTTATTTTCGAATGATATTTTTCACAATACAATTATACTTTTACTTAATAAACTAAATATTCTTGCAAAATAAACTTATGATAACGCTGCACATTTTCTTTTTGGGGGATCAGGTTAAAGTACTTTAGTTCAGGCAATTATTGGGTACTTTCGGAGTATTATAAATGCGTACTTCATTCTCTCACATAACTGTGGGTTCCACTAATTAAATTAATGATGGATCACAATTCATGTGAAAGGAGAGAATACGCATTTATGATACTCCCGAAATATTTAATAATTTTCCTTTATCCTTACCAATTCCTTAAAGTACGGTAGTTTGCGAAACTTCGAGGAGTCTTTTACAAGGATATTTATTGCTATATATTTATGGTGGCAGTTCTGTGTTATTGTTCATTTAAAATAAATGAATATAAATATATACATATATATATATATATATATATATATATATATATATATATATATAGTTTGTTTGTTTGTTTGATTAAATGTATATTTTACTTAGTCTTATTAGCAAATACTCTTCAACTTCGTTTGAGAGTTTATAAGAGAATGAAATAGAATAAAATAATTATAAGGGAATGGAATAGAATGTATTTATGGCTTATTTGGTTGGAGTGGTGGAAAAGTAGGAGAATAGAAAATGGTAAGAGGATGAAAAAGTGAAAGGAAAGAAAAGATTTTAATTTCCCTCATTATTGTTTGATTAGAAGTGAAAAAATGAAGGAATGGAAAAAGTGAGTTTGCTTAAATTTTTTCATATATCCTTATTAAAAAAATGATGTCTAATTAAAACAAAAAAGTGACAAACAACCAAAAAAAGAAGAAGCAATCACTCAATTATGTCCTCATTAAATAAAACAAAAAAGTAACATATTTATTTAGAAACAAATTGTGTATGTGCAAATGGATGAGGGGGGGAAAAAGTAAACAGAGCAACCAGACGAAAAGAAGAAGGAGAAAAAAAAAAAGTAAACAAAGCAACTAGATGAAACGAAGAAGAAGAAGAAAAAAAAAAACTAAAGACTACTGACGTGGACGTAGCCCATTTGCAAGTGCACATAGGCATTTTCGTCCATTAAGCAGTCTCATTTTCTCTCTTCAGTTTTCTCCTCATTTTGGGAAGAAAACTTTTTGGTGAGCTCAGGAGAAAACACCTGGACCCCTCCATTTATTTTCCTTTCTTCCCACCCAACCAAACACACTCTAAAAAAGTTTTCCTTCCCATTTCCTCTCCAAAATTTTCCATCCACCCTATTTCACCTCAAAACAAACACACCCTTAAATAAAGAAAATGAATGAAATTGAATTAAGTAATCTTGATTAGATATTTTAAAATAAATGAATGGAAATGAATGAATTGTAAGTAATTTTGTTTGGAAGTAACATAGAGTTAGAGGGAATGAAATGGAATCATTTTATGACAATATTACTGTAGGGACACAATTTTTTGAGGTTCTGACCCTTATCGTTCGAAGTCTTGACCCAAAAATCCCAACACAATGAATGTTATAGAGTATGGGTTAAAGAATTGTGTTTAAGTAAGTCTAAACATTTTGTTGCATGAGTTAAGGGAATACATGAACAAAAACAAACGCCACTATGTCGGAGAGTCCCCCAGGAATGATATGGTTCCAAACTTGATTTCTGGATCAGATTAGTTCAATGGGATCTCTCTTAGTGCTCCCATCCCCCCTCTCTTGGGGGACTTATACATATTATATAGGCCCTCTCCAGTCATCTGGGCTTCACACTTGTCGATCATCCAAACCCCCACTTGAGCACCTGTCCCATCAGACACCTTTCTCAGTTCTTTGTGAGTTGCGGTAGCCAAGGTAACACTGTTCAGGGGTCTTCTCCACATCAATGCAACCAGGGGAGTAGTTGTAATGCATTTAATGTGGTGGTGGCAGCCTTTGCTGAGATATTTCGGGTTTCCTTCCTTTTTACGTATTTAGAAGATGAGCTGCGGTGGCTTGGACATGCCTTTACTCCGGATTTTCAGTATCCAAGGAGAAATTACTCCTCGGACATGTTTTCTCTGCGCCCATGGGCCTGAATAAGGATTGCTTGAGTTACGTTGGCTCCTCGGATAGTCTGCGTCCTCGGACGAGCCTTGCCCAGCCTGTTATTCTGGGCCGGTCCCCACAATTACTATTAAACTCTTATTTTAAAATAGATGGTCGAATATATTGGAGTATTTTGGGAGTTTTAGAAAAAAATTCATTAAATCTAATTTCATTCCCTCCTATTCCTCTCAATTTCAGGGAAAACAAAAATTTAAGGTTTTAAGAGAATAGAGAGGAATGAATGTTCATTCCTACCCATTCCATTCCCTCCATTAAAACTCCCAAATAAGAGAAGGGAAGAATATTTTAAAATTATTCTTTTCATTCTCTCCTCCTAAATGAAGGTTTAAGGTAATTGTTAATAAACCATTTTAGATTGTATTTACGGTCGTATTAAGAAATTGTTTTATGTCAAATTTTTTACTTGCTTCCTATCAAAAAAAATTATTGACTAGCTTTATAGGTGTGTGTGGAGCTAGAGAAACTAACTTTTTGAGATCTACTTATCACTTCAATAATATTTTCAATTCCCACATCAATTTATACTAATTTTTAATTAACCGGGCCCCACAATAACTCATTCTTAATGAGCACATTATAGTGCTTTTAACATTTTCCAATTATTTTAAGAAAGTTTTGACACCACTTCCATGAAAAATATTAAAAACCGTTAAAAAAATAATTACTTTTTTCTTTTCTCAAAAGAAGTTTCTAAAAATATTTTCTAAACAAATGTTCTTAAAGCGTCAGTTAACTTTTCCTTATTTTTATTAAGAATCTTGTAGTTTAAGTTTTAACTAGCTAGTATTTCTTAGTTTTTAAAGATATTTAGGATTTAAATTATTCCTCTCTATTGTAATATTGAATTATTAAAAAAAACATTGGCCCTAAAAGTTTAGATGTTTTCATTTAGAATTTATATATCAAAAGTCTTATTTTGGCCATTTATATTTAATTTAATTTTCATATTGACTCTCCTGTTTGTTTTTGTTAATAATCTAACCGATTAGTGTTTGTTAATAATTTAACCAATTAATGTCATTTATGCTGAATTGTTGTCCTACATTGTTTAAAAGAGTGCACTGTGTATAGTATAAGTATAACTTGCTCTATCCTCCTTTAAAAGTTACCGTGATTTTTTAATGTACTTTGTAATATGCCTTTGTAAGTTTGTGATAGAATCTATTTTCTTCTCTCTCTCTCTAGTGTTTGTTTGTTTGTTTGTTTCTAATTAAAAAAAAAAAAACTATTTAATAATGAGTATCCATTTTAGAAATTTTCAAAAAGTGAAAAATATATATATTTTTTCGTATCGTAGTGTATATGTGTGCGAAACTCTCTACTTAAATCTTGGCTATTGCCCCTCACATCCCACAAGAACTTATATTTGTGAAGTGATCACTGCACCAAGGGTGTGTGGTGGTCTCCATAATTTTTATAATTTGATATGACAATGAATATGATGGGTAAATTTCAACAAACTATTAAAAGCATTTTTGAATGAATATTTGTGATTGGTGATATATTTTTGTAATTATCATGTTGTAAATTTTATAATATTTCTAGTATTTTTGTAAGCCTTATGTCATGATCACATTCATTACAACACCAATTTGTAGTAAAATTTGTTATAACTTTAGCATTTTCTCAACAAAAAAAAAAAATCATATTAAAGAGTAAAAAGAATGGATTTAAAAAAATTTATTATATAAAATGCTAGTTAAATATTATTTAAGCGATAACATAAAGGCCCCATTTGAAAATTTCGCCTTAGGCCTCAGAAACGCTTGGGCCGGCCCTGAGAAGTCCATACACTTGTTAACTTCACGAAAACAATGCTTCATCTTCACTTGAGAAATTAGATTAATTAAGGTTCTGTAATCTATGATAAGAGAAGCATGATATAAGTTAAGAATTAAAACTCCCAGAAACCCAACCAAGCACGACATTTGCATCAAGTTCTAACTCAACTGCTAGCAAGTTCAAGTTAATATACAATATTAGACCATCCCTTAGGGCCCAAAGTTCTGCTTCAACACTAAATACTACAGCAATGAAGCGAGTGAAACCTCTAATCCAATTTCCACTATGGTCTTAGATTAAAACCCCCTCCGCCAGCCGTACACTCCATCATCCCTCGCCCGCTTCAAATCCTAACTTCACTGCAATAAAAAAGAAAAAGAAAAAGAAAATCCTAACTACACAACTGAGTCCATATAGATCAAATTATCCACTTTTGATAGGTCCAATAATGAATGGTGTTTTTAATTATGCAGACACGTCCCAAACTTTTAGGGTAGAGAATATTATGATACAAGCCCATATTTTCCAACCAATCCTCCTAAGAAAATGAGAATAATATGATATACAATTACAAGCCCATATTTCCAACTAGAAAAAATGAAAAAGTACCAAATGTTTCTCAGGCCTATACAAGAAAACAGAAAAACAAATAAAAACATAAATTTTGTCAGAAGTGGGATTTGTTTTTAATTATGCAGACACGTCCCAAACTTTTAGGGTAGAGAATATTATGATACAAGCCCATATTTTCCAACCAATCCTCCTAAGAAAATGAGAATAATATGATATACAATTACAAGCCCATATTTCCAACTAGAAAAAATGAAAAAGTACCAAATGTTTCTCAGGCCTATACAAGAAAACAGAAAAACAGATAAAAACATAAATTTTGTCAGAAGTGGGATTTGAACCCACGCCCTCGTTAGAGGACCAGAACTTGAGTCTGGCGCCTTAGACCACTCGGCCATCCTGACGTTGATGCTATCGTTTCGCAAAATTTATATTTATAACGTTTTATTTCTTTTTTCTCTTTACACCCCGCACTTAGTTTAACATTTATCGTGTGTGAAACCATTGGGCTCACATGTAAATATGTAATGGTGGCAATCTTCATAAAATTCATAGATTTACTTAGACATGGCAAAACGAATAATAATTTTCTAACTCGACCCGAAAAATACTCGACTCGAACTCAATTTTTTTGACCCAAAGTAAAAACGGGTTGATTTGTGACCCGACCCATGTTTTTTGCGGGTCAACCCAACCCAACCCGAACCATTTTTTAAAACTTTTTTTTTGGTAAAAAAAAATTAAGATAATATTGGTTTAATTGTTTGTTGTGAGGTTTAAGGAAACAATTAAGACATTTACATAATTGCATGCAAATTAATTGAAAGATGAATGGTTGAGCATTCTGTAATGAGTAAAGATTTTTAGATATCAAATAGCAAAGTACATGCCAAGATAATCTGGTTACAGTAGAATTAAAAACATAGATTTAAAATTGTAGACATGTGTGATAAACATTCACAAATGTGAAAATAGTGAAGCCAAAGTATCAAATTAGCATAAATTATGAATGTTTATACTTATTTTTTCAACAATTTATGTCCAAAATAAACAGTTTTTCAAAATAAATTATGATATTTCTTAGAGTGTGTATTGCTTAATAATGATATAATATTTATAAAAGAGACCATGTATGAATAAGTAAACAATCAAATTTTAATGCATATCTCAAATTGAAATAGAGTGTCAACCACAATTGATAATAGATTATAAAATTAATTTTCAAAATTGTAAATTTCTTATATGTTTTTATTCTTTGTCAAATGAGTTATCCAATAAGTTATTTGTAATTTTGTTTTATATTTTGGAATGTTGATATTGTGTAAAAATAAAATTTGTGTATTTGTTTTACTTATCTTTGTGTTATTTTGTTTAAGATAGCAATGTTAGAATTTGTATAATTTTATAATTATTGAATAAGTCTTAATAAGTTTAATTGAGTTCATTCTTGAGATAACTGGTGAATTCAAAGTAATGCATTTTATATCAAGTAATTTGTTGCATGACTTTACAAATGACAAATACATGTTGTTTTCTTTATAAAAAATAAAAAAATTCATGTGAAAATATGGGTCAACCCGACCCGACTTGAAACCCGATTGATCTGGACCCGTTTTAACCCGCTTAAAATGATCATCAGATCCATTTTGACCCACAATCCAATTGACCCGCCGGTTTTGCTCTGAATTTATTCCAATGAGCAGTACTAACAGCAGTAGCTTTTAATTCGCCCAACCCCTTAACAATAGTTTATTGTTATTTCATATTAATTGGCCGCTGTTACCTACCTACCGAAAAAAAAGGATTGATTATATTCATGCATCCAACACTTGTTCTGTTCATTCTAAAGAAAAAAAAAAAAAAGAAGAAGTTTCTTGGTCCGTTTATTTTTTTTATAAAAAATTTATTTTTAGGCCTAATTGTCGTACGAACCATATAGCTCACCAATCTCGTGAAACCTGAAATAGAACTGACCATCAACAAACAAAGAATTAAAGAAAGAAAGAATAGAACGAGCAATGCTAGAATTACAAAAATTTATTTGAGTTTTATTATAATTTGTCACGTAGTTAGTTGTGAGTGGTGAAAAATGAACCTACTACTTTTTCTCCACTATATTGCGAGTTGAGTTGCGTAAATTTTTGGTGTCATAGCAATTTTTTTTTTTTTTTTTTTTTTTTTTTTTTTTTTTGCGTTGAGTAAAATGCACTTTTGTGCTTTGCCATGAATGTCTATTGTTTCTCGTGTAGCGGAAATGATTCACCTACATACATGCCTTGATTTAAAAATTTCCAGAATGAATGAAAAACATTTAATAAGGTCAATGTCTTCCCAACAGTAATTGCCCTTTACCGATCGTCGCTATGCCCTACACCAATAAATTTTAGCTGTCGGATTCTTTTTTTTTTTGATAACACTGTCAGATGGATTTTACTTTTACGTTTTAGAAAGTAAATTGTTGGTCTAGACCATTGATACCATCATAAAACTCCAACCTACTTTCACCTAAATCTAACTGTGGCCCCAAATCAATAAAGTTCAACAAGTAAATATTGGTAAGTATCAAATACTAATGCATGTACGTGCATTCATTTGAAACCAATTGACTTCTTTCTTTTGTTTCTGAAATATTTTTAGTTGGCTAGCTTCATTTGAAACCAAATTCTGTTAAGAAAAGTACAGAATGGAAGACAATATTATGAATTTAGTTGTAGTTGGAGTCATTTCATGGTCAACAATATTTCTGTTGACAAGGAGGGTCTTCCCTAAGCTTTCATTTGAATTCAGCAACCGAGTTGTTTCAACAATTCATGCAACTTTAGCTGTAATATTAGCCTCTCTCTCTGTTCAAGATTGGAGGTGCCCAGTTTGTCCCTTGGCTTCAAAATCTTCTCCAAAGCAGGTATTTTATCTAACATGTTTGTCATTTTATTCTTCCTAATTTATGGGGTTGTTTTCTTTGAAATCTCTTAGAATTTTTCACACTTTAGTCTCTCTTTTTGAGATCTTGAACAAATTCTAATGTGGGAATTCTGTTTGAGAGCCTAGTTTAAATTTAGTGATTGTTGTGTTTTAGTAACTCTCATTTTGATGGTGGGAACTTGATTGTTGAGCAGATGCAAACTCTAGCAGTGACCCTTTCTTATATGATCTATGATTTGGTATGTTCCCTCTTTAACAAAAAATTCAAACTTGACAATTCAATCCACCATCTGGTCAGCATTGTTGGAATGGGAGCCGGCCTAGCCTATAACAAGGTATTAATCTTTACATTTTGATTATCTTGGGCTGATAATGTATAGCGTTAATGTTGTATTAGCATGTGCTTGGAATAAAAGGAGAGGATGCATAGTCAGGGACAGAACCATAATTTTGAGTTATGGGAACTGAAATATAAAATAGAAGTCATGAAAACCCAAATAAGCATCTATTTGGGTTGATTTGCGATGTTGTTTGTATTGATTTGTAGAGGGGGAGGGCAAATTTTATTTTCCTTGAGCTCAATTTGAATTAGACCCTAATAAATATTGGAAAAAAAAAAAAAAAACTGCAATTCATGGACTAGGGGCCCCTTAGGCCCTATGTGGCTTTGTCCTTGTTTGCAGAGTAGTACACAATTGAAATATACTAAGATTTAGTACATTCTGGCCACCTTCACTTTTCCTTCTTTCCTTTTCCATCATCTCTCTTCATTTAAAGATAGGGTAAAGGTTCACTTGGAAGTTCATTAAAGAGTTAGAGCATCTACAACAGTTGTGGCATAATTTATACCATTTTACCACACCAAAGACCTACTTTATTATTTTATCACATCATTTTACAACATTCCATTTATCAGATGTTTTATCATTCAACTCTATACAT
Organism: Quercus tomentella; assembly: GCA_028535165.1. NCBI lineage: Eukaryota > Viridiplantae > Streptophyta > Magnoliopsida > Fagales > Fagaceae > Quercus > Quercus tomentella. The sequence goes on from JAPQVY010000155.1 coordinate 10,367,517, forward strand.
TAAAATAATATTTATTACACATTAAAATAATATAAACAACACAATAAAATAATATATCTAACACAGTAAATAACAACCACAACATTGCTGCCGCCGTTGTCGCCACCACCACCACCACCACCATCGTGGCAGCCACAATCCATTGCAAAACAAAAAACTGAAAACAAAACCACCACTACAACCACCGTCATCAACAACCCACCACAAAACCCATTAAAACACACTTAACCAAACCCAGAAAACACAGCAACTCAAACCCAGAAAACACAACCAAAACCCACTAGCACCGACAACCCAAAGCCACGAAACTACTAGCACCGCCAACCCAAAGCCACGAATCCACTTGCACTGGCAACCAAAACCCACTAGCATTGACAACCCACGATTCCGATCTCACCTCAACGTCGATGCCCATGATCGTGACGAACACTCTGATCTCACCTCATCGTCGATTCCGATCTCACCTCAATGTCGATGCCCACGTCGATTCCGATCCCATGATCGTGACGAACACTCTGGCGACGAACCTCACCCTCATGAACCTCGCTTACTGCTCGCACGCAGATCTTCATGGCTTCACCGTCCCTGACACCAAGCTCTACCTCGCCTCCATCGCCGATTCCTTTGTTCTTTCTGGGTTTGTGATGATTCCATTTCTGGGTTTTGTTTTGAACTGGGAATTGGATTTGAGGATTTTTGGGTTTGATTTTTGGATTTGAAGAAAGAAGATTTTTGGTTTTGATTTGAGGAAAGAACACTAGTTGGGAGAGAGACAGATTGTGAGGAGAGGAAAGAACACAGGAAAGAACACCGGTTGGAGAGAGAAAAAATCAATTAAAGAAGTGAGAGGAGAGAGAAAATCCGAATAAAAAAATAATAAATTTATACCACATTCCGTCCGTACGGTGGCAAATTTGTGAGGTTACTGTTCAATGTTGCATAATTTATGAGATTTGGAACATCTGATAAATGAGGTTTTTTTGTGTTTGATGTGGCAAATGTGCCAAATATTTAACATTTGGCACATTTTCCACATCTAGTGTGGATGCTCTTATGAGTTATGATCTGACTTTTTTTTTTTTTTTTGAGGATGAGTTATGATCTGACTTGAACAAAAGATTTTATTATCAAAATTCTCAGTTACACATGATCCAATTGTTAATCCAAAAAAAGTATTGTTTATAGGTTAAATTACTAATTTGGGTTTTCAATTGTTGGGTAAAGTTTAATTTGGTCATTCAACTAAATTAGTTGTGTTATTTAATCCATCAACTATTATAATCAAGTCAATTTCATCTTTGAGTCTTGTGTTCATTTAAATTACAACGAAATCAATAATTGAAATTGATCTATTTAAAAATTTATACTTTTTTTTTGGTTAAAAAAAAAATACTTTCTGCAATAACCTTTTTTCTTATGTTTCATTTAACATATTTGATAATTTAATTAAAATTTCAAGGGGGAGATTAAAAATAAAATTGACTCTAGATAAAATTGGCTTGGTTTTGAAAGTTTGGGAACTAAATGACACTATTAATAGTTCAGAACCCAAATTGAACATTATTCTATATTTTTGAAGAAGAAAATTAGTAATTTCATCTAGATTTGTTTTTTAGGAAAGTAATTTAATCTAGATATTAATCCCTGCACAACTGTAAAAGCTTTGGATTGGGATTGCAAACTCAAACTCTTTTTTTTTTTTTTTTTTAAATCTTTTAATTCCCCTTTATTGGTCAATGCCATGCTCTTCCTTAAATTTCAATTTAATTGATGTTAATTTTCTTAGAAGAAAGACAATAGCTTTATCATTTCTATTAATTGCAAACAGTTTCTTGGGCTTTTGTTAGCAAGTATTATCACACCTTTCTTTTCTATGTAGTCTGGATCAGAGTTGGTGGCTGCATTATGGGTATCTGAAATCTCCAGTCCTTTCCTCCACCTGAGAGAGCTTCTCAAAGAGCTTGGTTACAAAGACACGGACCTTAATTTGGTGGCCGATGTGAGTTCATTCTTGGGAGCCCGTACCAACTTTTCTATAGTTTGTGCTAAGAGTAGAACTCGGTTTTGCAATATTAGGATATGATGTTCTTAATGTTGATTTTGGATTTCACTTAAGGCATTCTAATCAAGGGCGGTGTAAAATTTAGTAAAGGGTTTTGTTAACGAGCATCTTTAAAGTACAAGTTAAAGAACAATAAAGCTATATACAAAAGAAAATTTCACAATACATAATTGCATCAAATTTAACTGTCCTTAAAAAAGATAACATGGTTTGTGTTTTATTTAACAATACATTCAAATGTTTGAATTCAATTGGAGAATCTAATGCATCACTTATGCACCTAAACAAATATACCTTAGTTTTGCCCTAAAATTCTTAGTAACTTTTACATCACTCGTATCTAAATGCAATCCATCTAAATACACTAAACAAAGACCGGCAAACATCACTTTTTAAATGGACTTACATATCCATCATGGTCATTGCAAAGTTTGGTATTTGCGCAGATTCTGTTTGCAGCGATATTTACATTCGCCAGGATGGGTTGTGGGTCTTATATCACTTACTTGACTGTGGCTGCTAACAATCCATTTGTCATAAAGGTATGTTGCTATGTTCTATAAAGAGGTGAATATAAATTTAACTCGTCTGTGAACCCAAAAAAAAAAAAAAAAAAAAAAATTCCTCTTTTCTGAACTTGTTTTGTTTGGCTGTTAACTTCCTCTAATAATTCATGTGTGTTCACTACGTTGTCTAGGCAATGGCATTGAGCTTGCTTCTGGTTAGTGCCTTCTGGTTCTACAAAATCGCTGCAATGGTGAACTACAAATTGATGAAGAGGACTAGTAAAAATGTCGCCTAAAAGCTATTTGAACCCAAAAATTTAAAAGAGCTACAGCATAACATTGTGAACATCATGAAGTTAAGAGTCCTCTCTATGGTTGTACTAGTCAGCCAACTGTATTGCACAAATCACTTATGTGGATAATCTTTTGTGTTTTGAATAGATAATATAATTTCATCCCATGACCCACTCTATAATGACTGCTCTATATTATCAGACTAAGAAATCAATTGGTTTTTGTGGAAAATTTGAATCCTAGATGCTTTGTATATGGTTTTTGGTTTGTATGGACAAGAAGTCAACGTCTATGTGTGAGTTTGTACTTTGTATGGACAAGAAGTCAATGTCTATGTGTGAGTTTGTACTTCGTGTCATTGAGACATAGGTCTTATGAGACCGTCTCATACAATACTTACTCCTTGCACGGAAAATTCTTGTATGAGACGGTCTCATGAGATCTATGTCTTAATGACATGTGAGTCCCACACACATTGGACCCACATGTCATTGAGACATAGATTTCATGAGACCGTCTCATTAAATACTTACTCTAAGTGCACAAGTTAGCAAGTCAACGTGGTCGTCTGCAACAAAGGTGATCTATATTGTTATTGGGTTTATGTTTATTAAATATAATGACCTAATATTGGGACCCACATGTCATTGAGACATAGGTCTCATGAGACCGTCTTATACAATACTTACTTTAAGCGCACAAGTTAGCAAGTCCACACCTCTGCAACAAAGGTGATCTATATTGTTATTGGGTTTATGTTTATTAAATATAATGACCTAATATAGTGTAAAACTCATATACACCTAACCCTAGACCTTGTAGCATACCCTACCATGGTTCTTTGTATTACACACAGATAATAAAAAAGATATAGTTGTCTAAGGCTTGGATCTAGGCCGTCAGGATGTAACCTATCTTTTTTTTTTTTTCCTCTTTGCTTTCGCCTTTGCATCTCTTTACATTTTCTCTACAAAGTTTTTCTTTCTTTAGATTTTAACAGTTAGCTTCTAAGTTCAAAAGACATTTTGGCGGGGCAGTTTGGGTATCATAGATGTAGACTAAAAATAAGGAATTTGGAGTGACAAAGGTGTTGCCAGGGCACATATCTGTGTTTTCTTGGTTGTGATTTTTGCCAGCTGAAAATAATCAGATATATCCCCACTGTTACATTAAGGAAGGGAAGATGGATAGGTTTCGTGGTGCTCCATATGGTTGATAATGCTCTGCAAACCTGATCCATAATTTGGATGGAGAAGCCTCACTCCTAGTTCCTTCTTCATACGAGCATTGGAAACTCGCTTCGCACCCCTTGGACTACCCTTCTTTATAAGTGATTCTGATTCGTTGGTGGAATGCTTGATCTGGCCAGGCCACTTCTTCTCAACCAAGTCTCTTGCATATGCAAAAACTTCTTCCCGAGGGGCTGGGTCATCATCGACAATATTGTAAACTTTCCTAAAAACGAAAATCAAAGGCAGTAAATAAGAAAATTGTTTCCAAAGCAAGTAGATTTTTAACAGGCAAGGTTGAAAAGATTTAAACTTAGAAATTGGAAGAGAATGAGAAGATATTGTTATTAAAGGAGTTCAGAAATAAAAGGGAAACAAAAGTGAAAGCAGTCACTATTTAACAAATAGTTCATGCCACTCAAAAATATGAACACCAGAATTACCCAAAAACTCACGTGCCCCCACGTAATTTTCGTGCAGGTGCATCAAAGCATGTCTACGGAGTTCCAAACTAGACAACATGTTACATGTTCTAAATGTAGATTGGTTAAGTTAAAACAAACTTTGGACCTGAGCTGCTAAGAAACATGTCTATCAAAATACATGGCTAACTAAAAAACATTTGCATAAGAATATATGTTGCATGTGTGCCACATATACATTGATTTATTTTTTCCCGGATAACGTAGGGAACCTTTCTAAAGAAAGCCCTTTGGACTCATTCTAGCCAGTAAAATCCATGTTCAACTGTCCCCACCCATCAGAACCAAATGCTGAGTACTCCAGGGGAATTCACCTCTGACAGAAGGTTAAAAAGAGTGACATATTCACAAATATGCCTTGCATAGTGTAAGCCTTGAAAGTGGGAGTTTAGTTTTTTTATTACATAACGTTTTCTTTTCCTGTTAAGAATGAAACTAGTCCAGAAGGAAATTCTTTAATAAACTTGTATTTTTGTAGCAATCTCTCACAACCAGAATAATGTATGAGAAAGTAGAATTGAGTATAGGAAGGCTGAAGATTGTAACCTACCCATGGGAAGGTGCATGTATACTGGCCTTGATTGCCTGAGAAATGTCCTCAACATGAATTCTGGATGTGTATTGCCTGGATACTCTCATTGTCTGACTTTCTGACAGAGCTCCTTTCTTAATTATTGTATCAACAGCACTGAAATGGAAAAGTAGTTCACCAAAACATCAACCTTTAGTGTGAAAATTTTAAACCAATTTTGAAATCTATCAGAGCATAGGTTCTAGGAAAAAATGATTATTAAGAAGCCAACAGGAAATACATAGGTCAATATGGATATGTATCAACCTTTTCTATGATGGTCATGCAAAATGATACTGGCAACATTTCAGTGTGGACTTTAATTAGGGAAAAAATTTTATAGCATGAGGACATCATGGCTAAATGAATATGTTGTAGTAAAATTCCAATGAGAAACTGACAATGTGATTGTACTAACTACATATATATTCAATATAAGAGGCAGCAAATTTTCGTCATACTTTAATTTTCATTACAACCTTCTACCAGGGCCATAGATACCTCCAAGCCGAAATACTTGTGCTGAGAGCCTGAGATCATCACCCAGATTTAACCATCTCTTCTCAGCAACTAACCTTAAGTTAGCCAACTCGCTTGTAGGGCTAGTAGGATAACTGCCATAGGAATACACACATTTAGGGACAATTGATGTCAGTGCATGTGCACGAGTTTGCATGCTTAAGTGGTTAGTTTAGATTCACTTGCTTACTCCTCATCTACCCATGCACCACCACAATCTCCATAAACACCTGCCAAACAAACAATTTCTCCAGCATCAAAGATCTCATTCAGGAGCTTTAGAGAAAAATAAAATTGAAAAACAGTTGGATACAAGGATGAAAGAGTAGGAGTTGAAAAAAACACGAGTTCTGAAGTTGATTACTGTTAAGCATTGATACTTCTCTCTCTCACACACACAGTGTGTGTGTGTGTCTTATTCATGCCGAAGAAAGTTGCATATATTCAATCATAAAAGTGCTACCAATATAGTTTTGTGGTGGGTCAACTTAATTTCTTTATTGTGGTAAGATGGTGTCTAGTAGAAACATGAAGTATAGCTATTGTCATTTCTCCATATTTTTAACAAATGTTTTATCTCTTTTTCATTTTCCTCTGCATAAGCGTAATTGTAAACCCCCCCCAACTATTAGTAATAAGCATTTTAACCCCGTTGTTAAGATTTCCGTTAAATTTAACGGAAGCATCAAAAAATTTCAAAAGACATGTCTAAGAAAAAAATTGAATCCTTCGTTTAAATTTCACAGAAATCCTAATGGCAGGTGACAAAGTGCCTATTAACAATAGTTAAGGGAGACTTGCTCAGTTTTGAAGTTTAGAGGAGACATTGCAACTACATCATAGTTTTTCTTATAAGTAAAAAAAAAAAAAAAACTATGATGTAGGTGCAATCATAGTTAAGAGGGGAAAGCTAAGAAATATGAACATAGATAAGACATGGGACACAAAGTGCCATTTCCACCCAAACTAATGATTCTCATTCAATAATTTACACAGGCATCAAATTCCCATTAAATCTACAAGTTGTGAAATTAACTATTTTCATATGGCATCTAGCATAAGCAACAGAATAAACTAAAATCAAGTTGATGAAAAGATATTGAGTTTAAATCACTAACAATGGAATTGCTACAAAAACAACAGACCTGAATGCATCAAAAGTGCTTATTAGGAATGTGGGGATTTTGCAGATTTCAAAACCCTATCTGCTATTATATTAATTTTTAGGATAGATCACTTATTCATATTGAGATCAATAGACACAACACAACAACAACGAGGTGAGTACGATATTTCATTACCAAAAACACACAACAGTTTCATAATCATGTCAATATGTAAATGTAATTTGGATATAGACATGGACATACTAGTTGATGACAAATAACCAAGCCATTGAAGATTCCCATCCATTAGTGTACTCCTTAGAAGTTCTTCATGCTGAAGCATCTACAAAGTTGGTAACAAAAACAATGGGCCAAAATCACTCATATAAAAAAAGATCATGAAAAAGTAAATAATCAATTCAGCAGTCTTTAAAAAAAAAACCGACAATTACTTTAAGCGTACCGGGTCACCAATACCCACAACAGGAGGGATTGAAACAAGAAGGTGAGTATGATATTTCATTAAATCAATGGCACTCTGTCTAAGGAAAAACAAAAACAAAATAGGTGCCAGTATAAGCCAAAGCGCAAAATTTAAAAAGATATATAAAAATAGTGAAATACAAACTCACTCTGGTTGATTTGCATCAAAAAGGTAAATGTCAAAACCCTTCTCTTCAAGCTGCTTCTTCTTCGTAATACTTGTGCAAGTCCCAGAGACAGCCCTATTGTTCAAATGTGTTAAAAGTTAAAACGCATCCAAAATAGTATAAATATAAAATGAAAATACGAACAAGTTATTCATGGAAAAGAAAGGTAAGGTAAAGTACCATCCTTGGTTCTTGAGAGCTTGAGAGAAGAACTGTCCGACGAAACCCATCCCTAGAATGAACATCCGCTTCCGAGATTTCGGTTCCGACGAATCGGTCTCGGAGAGTGAATTGCTGCTAGCAACCGGTATTCGTGGACAAAACGGTGTCGTTTGCGACCTTGGAAGACAGAAATTTCTCCGGACATGGCTGAATTCAAACGGAGTTACCGAAAATCGGTACGGTATGTGGCAAATATCCATAGCAAAAATGTCGGTTACATCAAAGTGACAACTGACAAAGCATTGGTTTCCTATGTTGTTTAGTTCTAGTTCTAGAGTCAAACTCAAAAGCTTTTTACTGTCACACGGAGCTTTAACTAGCACCGGCTAACGTTATCTTTTGAATTTAGGTTGGCCCAATATGGGCCCATTTTTTGGCTAAGTATAACCAGTCCGATATCCAATCCAAAACTTTATTGTTGTTCATGGGCTTGTATTAGCCTAGCATCATGAATTCCCAGGGAAACTCTTCAAACTTTTCATATATCTTTTTTTTGGGTGTGAATTTTAAAAATCTGATCGTTGAATTTCATGTTTTATATATTCTTAACATGCATATCAAATTTCGTTCAAATCAGATGTTATTTTTTATACGATTAATAAACTTATTTTTTATACACAATTTTAGATCACAAAAACTTGAAATTTTAATATTTGTTTGATGACATAACAATTGATTTTTGATTTTCTTGAAATTTTGCAAACATGAAGGATATAACAAGAATATCCAATTCAACGGTGAGATGTTCAAAATTCACATTCAATATAAAGATATATGAGGAGTTTGAAGGGTTTCTCTCCAAACTTTGTTCTTTTTCTTTTTTTTTTTTTAAATGGAAATTCCATTTTTTATTGTTTGTACATTCATTCACCTCAATACCAAAAGGAAACAAAACACGCAATAAATATTAGAAGGTTGCAGTAGTAATAGTGTAGCATGCTTGTAATGTGATGATAATGTGACACTACTCATTAAACACATAAGAAGTGTAGTACGTACTAACGGTTATCATAATTCAAAAAAAGAAATCAACGTGTGATGATAACTCAATGATGATAAGGTTTTTTTTTTTTTTTTTTTTTTTTTTTTTTTTTTTTCAACTTATGACGTCTGCTTCTGATGATAGCTCTTTATTATCAGAGCTATCCTCAGAGCAAGACACCAATCAGTTTTTTATGTAGACGGGGAATGAATCCCAGATCTCTTACTCAACCATCAGAAACTTTACTAGTTGAGCTAACTAAAACCCACACAAAGTTTTATGCGTTATGAATAATAATAATAAAAAATTTGAAATCTCAAGCTTAAATAGAGACTCATATCCCAAGCAAAGACACATCCCAAACTTTTTTTGTTTTGTTTTATTTCACTTGTATTTCTTAGTTTAGCTTTCTGTATATTAAGGTGTTGATGCAAGGAACTTTGTATCTTGTAGGTTCTTCTTAATTAGATCTATTACTTCGTGCTGCTGTAATTTCTATGTCCTATATGAAAGTTAGTTTCGATAGTTTAATTTTCATTGTTGTTTAGTGTAGGTAGTTGTGTTTTTGTACTTGCATCTTACTTCTTAAGGCAGTTGAGTAGTTATTTTCACCGTTCTAGTTGATACTTTGCATTTATCCTTATAATCGACATAGAGTTATTAGCATAGTTACCCTCGATATAAGATAACCAACCTTAATAAAAATATAGTCCTTTTCGTTAAGGTAAAGCAGACCTGTAATCTATTGGAATGAAGTCAAATTACAAAATTGTAGGTTTATTATCTATACTACTATTTAAGGGACTGCTCCTGTTTGGACTGGATTTTTTTTCTTTCCAAAATACTTCTACAGCATATGCTTAAGTAGGGGCAAAACTTGGTAAAATTGTTTCTTTAACTTCCACGTAAAACACTATCTACAAAATAGGAACACACTCTCATTAGATAGATAAAATTTCTAATTAAAAAAATTCTAAAATTTAGCTAGATTTAAAATAAATGAAAAACAGTTCACCAACAAATAGTTTTTCTTTAAAAAAAAAAAAAAATTATGCACAGTTTTTTTTTTTTTTTTTAACATATCTACTCCTATATTCACAACTGCCTAATACACGTTCTCAAATTACTTGCCACTTGCCTTTCATTTTTTTCCCCTATCAGAATCATCTTCAATTTGGGTCTTTTCACAAAAACTTTTCCTTTTTCTTTATTCATCACTCCCCTATTCTGCAATCTTTATTCCTTCTTCTCCTCATTCGATGGCCATTGAGAGTCTGAACTATGTGCGCTATTGGCTGAGGAAATTTGAAGATATGCTTAAATTTTAAGTTATTACTTGGCCTCTATTAGTATTACCACATATTTTGTGATTGTTTTGATCGAACCAAATCAAAACAAAACCTAAGAAATGGAGCAAATATTGTTGATTGGAATGAAAGCCCGGTACTAAGTGTAGCAATTAAAAGTTGTTCAAGAATGGATACATCAAAGGTTGAAATAACTGTATGTAATGCCAATTTCTCTTGAAGGATAGATGACTTTTTTTTTTTTTTTTTTTGATTGAGCAGATAGATACTGCTATAAAATGAAATAAATGTTTTTTCTTTTTCAGAAACAAAATGAAATAAATGGTGTTGAAACCATCTTCATCTATAGACCTAACAATAATCTATTTTGAAACTAAAGTCTATAGACCTAATTAACAATAATATATTTCCAATTATTTTGGGACTTCAATGGCCGAAGGCATATACCCAAATTGCGATGAATTGATACTTGGCACAAAGTTTGTGTCTTGAGAAAAAATTTTAAAATCTTTTACGTTATTACTAATTTACTGTAGTCATATTAATTTACGTTATTACTAATTTACGTTATTACTAATCTCTTCACCTAAGGCTATATATGATTTGTAGGAATTGACTTACCTATGATGGGCATCCACAAAAGAATTTACCATGTGTGTAAGTTTTAATGAATTTATTTATTTCAATAAATTCACTAGCCTAATCCTATATCTGATTTATTTTTCCACTTAAGTAATGTTTTATTATATATTTTTTGATTTGGTAATCCTATTGTGGTTCTTTTTCCCCTGTATTATGGTGGTGAGGGAGATTCAATGTAGATGGAGGTGGTAGTGCCAACAAATATAAAATTTGATGCAGGTTCGGCTATAAAGATTTTGAGGTATGGAATGCTAATGTTTTAATTTAGGTAGACAGTGTGTTGCTCTAGAAGATAGATATGTCAAGTTTAAAATGAAGAAAAAAAAAATCAAACACAAAGAACGTTACGATTGGTAGATTATAAAGTGGAACACAAGATATTGTACAAAAGATTTGTATTCATTCATGTGATCTGTATATTGTAGTTTTGGTTTTTTTTCTCTTTTGTAGTGTTGGCCCTTTTTAGATGGGTAAGCTTTACATAAGAAATATATGCTTTCAATTGGCATTGATGGGTCTTTTGATGGAATAATTTATGAAAATTTTTAGGTTATTACTTTGACAGAAATGTTTATACTTTAAAATGTACAATACCCAATTTCAAATAAGTGAAATGGGGTATGATAAGATTTATATACGAAAAAATTATTTAAGTCACATAAATCTTATCACATATCTACGTATTTTTTGTGATTCGAAAAATGTAGTAACTCTGAATTATGATTAATGGAAGGTGTTGACCTCTAAAAAAAAAGAAATGATATGTTTATAACATTTTCACAACATTTTAAATTATTATCGTCATCGCCTCATTAAAAAAAAAAAAAAAAAAAATCTCTTTTGCAAGATCTCTTTTTTTTTTCCCCTCTCCTTCACGTTAAGTTGGATTTTCTTTTTCTTTTTTTTTTAAAAAACCTTACTTTTAAAAAAAAAAAAAACCTTACTTTTTTTTTTTAATCAGAAAAAACCCTTATCATTATCTTTTTTTTTTTTTTTTTTTAAATTATTATCCTTATCCCATCATCTTATGTAATTTTTATTTTAATGAGATTATTCAATGTAGTTAAAAGAATATTCAATTATCCACCAACATATCTCACTTATCTAAGTACTAGCCACGCGCGTGCTCAAAGACTCTTCTATTTTTTGGGTAAGGGTTAATTTAGAGCATTTATTATACTTTGGGATTACTACATTTTCCAATCACAAAAAAAAACTAGGGGTGTGATGAAAAATTATTTCATCTGTTAACACATAATACTATCACACTCCTAGGTTTTTTTTTTTTTTTGTGATTGGAAAACTTAGTAATCCCAAAGTATAATAAATGCTCTAAATTAACCATTACCCAAAAAATAGAAGAGCCTCTGAGCACGCGCGTGAGCGCGTGCTTAGAGGCTAGTATAGATAACCATTGTGTTTTGTGACCAAATCGACTCATGAATAAAACCTTAGAACAATTCTTCAATCCTCCATATCATCTCTTCTAGAAAGGCAAGCAACAAAATGTTTTATTTAATAACATTCTCGATAGAGTCGAATTTAGTTTAATAATTTTAAACAAGCAATTATAAAAGATAACTAAAATATAGACCTATCATTGTATACTATTACTATATCAAAAGTCATTTTCAGCTCTAGTTCAAAGGATAAGCCTCCGTTTGGATACAAATTATAAATGAAAATTACTTCACTATTTAGCTTATTTTTGCTACTATTCATGGGTCCCATTGTACTATTTCAACTAACTTTTACCTTTATTTACAGTACTTTCAGTAATAAGTTTTCAATTTCAACAAAATAAGTAGTATCTAAATAAACCCTTAAGATTAAGGACAAAACTTACTTCTTCATCTTGTATCCTGTTTGATGAGAATACAACGCACATGTGTGCACTAAGACAAGTTGTACCTCCAAGCCTTACTCAACCAAATTAGCCTAATAAATGGACAACTACCTCTAAGGGTTTTATTTATTTATTTATTTATAACTTTTTTTTAGGGGGGACTATCTTTGAGGTTCATTGCATACTATGCCATGTATGTCACTTCTCATTATAATAGCTTTTTATTATTATATTAACTAAACAATTGAGATATCAATTAGATTTTTGTATAATCTCAAAAAAAAAGAAAAAAGAAAACTTTAATTAGACATTAAAATTACATGATTATAGCTTTTGCCAGCACATTGAAACAAGATTCCTTTGAAAATTTTGGATTTTTTCCTTTCTTCTCCGATAAAGTGGCCGATGGTTTTTTTTTTTTTTTTTTTTTTTTCTTGATAAGTTTTTATTTGATGTGACCAATGCTTGAACTCTACATTGGAAACTAGTTCATAATTTTTTGCCACAATTATTATGCGGTAAACTGTAAACAGTTATCTATAACTTACACATAAATTTATTATTTTTTCTTCATTATTTGTACTCTACCATTGCTACATCACTGTTGTGGCATAAAGTTGTGTAATACTTTGTAGTGCTAATTTTTTTTTTTTTTTTTTTTTTCTACATTGAGGTGTAGAGTATAAAATTATAATAGCATCTATCAAATCCGAATTCCTTTCAAATATTGCTTTCTCTTTTTTATTAAAATATAGTTTAACTAATAAGTCTCAAACTTGTTTTCCCTGACAACCAAAGCAACCAAAAAAAAAAAAAATGATTTCCCCATTGAACGAGAGAATACGAATAATAGCAATAGCTTTTAATTCGCCCAACCGCTGTGCAATGCACCGTGCAATTCACCCAAGTCTCGTGCAATTGCCGGTGTTAACTGTCAGATCCTTTACCCACGTGTTCATAAAAAAAAGATCCTCTACCTATCTGGACACGAAACGGATCGATGATATCAATGTTCAGACTTCAGTGTTCAGCTAACCCTGTCTATTTATTTAAGTTATTGTACTAACCACAATAGCTCTCCGGTGTCCTCAGGTACCCGCACTGAAAGGACCATTTACGACTTCGTACAAAGAATTAAAGAACGATACGAAAATATATATATATTTTTCACTTTTTGAAATTTTCTAAAATGGATACTCATTATTAAATAGTTTATTTATTTATTTATTTTTTTTAGAAACAAACAAACAAACAAACAAACACTAGAGAGAGAGAAAGAAGAAAATAGATTCTAACACAAACTTACAAAGGCATATTACAAAGTACATTAAAAAATCACGGTAATTTTTAAAGGAGGATAGAGCAAGTTATACTTATACTATACACAGTACACTTTTTTAAACAATGTAAGACAACAATTCAGCATAAATGACATTAATTGGTTAAATTATTAACAAACACTAATCGGTTAGATTATTAACAAAAACAAACAGGAGAGTCAATATGAAAATTAAATTAAATATAAATGGCCAAAATAAGACTTTTGATATATAAATTCTAAATGAAAACATCTAAACTTTTAGGGCCAATGTTTTTTTTAATAATTCAATATTACAATAGAGAGGAATAATTTAAATCCTAAATATCTTTAAAAACTAAGAAATACTAGCTAGTTAAAACTTAAACTACAAGATTCTTAATAAAAATAAGGAAAAGTTAACTGACGCTTTAAGAACATTTGTTTAGAAAATGTTTTTAGAAACTTCTTTTGAGAAAAGAAAAAAGTAATTATTTTTTTAATGGTTTTTAATATTTTTCATGGAAGTGGTGTCAAAACTTTCTTAAAATAATTGGAAAATATTAACAGGCACTATAATGTGCTCATTAAGAATGAGTTATTGTGGGGCCTGGTTAATTAAAAATTAGTATAAATTGATGTGGGAACTGAAAATATTATTGAAGTGATAAGTAGAACTCAAAAAGTTAGTTTCTCTAGCTCCACACACACCTATAAAGCTAGTCAATAATTTTTTTTGATAGGAAGCAAGTAAAAAATTTGACATAAAACAATTTCTTAATACGACCATAAATACAATCTAAAATGGTTTATTAACAATTACCTTAAACCTTCATTTAGGAGGAGAGAATGAAAAGAATAATTTTAAAATATTCTTCCCTTCTCTTATTTGGGAGTTTTAATGGAGGGAATGGAACGGGTAGGAATGAATATTCATTCCTCTTTATTCTCTTAAAACCTTAAATTTTCGTTTTCCTTGAAATTGAGGGGAATAGGAGGGAATGAAATTAGATTTAATGAATTTTTTTCTAAAACTCCCAAAATACTCCAATATATTCGACCATCTATTTTAAAATAAGAGTTTAATAGTAATATTGTCATAAAATGATTCCATTTCATTCCCTCTAACTCTATGTTACTTCCAAACAAAATTACTTACAATTCATTCATTTATTTTAAAATATCTAATCAAGATTACTTAATTCAATTTCATTCATTTCCCTTGTTTAAGGGTGTGTTTGTTTTGAGGTGAAATAGGGTGGATGGAAAATTTTGGAGAGGAAATGAGAAGAAAAACTTTTTTAGAGTGTGTTTGGTTGGATGGGGAGGAAGGAAAATAAATGGAGGGGTCCGGGTGTTTTCTCCTGAGCTCACCAAAAAGTTTTCTTCCCAAAATGAGGATAAAACTGAAGAGAGAAAATGAGACTGCTTAATGGACGAAAATGCCTATGTGCACTTGCAAATGGGCTACGTCCACATCAGTAGTCTTTACTTTTTTTTTTTCTTCTTCTTCTTCGTTTCATCTAGTTGCTTTGTTTACTTTTTTTTTTTCCTCCTTCTTTTCGTCTGGTTGCTCTGTTTACTTTTTCCCCCCCTCATCCATTTGCACATACACAATTTGTTTCTAAATAAATATGTTACTTATTTGTTTTATTTAATGAGGACATAATTGAGTGATTGCTTCTTCTTTTTTGGGTTGTTTGTCACTTTTTTGTTTTAATTAGACATCATTTTTTTAATAAGGATATATGAAAAAATTTATGCAAACTCACTTTTTCCATTCCTTCATTTTTTCACTTCTAATCAAACAATAACGAGGGAAATTAAAATCTTTACTTTCCTTTTACTTTTTCATCCTCTTACTATTTTATATTCTCCTACTTTTCCACCACTCCAACCAAATGAGCCATAAATACATTCAATTCCATTCTCTTATAATTATTTTATTCTATTTCATTCTCTTATAAACTCTCAAACGAAGTTGAAGAGTATTTGCTAATAAGACTAAGTAAAATATACATTTAATCAAACAAACAAACAATATATATATATATATATATATATATATATATATATATATATATATATTTTTTAAATGAACAATAACACAGAACTGCCACCACAAATATATAGCAATAGATATCCTTGTAAAAGACTCCTCGAAGTTTCGCAAACTACCGTACTTTAAGGAATTGGTAAGGATAAAGGAAAATTATTAAATATTTCAAGAACATCATAAATGCATATTTTCTCCTCACATGAATTGTAGATCCATCATTAATTTAATTAGTGGAACCACAGTTATGTGAGAGGATGAAATACGCATTTATGATACTCCGAAAGTACCCAATAATTGCCTGAACTAAAGTATTTTAACCTGATCCCCCAAAAAGAAAATGCGCAGCGTTATCATAAGTTTATTTTGCAAGAATATTTAGTTTATTAAGTAAAAGTATAATTGTATTGTGAAAAATATCATTCGAAAATAAATTCAACCAAACAGGTCTTGGAAACGTCGGGACTTTGAAGGTCATTGTTGAGAGCTCAGATACTCTCCCACCTTGCTAACTGGAAATAACGAAGACAAATGAAATGGAAAACTTTAAGATTGTCTTCCCAATGGTCTTCTATTAAAAAAAAAAAAAAAACAATTAGGTATGACTTGACGGTGGAAGTCTTTGAATTACTTCACTTGATGAGCCCAGTGTAGGGACAAAACCACCCTTGGACTAGTGGGGGCAATGGCCCCCTATTTTTTTTAAAAAAATATTATTATATATGTGTATTAATTTTAGCAATTTTGTTCTATAAAATTATATTTTGTTTCACTTTAACAATATCATTGATTCTTTTAGGAATAATGCTATACTCACAAACTTTTTGTAATATTTTTATAAAATGTTTGGGTAGCAAATTCTTATTGGTTCGCATATAGACATATCACTCACATCATTTTTTTACTTACTAGTAACCACTTATTACATCAGTAATTTATAAAAAAAAAAACTTGTAGCTTTACAATTTCATCATTTTAGTGACCATAAAATTTTTTATATATCTAAAATTTAAAACAAAATATACAAGTCCCAAAAAAAAAAAAAAAGCTTAACAACAAAAATTAACAGTAAAACTAAAAACAAATTAAGCTCAATTAACTAATTTTATCCAAAATAAATAACCCTGCCATTTAAAAAATTTTAAACAAAAATAATTTTTTTCTTACCCACAAAAAAAAAAAAAAAAAAAAAAAAACTCCAAAGTTAAGTAGCAGAATCAGAAGTTGAAACTACCACATACAATGAATAGTAAAATCATCCCCCTAACTCAAAGTTTTGGCTCTGTCCCTGCCTCGGTGAGGCACGTGGTATTACCCATTACAGTCATGTGATGTTGAGTCCATACTATAAACCTAAACCTCTTTTTTTTTTTTTTTTTTCATTTGGAAAAAAAGGAAAAAAAAAAAAAAAGAAAAGAAAAAGAAGAAGAAAAGTCTTCCCAATAGCTTTAGGTTTTAAATTAGAAGCACATTTTTGGTCCAGAAGACCATTAATACATCATAAATTATACAGCCAACGTAGTACAGCATAAATCAAATTGCGAGGAATCATTTATGTTCAACGAGTAGTAAAACAAAAAAACTATACCCATTATATTTTGTGCAATCGCATTCGATTGAAACCAATTGACTTCTTTGTTTTTTTCTGACATATTTTGAGGATATCCTCATTTGAAGCCAAATTCTGTTAAGAGGAGTACAAAATGGAAGACAATATTATGAATTTAGTTGTGGTTGGAGTCATTTCATGGTCAACAATTTTTCTGTTGACAAGGAGGGTCTTCCCCAAGCTTTCATTTGATTTCTCCAACCGAGTTGTTTCAACGATTCATGCAACTTTAGCTGTGATATTGGCCTCTCTCACTGTTCAAGATTGGAGGTGCCCAGTTTGTCCCTTGGCTTCAAAATCTTCCCCAAAGCAGGTATTTTATCTAACGTGTTTGTTTCCATTGTTTATGGGGTTGTTTTCTTTGAAATCTTTTGGAACTTTTCACACTTAAGTGACTCTCTGTTTGAGGTCTTGAACAAATTCTAACAAGGGAATTCTGTTGGAGAGCCTAGTTTAAATTTAGTGATTGTTGTGTTTTAGTAACTCTCATATTGATGGTGGGAACTTGATCTCTGAGCAGATGCAAACTCTAGCAATGAGCCTTTCTTATATGATCTATGATATGGTATGTTGCCTCTTTGACAAGCAAGTCAAATTGGACAATTCGATCCATCATCTAGTTAGCATTGTTGGATTTGGAGCAGGCCTAGCCTATAAGAAGGTATTAATCTTTACATTTTTTTTTGTTATCTTGGGCCAATAATTTTGTCTTCCTATGGAGTTGACACGTTTGAAACAAAGGAGATAAAAAAATAAAAAAAATAGTAAACAAGGTGGTTTGGAATCAATATACTAGTAAAATTTATTATATTCTAATATTTTTCACTTTTTCTTCTTCTTTCTTCTTTTCTCATCTTTCTTCATCCAAATATAGGGTTAAGGTTCACTCGGAAGTTCTTTGGAGAGTTAGGAACCTAACTTGGTATAAAAGTTTTGATTCTCAAGTTTATCAGCTAATTAAGACAGATCTAAAGGTTAAATTCGTAATTTGAATTTTTTTTTTTAGAGTTACTATTTCAGCCTTCAATTATTGGATAAAGTTTAATATGGTTGATCAACTAAAAAATTGAATCGATTGTATTAATTTAAACCCTTAAAATCATGTCTGAGTTTCATTTCCATTTAAATTTCACACATAATCAATGGTTGAAATTAATTTATTTTAAAATTTTACACTTTCTATAATAACCTTTAAACTTGTGTTCCATTTGAAATATTAACTAGTTTTGTTAAAATTTAAATGGAGAGGAGATTTAAAGATGAAATTGACCAACGTTGCAAAAAGTTTCTTAGGCTTTTGCATACTTAACCAAATTTACCAAGTAATGTCACACCTTTCTTTGTTATGTAGTGTGGATCGGAGATGATCGTTGCATTATGGATAACCGAAATTTCCAGCCCCTTCCTCCACCTAAGGGAGCTTCTCAAAGAGCTTGGTTACAAAGACACTGACCTTAGTTTGGTTGCTGATGTGAGTTCAAATTCTTGGGGGCTCTTACCAACTTTTTTTTATAGTTTGTGCTAAGGGTAGAACTTGGTTTTGCAATATTAGTATACATCTAGATTGTAGTTTGTGTTTACACATGGAAATATTCAATAGTAGTGAGTGACGATGATGTGGTTTTACCTTGGTGAGTGAGGTGGTTATCTTGGCATTTGCATTAAGTATTATAAATAGGTTATTAAACACCTAAATTAAGAAAATTAAATTGGACATATAACACATAATTAGATAGCAATCAAAAAATAAATTGGATTTAATTTGAATTCTTATTGTATTTCAACTTTAATATAATATGATATAATGTAGTTAAAGTTTACTTTGAATTTTACATACGACTTCCTAATTATGAGCAAAGAAAAATTTAACAATAGATAATTAGATACTATTGTTCAATATAAGTTGTAATGTATATGTAAGGACACGATTCTGTTGAGGCCCAATAAGGATGTTGGGCCCGCACATGAAAGATCCCTCACAATATGATTTGTAGAGAGTGGGCTTGAAAAGCTAGCCGTTGGGCACGGGGCGGTATTCCGGTCTTGATTTTAGAGGAATTCATATAGAAAGAGGAGTTGGGTTTGAACATTTAAGCCCTATAGTGTCGCATCCCATGGGGTTGGACTCCTCGGACTTGATCCGAGGAGCATTAAGGCCCTGCTCCTTTTTCCCAACGGTGGTTGTTTTTCTCTGATCTGCATGAGTTGTTCCGGTGTTTTCCCCCATGGAGTCTCTTCCTCAGGTGGGATGGAGAGAGCCCCCCTCCTTGGCTCACTTACTTTTTCTTTTATACTAGCCTGCGTTCGCTGTCCTTCGTCCACGTGTAGGGTCAACCTTTACAAGACTGATATTTGTCCCATCAGTCCCATCCCAGAATTGTTGGGGATGGTTGATAAAGCTGAAGAATACGGCTCTGTTAGGTGCAGAGCCTTATCTGGGAAGGATAGTAAGGATAACTTTCCCAAGATATTTTAGATCTTCTTTCAAGTTTTAGTCCTATACCAGTTTTACCCTTTCTTTTTTTGGTGGGATTTTGGATCTGCCGAGGACTGAACTGTCCTCGGCTGTATCCCAAAACTGTTTGGTGCTCTCTATTATCGGGCTTGGTCCATAGCTCTCCTCGGCTTGGGCCTTCGGACTCTCCACGAGCAAATGGGCCTGACCCATAAATTATTGGGCCCCACAGTATATTTTTCTCAAAATGAAAAATACAATTAACTATAATTTATTTATGTGCACTAACAAATTCATTACGGTTGTTTGTGTTTTTCTTTAATATATATGCCATATTTGACTTTTTTTTTTTTTTTGGTTGAAAAATGTACAAAGATTTTATTTTATAAAGTATTAAATGGACCTTAACTTCTGCGCATAAGACACTAATAACATTTGTTA
The DNA here is from genome assembly GCA_028535165.1 of Quercus tomentella. Taxonomy (NCBI): domain Eukaryota; kingdom Viridiplantae; phylum Streptophyta; class Magnoliopsida; order Fagales; family Fagaceae; genus Quercus; species Quercus tomentella. The sequence continues at coordinate 10,387,793 of JAPQVY010000155.1, forward strand.
ACAAATTTTTGATGGTAACATGAGAAAATTCTTAGATACTCCTGAAGTACGGAGAAATTGTGTTCCCTTCTCTCACATTCATGGTAGACCCTATCATGAATTTAATGAATGGACTCCACTATGAATGCGAGAGGATGAAACACCATTGTCTGTGCTCCGAGAATTCCTAAGAGTTACTCATTCATAAGGGTCTATCATTAACATAATCTTCGTTATGTACCAATCACAACAAATCTGTTGATAATTGTGAAATTTTGTCACTAAATTTATTGAAGCTTCATCCACAAATACAACCATTACGATTTCACCAAAATCCAAGTCCATGTAATATACAATGGATTTTTATTGATGGACTTTAACAACCTAATAAAAAAATGTTCAAATTACCTTTTTTTTTTTTTTTTAATTGGAGTAGTACATTAAGTTTTCCTATTAAATTCAAACACATTGTTACATTAAATTTGATAATCCTTAGAAAAAAAATTTAGTTTGTGTTTTATTGATTAATATAACCGTATTTGAATTTAATTGAAAAACTTAATATATTGCACCTAAATAACTTCATCTAAGTTCTACCTTTTAAAATTTAAAGCATCCTAGCATCATTCATGAATGAATGCAACCCATCTAAATACACCAATCAAATGCTGTCAAACATCACTTTTGGAATGGACTATATAAATCAGGGTAATTACTAACTTTGGAATTTGCACAGATTTTGTTTGCAGTAATATTTACATTCGCCAGGATGGGCGGTGGGCCTTATCTCGCTTATGTGACTTTGGTTGCTAACAATCCATTTCTCATAAAGGTATGCTACTATGCTCTATATAGCAATGAATATAAATTTAACTTGTCTGTGAACTTGTTTTGTTTGGTTGTATCTTCTTCTAATAATTAATGTGTGTTCATCGCATTGTTTAGGCAATGGCTTTGGGCTTGCAACTGGTTAGTGCCTTCTGGTTTTACAAAATCGTCTTGATGGTGAGATACAAATTGACAAAGAGGACTAGTACGAAAGTTGCGTAAAACCTATTTGAACCCAGAAATTGAAATGGGCTATAACCTGATATTGTGATCATCAAGAATTCAAAGTCCTGCCTGTGGTCGAACTCGCTGGCCAACCTTATTGCTCAAATCATTTATGTAGATCATAATTGTGAGGTTCCAATTTGATTGATTGTGTGTGATGTGTAGCTGTGTAACGAGTTTAATATCGGGTGTTTACTAGATAGATCTAGACTTTATTAATAACTACAAGGAGTCTCAATTGTGACTAGTCATTTTGAGATATAATGCAAATATGGCTAGACTAGAGCTTTTTCTTGGGTTGTGCATTTTATTGTATTCTAGACTTATTAAATTAGTGCTATTTTTCTTTAGAGAAAAAATAGTGCTATTGACATTATTATTATTATTTTTATCTACCATTTACAATTTATCATATAGATTTTATTGTGAAGTTTTTATGAAAATGTTGTGCCCATAACAAGGAATTTTATTTTTTTGATAAGAGTTGTTACTATTAATAATTAATGAGTATAATAATTACAAAAAGAAAAAGATAAGTCTCAATAAAAATTTATTGCAAATATTTATACAATCAAAACTATTAGATTTTAAGATAATGAGTGTGTATTCCATTCTAAGAAAAATTAAAAGAGTCTATCAAGAAGTTAATAATAATAATAATGATAATAATATATCTTGTCCTTTATGGTTATTTATACGTCAAACCACCGGTTTTATAAGTATTAGTCAAAAACTTTTTTTTTTTTTAAATTTATATAATTTTTACTAAATACTCTATTTAAAAAAAAAATTTAATTTTATACTGCACTTTTTAAAACAACACTTTTAAAACCATCACTTTTTTAAAAAGCAGAGGTTAAAAAAGCTAACCAAACTAAGGCTGTGTTTGGTTGTTGTAAAACGTTTTCCGGAAAATACATATTTTCCGGAAATGCTAATTTCCGGAAAAGGAAAATGTATTCAGGCTGTTTGGCTGTCTCGGAAATCGTTTTACGGAAAATCAGTTCCGGTGTTTGGTTCGTCCAAATATTTTACGGAAATCGTTTTACGGAAAATCAATTCCGGTGTTTGGTTCGTCCAAACATTTTACGGAAAATACTTTACGGAAAATCAATTCCCATGTTTGGTTCGGTCAAACATTTTACGAAAAATAAAATTCGTTTTTTATGGAAAACCAATTCTGGTGTTTGGTTTGTGGATCATTTTACGGAAAATATAAAATGTGTTACAAATTCAAGCACTTGCATTATCTAGACAAACCTGTAACAATACAAAACTAATCATCCACTTCAACATCAAAAATAAGCATTCAAATTCAAGAACCTGCATTCCCTATACATATCTGTAACAGTACAAAAATTATGGTCATTTGGTTCAACATCAAACATAATCATTTGAATATACCCATAATATTTATATAAAAACAGCCACATCAATCGTTCACCATTGGCATTACACCTCAATGGTGTACAAAAATGATACCTATTCGTGGTATCTGAATAGTACAAATCCATAATTTGGGCAATTGTATCGTCCCAATAATACAAAAGAGTACATATATAATACATTGATAGGTCAATACTAATACAACAAAGGTTAATTCCTAAATCTACCATCACAGTCAACATGAACTAAGCAAATCAAATTTGTGAGAAAAAATAACCATCTAACCACAGCTTCCTCAACCTAGCATTCTTGGCTAAAAATCCACGTGCCGTCTTCTCATTTTCACAGAGATGGTCGAAGGCAGTAGCGAGCATATCTTCGCTATATCCATCCGCCATCATAGCCATTACCTCATTGTACAAAGCTGTGTAATCTACCGGGCCCCGATTTATTTCTTTCAGAGCGACAGCTATTTCCTTCAGCTGATCAGACAGATCAGTCAGCACACTATCATCAGCATTAGAAGCTGCACGCCATCTTTTGCGGGACTTGGAAATTCCCGACTCAGTGGTGGATGATTCAACTGCGTTCTTCCCTTTTTCAACCACACATTCCTCCACATTATCTGCAACAAACTCCGCACTATCCCCATTATCCCCATTCTCTGGCTCATTTTCGATATCCACATAGGACTTAGAAAAGCCACCTGTGGCTGTGTCCTTCCCCACAACAATCGCTAATTCATCATAAAACTCAATTTTTTTGTTCAGATATTGTGCATGCGTTCGATGTGCCTGTAAGGGAGAAAGGAACGTATATAACAATGCAATAATAACTTCACTCATAAATTCAATATAAAAGACTATGAAATAACAATTAAAGCAAATACTCCATACTTTTTCCTACATTTTCTCAGTAATCAAACAAGTTTTTTGGCATGGGCAAAATCTTAAAATTGGACATTCAAATATCAGAACGAAGACATCATTCAATCAAATTAAAAAACCAAGATTGTGAGCTATATGGTTTAAGCACCTTTCATAAGTAAACAATGCAGTAACATTCTATGTGCAACCAGAAGTTGAATCACGCTAGTTTTCTCCCTCTGATCAACCTAGTCTAATCTATCAGTTCAAACACCATGCAATATGAAAGAAAAATAATAAATAAATAAACAAAAGAGAAGAAAATTTCAATTGATCTAAAAAGAACTTTTCACCATGTAAAGTACACAACACCAAAGTTCACATAGTATACAAATTTACACTTGTTTATAAAATCTAAACAAAATCATCTCCACTGTTATCAATCTTTAGCAACTCATAATAAACACAAAAATTGAGAACTGAAAATTTAAGAGGAATGAAAATTACCATACATGCTGCTATTCTGTTTGTAACTCACCGCTTAAATAAGTGTACAAAAACTCAAAACTATACATGTCTAGCTAGCTTGAAGTAATGCCACAAAACAAAACACATAGGTATGTATAGATATAATACATAGCTAAGGTGATGTGAAAGTTATATTTGAAAACCCTTATAAAAGCAATGGAATCCTAAAAAGAATGACACTATAAATTTCATATAAAAGGCAAAAACATATATTATCATCTATATTAAGAAAATATAGTTGGAAGCCATACCATAACTTCTTCTTGGTATGTTTTAGCGTCGCAAGTTATCATTTTCAGATTTTCGTCCCAACCAAATCCACTCTTCTTTCTAAGAGTTTGAATAGTGGACCACATGGTCCTTAGAGTTCGCATCCGGTTGTCAACATAGGATGGGTGGCACTCAACCCCGAATTGGGCCGTTATCTCCTTCGCTACAAGAGCAAAGGAGCCGGCCCTAAAAGTACTAGAGGGCTTATTGCCCTTTGCAGCCTCCTCTGTAAGTATCCTAAGCATCATCTCATGCATGGGTGGCAGCCACCTAAATTGCTTGCTGCTGCTAACTTTTTCTTTGCCCTTTGACATTACTACATATGAAAATAGTATAGTGAGAGTAGCATTTAGTAATTACGCTCCGAACATGAACAACAAATCAAACACACATACAACCACGCTTATAAATGTGCACAACAGAATGAAACATGCTAACTATGGAAATGACAATGTAATACCATCAAATAACAATGTAATGCTAAAAATACTTTTTCATTACACCACCAAAAGTCTATAGTAAATACATTGTCTTTACAAAAAAAACAAAAAGAAAAAACACATTACAATCATAGAAATCTAAATAAAGTACTACTCTCCACTCCTGATATAATCAGACCACATGGC